>OW119931.1:12988622-13568065 GCA_933210815.1 Meta bourneti
ATGCCTCGTAGAAAACAGCGATCATCTTTTGATCAAGTATCCGAGTTCGACAGAGGAAGGATAGTGGCCTACCGAGATTGTGGATTATCTTTCAGGGAAATCGGTAGTCGTGTTGGACACGAAACCAAACAACTGTAATGCGGATATGTGATCGTTGGATGCAGGAGGGTACGACGGACCGACGTGTTCGATCGCATCCACCTCAGTGCACCACTTCACGTGATGACAGGCATATTGTGCGTATGGCAGTGACGGATCGCTCAGCCACATCACGAACCATAGCACAGCACATTCAGTCTGTACCGCATCATCCAGTGTCTGCGCGTACCATTCGACGCCGTTTACAGCAGAGTGGTCTGTCCGCAAGACGTCCATTGCTTCGTCTACCCTTGACGCAGAACCACAGACGTTTCCGCCGCCAATGGTGCGATGAAAGAAGGATGTGGACGGCAGAATGGAATGAAATTGTCTTTACTGACGAGTCACGCTTCTGTCTGCAACACCACGATGGTCGGATTCGAGTCTGGAGACACCGTGGAGAGAGGATGCTGAACAGCTGCGATATGCACCGCCACACTGGTCCTGCACCGGGTATTATGGTATGGGGCGGTATTGGATATCACTCTCGCACTCCTCTAGTACGCATTGCCGGTACTTTAAACAGCCAGCGCTACATCTCCGAGGTGTTGGAGCCAGTTGTCCTTCCTTACCTTCAGGGCTTGCCCACAGCCATATTTCAACAGGATAATGCGCGACCACACGTGGCACGCATTGTCCAAGGGTTCTTCGTCAATCGCCAGATTGAATTGCTTCCCTGGCCAGCTCGCTCTCCGGATCTTTCGCCGATAGAAAACATGTGGTCCATGGTTGCTCAACGATTGACCCAGAATACATCTCCAGCTGCCACACCAGATCAACTTTGGCAACGTGTGGAAGCTGCTTGGTCTGCTGTACCCCAAGAACACATCCAAAGTCTCTTTGAATCAATGCCGAGGCGTGTGGGAGCGGTGATCTCCAACAATGGCGGCTACTCTGGCTACTGATTTTGGCAGGAACCACACTTCACAGAAGTCTATAAATTTAATCATTTGATACTTGGTCAACATGTTATCTACAAAATAAATTTTGTTGTGATATCTCTTGTCTTTCTTGGTGTTGCAATTTGGGTGGCCAGCAGTGTAGTTTAAGCTTCTTTTATTATATTTGCGAAATGTATGTTTATTATTAAATCTTATCTAGTATTTGAAGCATATTTGGCATGAGTATATTTTGTGAATCATATAGTTTATTAGAAAATATTGGTAACTATATTTATCATAACAAAATTGGATTGAAAAGTAGAGATTATTCTATAAGAAATTTGGTTTTAAAACAAAAGTATGTGTAGTTCTTGATGCGAAATAGAAATGACAATTACTTTTCGTAGATATAAGAGAAAACATATTTGAATTGAAATTGTTTTACTTTTGGGTTTTCTTTATTGGCTCACGGGGAATCTGAATCTATAAGGTCGTTAAATTCGAAAATTTTGGACAGGTTTCCCTCAGTAAATCAGAATTAGACTGAGAAATTGCAAATCAGATTTGGATTGTTTACTAACAAGTTGTTCAATCATGGCTTTTCTTTCTCGTGGGAGAAAAGACCTCCTCGAACTCGCAGATGAACTTTGTGAAAAAGTATCGGATAATTGTAAACTGGTTGAGATAAGGAAAATAATCCTAAACAGTGAACACTATGAAGAAGAGGAAGTTAAAATTTTAACTCGTATTATGGAAGATAGGATAAAGAGAGAGAAGGAAGCAAAAGAAAAAATTGCCAGACAAGAAGCAAAAGCAAAAGAAGAATTTGCCAAAGAGAAAGAAAGGGAAGAACGTAATATTCGAATGGAAGAAATAGCTTTAGAGAAGAAAAAGCTAGAAATGCAAGTTGCTAGGACTATCTAATAGAGAACGGATGCCAAATCATAAAATTGAGCTCATCAAAATTACCCCGAAATTTGAGGAAAAGAAAGATGAAATGAGTCTATATTTAATAAATTTTGAAAGAAGAGCTGAGATGGCAGGTGTGCCTAAAGAAGATTGGGTGCCGTATTTACTAGGCGTATTGCCTTCAGAAATTTCGAGCATGATGGCTAGAGAAATGCCTGAAGTTGCAAAGAATTACGATTATGTGAAAGATATTATTCTTAAGAGGTATAAAATGAGTTCTGAGAAATTGAAGCAGATGTTTTACCGTCATCAAAAAGTCCCGGATAAAACATGGAGGAATTACGCTCATGAACTTACAAGTTACTATGATGAATGGATTTCTGATTTGGAAATAAAAACTTTTGAAGAACTCAGAGACTTGCATATCACTGAGCAGATTAAGAGACGAGTGCCGTCTGAAGTAAAAGATCATTTTCTGGAGGAGTGGATGGACTTAAATTCTCCGCTAGAATTAGCTAAAAAAGTAGATCAATTTGAAAGCTTGAAGGAGAGTCTTACACCCAGAAATACTAAAGGTTCCCAGAATACAGAGGGTATCAAGAAAACATACGTTGGTTTTCATAAGTTTGAGGGAGAAAACAAACCCTTTGGGAAAACAGAAGTAAACAGAGAAGATTACAAAGAGAAAAATTATGAACAAAGAAAGCAACTTCAATGTTATGAATGCAATTCCTATGATCATCTTAGACCTCAATGTCCTAAGTTGAAGTAAATTGAAATCATAGCTGCTAACGAAATTATGGGAAAGGGAATAATAGATTTGATGTCTCCCTACATTAGTGTTGGAACTGTAAATGGATCTCAGATTTCTATCTTACGAGACACAGGATCCAGCATAGATCTAATTCCTAGGAAGTTTGTTAAGCCACACATGTATACGGGTGAACATGTATAACGTCTCCTTTAGCGGATAACCCTATTTGCTTGCCTATAGCGGAAGTAAATTTAGTGTGTGAGTTGGGTCATGTTATAACCAAAGCTGCTGTCAAGGATAACTTCCTAGATAAAGAACGCTACTTACTAAGCAACAAGACCGTTGTACTTATAGAAGATATGAAAAAAGACAAAGACTGTGATATTGAAGTAAAAGACTGCAACGCCCAAGTGCCAACGTTCTCTATCTTTAAATGAAACATCGAAAAACGACTGCCCTTGTAACAGTAACCGTTTTAATCCTAGCAGTGTTACTCCTAAAGAGACTGGAATCGTTGAAAATTTGTTACGTTCATATGGTTTTATACAATGTTGCGAAAGACAAGCAATATTTTTTTTTCACTACAGTCAATTTTCTGGAAATATTGATAATTTAAAACGTGGTGATGCAGTTGAATTTGAAATTACTTATAATCGCCGTACTGGAAAACCAATTGCTAGTTCTGTTTGTAAAATAATGTGTAAAGAGACAGTTTCTGGATTTGAAACCACTGAAAAAAAGGAAAATACTGAAGGTAGAGTTGCTTATGGAAATCGTGGTGAACGGCCCTATTCTGCTGAAAATGTTGATGGTAGTGTAGATTTTCATCCTCCTAAAAAGGTCACTTTTAGTATTGCTATTGACAAAAATACAAGAAACCTTAGACCTTGTAAAATGCTTTCGGAACAGCCCTTACCTGTGAGATACCGTGGTGTTATTTGTGCTCTTAAAGGAACATTTGGTTTTATTAAAAGGGATGATGTAAAGGATACGTTTTTCCACTCTAGTGAATGCAAAGTGTTCAAAAGTTTTAACCTTGGCGATGATGTTGAATTTGGAATACAGACTCGTAACAACAAGGAAGTTGCTGTAAGTGTAACTAAATTGCCCTTAGGGACAGTGATATTTGAGGACGTTGAAACTGAAAGTTTGGTTGGTGAAATAACTGAATGCTTAGACAAATCTAGAAGTCGTTTGAAGAAAGCATAAAAGTTACGAGATGAAGTTGAATTTACTGTGATCCAGGATTACGAGGTAGTCCATAGAAAGGGAAAACAGCATATAACACTGATAATTTAAGTCGTACACCTCACGTACAAAAATAAAGCGCTATTTTTGTGTTTGTATTTGATATCTTGCATATATAAAAATATTTTATTCCTAATGTACATTGATACATTTGCATCGCAAAAAGTTTTAAATTTGAATTGAAAATCTGTAAATATTTTGAAATTGAATTTCTTCTTTGATGATTATCACTGAGCAAAATTTTGATTATACTTTGTTAAAATTATCTGTTTTTTTAATTGAAGTAGGTGGTACAGCCAGGATCTTTAGGGTGTATGGTCTACTTGCATATTGCTTTGGGCATGAGTTGTTGCCTTCGCGAAAATTCTGTTGCTGCTGTTTTGTATCTTTTTTGCAGGTGTCTGTCTCTGCAGAAAAAGAATCTTGAGGAGGGAGGAAATAGACTGTGACATCTTAGCGCCTAAGAGTCTAGGATGGCCGGCTGCAGACCCGGAAGTTTCCTGTTAAAAAGTCCTTCAGTACTGCGCTTGCGCATGTGAAGAGGATGAAAAAGTTAGCTTACGGACTCCGTCTAGTTGAGACGTCTTCGTAGCAATTCGTAAACTTTGATATGAAATTAAGCATTTTGTTTCGCGCGTCCATTGTTAACCCATGTTTTGTCTGTGTAAAAATAAATGTTATTTTTTAATGTCCAAAAAACGTTTGGATTAATTCGTCACAGTGTATTCAATTGTAAATCAAAAACAAAATTTGCTCTAGAACACCTGATATTTTGCAAAAAAGAGCATAGGTTAAGATAGGTAATTGGATTAAGGTCGCATTGGAGTAACACAAGGGGTTATTAAGCATAGGTTAAGAAGCATTTTAACAAATTTCGCAGGATACATGGCTGCACATTCGGAATTTTTAACCCTTTGAAAAACGCATGAAAGTGAGTCACTCTTTTTATAAATAGCACATTGTAGCGGATCAAACTGTTAGTGCATTGGAAGTGAACTGAACTACCCACCCCATAACAACTCAACCCCTTCTTGGCATGTCGCCAAGTACGTTATAAAAAATGACATTTTTTCCCCTCTTTAAAAGGAGAAGAGAAGTTCTGTCCCTTCCTTCCAGACGCGCGTTTGCGCTGTGATCCTGTAATACTTTGTTTTCTCTTAATTAGTACCTAAAATGTAAATAAATTTGTATTAATTTTACCCCCTAGATGCTTAGTCAATTAAACTCCACTCACCCACCTGTTATAAAAGTGGCGCCCTACGTCGTGTCCTGGATTTAAACCCGATTTACGAACGAGCCTGTTCGAATTTGGATTACCAAATGCCTGAAGTTATCAACGAACTACGCAGTTGGATTCCTGAATGACGATTCCAGCAGACGGAATTTTACAGATGAGTACTTAATTACTATCTGTAAATGCTATAAGTAGCATAAAAATTGTTTGTTTCTCGAGAAGATATAGTTACATAAGTATTAGTAATTTGTTGTAAGCACTTCTGTTTTCAATAGAATTAACGTCCACCGTTTCGTTAATATTGAAGCTTTGTTTTGAAATATAATTCTATGGTGAATTCTGAATTGGAGTTTCTCCAGATTTCCGAAAACAGAAGTATTATTTATAAAACAGAAGAGTAATATTTTTGCCATTTTAAGAAATATTTGATAAAAATATTGATTTGGAAGGATACTTACATTTTGGAAAATTAGATGCTTATAAATGATACTGATAAAGTATTGGTTTGGAGTAATATTTATGTTTTGGAAATCTAATGTTTGCATGTTATGATTCTGCCCATTATGATTTAAAATTTTATTAGTTTATTGCTTTGCATTATTTTGCATATAATGCATGAATATTTTATTGTGATTAAGTTGTGAATGCCATCAATGTTACCTTTCGATCTATTAGTGCTATAGTAGAATTGGGTGGGATGTCGAATCCGAGACCGTGGCGATTTATCGCTAAAACATGGTAACCTTGTTGTTTTGATCCAGCTTTATGGCAACCCTATGCAAAAGGTGTTTCATAGGTAGGAAAGTCAACGTTTTTTTTAACGAACATACTGGCTTAGGACGCCATCTTGATTTGGCAACAAAAATTGCTTGGCGACAAACATGTCTCGGATTCTACATCTTTACCCACCGACTCACAATCTGTTCTGTCTACTGTTGACACAGATTTTCCTAAACTAGAGTTGAAGAGGCTAGTCCCTATCTTTGATGCGGAAACGGAGGATATGAGTTTATTCTTAAATTTGTTTGAAAAGCAGTTAACTTTTTTGAGGGTACCAGTTACGGAAATGGGTAGTTTATCTGATCGGTCTCCTCCCAAGTGACATTGCTAAGTTGGTAGCACAAGAGACCGATGCGCATGCTCAGAATTATGATCACATTAAACAGATTCTACTTAAGCGTTTTAGAATGAGCGCTGAGAAATTCCGCCAACTTTTTGTACACCGCAGAAGTCTCGATAGTACATGGCGCGATTATTATTTCGATTTACGAAATTACTTTGAGGGTTGGCTTACAGAACTGAACATTACAACATTTGAACAATTAAAAGATCTAACGATTGCTGATCAAATAAAGAAACGAACTCCTCCTGACTACAAAGAACACTTCCTTGACCACTGGTCTGATTGGATCGATTCCAATGAGTTAGCAGACAAATTAGATGCCTATGAAGAAGTCAGAAGTATGAAACCGAGAAACGTAACTCAAGAACCTAAGAAAAAGGAGTCTCCAAAGTTTCGACCACGAAATGAGCCTAGATATGTCAAGTTTGATCCACAGAAAACGAAAACGTTTCATCCTAGAAACGACATTAAGAGTGAGGACCGACCTCAACTTAGTTGCTATGGATGCGGAAAAGTGGGAGTTATAAAACCGAAATGTCCCACCTGTTCTCCAGTTACAACAGTGGAAAGAACAGAATTTGGCTCTTTGCATCTTCGTTCGTGTTCAGTTCGACAATCTGAAACAACCCTATTGAGAATCACAATAATAAATAAATAATAAAACCACCACTGGTTTTTAATAATAAATGGGATGAATGGTATAGCATGTGTTGATACTGGAGCGAGTAACTCGATTGCTGGTGAAGTGTTATACCGACTTTTGGAGAGAAAAAGGAATAAAATTTGAAGCAACAGTTCTCAACGTCATACTTGCTGATGGTTTTGAGAGAGAAACCGAAGTACGCAAAGCCCAGGTAGATATCGAAATTGAAGGACGTATGGTCAGAACCGAATTATTTGCCTTTCCAACAGCGAAAGACAATCGAACTCTGTTAGGGACAGACTTTTTGCGCAAAGCCAAAATAGTGTTGAATGTTCCAAACCACCACTGGTTTTTTTAGTAACTGTCCGAGACGAAAGTTTCCAAAGAACTGTCGAAGCAGCAAAAGCAGATGTTGATGTCAATTCAATACATTTGAGAGACGATGAAGGAAGGCACAACACTAGAGAACAAAGAACAGAATTAAACGCATTGTTAGAGAATTTCTCGGGTATATTCCGACCAGGGGAAGAAGCAACTCCCAAGATTCAACATTATATTAATACAGGAAAGAATCCTCCTGTTTCGCTGCCACCCTATCGCATGTCCCCTGGCGAGAAAGAAGTTTTGAAAAAGAATTGAATGAACTCTTGGAAAATGGTACTATAGAAGAATGTGAATCTCCGTACGCTTCACCTGTAGTATTAGTTCCTAAACCTAATGGGAAAATGCGCTTATGCATTGATTACCGAAAACTTAATGCAATTACAGTAACTGATAATTATCCCCTCCCCAGGATGGACGACTTGCTTCATGATACAAAACACACCTCATACATGTCTACAATTGACTTAAGACGGGTGACAACGTTTGAGTTGCTTTGCATCCAATAAGTCAGGCTAAAAAAGGCAAAACCTCAAAATTTAACGTCCCGGCGTGATGGCCCATATGTAATTGTGTCACAAGACTCCTATCAGTTGCTGCTAAAGATGATCTTTTTTGGTTGGGGAAAATCCCTATTTAAATTTTTACAAAACATAACATTTTTGAATTCCATCTGATTTTTTTTATCTTTCATGTTTTAAACTTCGTCAAAACTTTTTATTCTTATGTTCATAACGAAGATGGTGTTATCATTTCATGTTTATTTGATCACGATTTTATTATGAATGAGTATTAAAATACTGTTATTTTAAGTAAGAACCAAATTATTTTATTGCTGAATAGTTTTTTAATTGTTTCACTTTTCTAGGTCGAATTTTATCTTGCGTTTGGCGCAGCTTGTCCACACAAGTGGGCTTTGCGCCATAAAACACAAACCAACCAACCGTCCAATTCCTTCATAATTCGATCTATTTCTTCTTGTGTTAAACCTCTAGAACGTTGAGCCATTTCAGAAGTAATATTTCTATCTTTTATACTAAAATCTAAAAAATGCAGACAAAAAAAATTCGTTAGCAGTGAAGGTATTTGGTGTTATACCAACTGAACTAAGAGTAGCGTTTAATGAAAAAAGCGCTCCCATAAATGCCTTTCGTACTTCTTGGCGCATTCTTTGGCGTGAGAGATATCACTGGCACCACTTTCTATCTTCCCAAAGAGTTCACACAATGATAGACAGGGGAGGCACCGAACGAAAGGAAGGAATCTCTTAAAGGCCATAGTGATCGATGTCAGCGGTCACTTAAAAGGAGGATAAATTCCAAGGTACACCATGAGTACCAAGCCGCTCTATGAAGGAAAATTCTCGTTACAACTTCTGTACCTGCCATAGTCTAAAGGTTAAGTGGTGGCCTTTTTTGTTTGTGCTTAATATTTCTTTTAAAAATTTCTCGATAATGCTATTAATGTATTGTTCACATATTTCTTTGATCTTTGAAAACTTATGTTTTTTAAAATTTCCAGTGCCCAGAAATTTTATTTCATCAATGTAAAGCACATGTGATTGCATTTTCTACAAAGTTTCTAAAAAATATTAGATCAGCTTAAAATATTTCTCAGTAATGTCAACTGTATTATATTGAGCTGATATTTATGTATAGTAATGGGTATTAGTATTAGATATTTGGAGCTATTATAAGTATTTTTGTATTTATAATTAAGTTAAGAAACTGAGAAGTATACAAATTTCCCTGTGTAATTTTGATACAATATATCCTATAAGCATAATGTAAATATATTTAACAAAAATATAGAAATTGAATATTATAAAACTTTTGGTAAAGTATTTTTTAAAAATAATTTAAATGAAGAAAAACAATTTATCTTCAATGGTACTTTTCCAAAGACACCATATAATAAAATAAATTAAAAAATACATAGGACTGTAATTTGATGTTCCATTGATATTTTTACATTTCATGTGAGCCTATTTTGAATTAGTACTTCGTAAAAACTGAAATTTAACCATATTTTCTAAAGCTGTGGTCATTTTGCACTGTAGATGACCACCGTTTTTAAATACATATGCTATCATTAGAATAGCTTTTATTCAGAAACGAAGAATTTTACCTCTGAATTTTTGTCAGATTCAAGTACATATGTTATTTTTTCTGAAACTTTGTAGAAGTATTGACTAAGAGGGTTGATTTTCTACAGCCCTTTGAAGTCGACTGTTTTTAAAAGTGATTTTTTCACTTTAGGTGTAAAAAAATCCCCAAAAATATAAAATTACCATTGTTTTTGTGGCTTATATACACTCCTGAAATAAATGGCTACCATTGGGTACCAAAATTACTAAATTTGAACTATTAGTTCTCAAGTTAGGGTCATTTATAAAGTGTGGCAAATCCAAGATGACCGCCATTTTGTCAAATTGACCAATTAATTCCTGTATCTCAACTAATATTGCACAAAATATTTAAATAATTGAGATCTAAGGGTTTCACTGCCATGTCTATGGTAAAAATTTGAAAAGAATCCATTACAATAGGAAACACCCACCAGATGTCCCCATATGGAATGACACCATAAATAATTAAAAATACAGTTGAAATTAAAATTGAAAAATAAAAAAAAGTTCCACCTTGATTTTCAAAAATAAAAGGCAAACCATATGTGTAATTTACTGATAATTAAGCCCGCCTGTTCGGGAAATTGCTTCCAGAAAATTTCAAATCCAATCTCTTAATGAATTTGTTCGACACTTCATCGTGTGCATTTTCAAGACATGTAAAATTGGAAAAAGCAAAATCGAGACTAGAAACAACAGTAGCGAGAACCATGCTGTGATAATGCTTTATCACCTAAATAAATTTAGCATGGATTTGTAACGGTCAACGGGAGAGGTAACTGGCTGCCTAACTGCAAGGCGGTTGACTATGACTGTTATCGCCACCCATTTTGGCAAACTCCTCGCAGCACAGCGAACGTTCACCCTCATGCGAATGGAATTCGCGCAGGGAATCTTTTCGTGTGGCTAAACGTGCGGAGTTTTGCTCACCTGCTCTAAAAAAGGCGATTTTCGACAAGCGGATGGACACAGCAAGAATCCTAATGTTAAAACTTAAACGAATTCTCGAAGATTCGCACATGCGCATTAGATCCGTTAATGGTAGGGAAAAGTTTAAGCGGGTTTGAAAAAATCCCTAAAATAATGGCGGTTGTTTATACGCATGTTATTTCATTTAGCATTGTCTTTTAATCGAGAACAAGGATTATATGTATTTCTGATGGTGGAAAAATGAAAGTTCACTTGCCCAAAAAGAGTACTCATTCACAAGATAGCTTAAAGGTAAGCACAATCTATTTTAATTTTGAAATTATATTCGATTTCGTAGACATGAAAACAACTGTATAAAATTATGGAAAAAATTCCGCGTTCGGATCTACACTTGTTGCAAAAACATGTTGACACCAGAAAAATCAACTCTGGGTATAAGTTTTTGTGCCCTGAGCAGTGCAAACCATGTTGCTTGTTGTTGCAGCATAGGTCATTAGTATCAAAGCTCAGACTAAATATTAAAATGTCGGTTTGAAAAGTATAAGTTTTCGCCAACCACAACAGGTCTGGAAACAGAGATGAATTTGTTGACACACAGTGTATAGATAAATCTATCTTCTGTTTCAGATGCTGAATCAAAATTGTTATTTGGCTAACAACGTGAGTACTAAAATTTGATCAGTCTTGCTCCATTTAGAAAAACTAACACAACCCTAATTGTTAACCTGTTTTTAAGTACGTTTAATTATTCTTAGTCAATTAATTATCAAATTAAAATCGTATACGATTGGTTGCCATCCCACTAGATCTCTGAAGAATTGAAAATTTTGCAACCTTATTTACAAGAAAATGAGTACGTGGTTTAAAAATTGTCATGGCAATGAAAAAAAGTGCGTTAATCTGAACCACTTCTCGAGACATTGGCGCCAGGGCCCGCTGACCCTGGCACCTTCAACCGGGGAGTTTCAGTCAGGATTCTAAGAAAATACCCATTACATCCCCCTACGTACGTATATCCATTTCTTCGCAGGGTGCCTTTTAATGAGTCTATCCGACTGAAGAAAGGGAAGGCCCCAAAGTCTTTTGTGTTTCCAGATTTTTAGCAGATAACCAGTGAAGTTTTTATTGCCATGTCATTTACGAATTTCTTCAGGAAATCATTTACGAATTTCTTCGTAAATGATGATTTCCTGATGGGTCTCTCGGGAAAGCATGGATGGGGATTTGGGTTTTTTCAAACCTACATTTTGAGTTTAAATGAAGGTCACATAACGCTCAGCACAGCTAAAATACTCAGAATTTAGAGTGGTTAGGAGAGTAAAAGAATTAGTCATTCCAAAATATTGGCTATATCTGTAAAAAATGTATTTGTGGGACCGAAAGCAATGTTTCCAGTTGAAAAGGCCGTATTGAACAAAATGACCATAGAGCGACAATCAAACCCCAATTCAAATGAAATCGATTAGTAAATTTTGGTATGATTTATAAAACTGTATTGAAAATGTATCTCATTCAGAAAAACATGTTTTTGAATAGAATTCTTTAGAAACATTACTGTAACTTGATCATTCAAATTTACCACAAACCCCGGGTGAAATAGCTCTAAAAATAAAGTATAATTTCAAAGTAAATTTTGTGGATACTAATCATTTCTGTACATTTAGGATTTAAAACTTTGTAAACTCGATTTTGGAGAACATTTCAAACATTGGTATGATTTATTGATTGGTATGTGGTATATGATTGGTATCTTGCAAGAGGATGTTAACTTCTCTTTCACTCATGACTGTTTTTACTATAATTTTAATCTTAATGTTCTTATAAATCCAACAAGACTCAATCATAGATTTCAAGCATCGGGGCAAGAAAGCGTATTTTTACTATAATAGTCTTCATAGTATCTCTCCTTGTATGTGTGTCAATCCTTTTAAACTTATATAAATTGCTTCATTTTTGTGATGCTTTTTACTTCTCAGTTCGCATCTAATAAATCAAAAGCGTAGTCATGAATTATTTTCGGAAGGGGTCCTAAATAGAAAATTTATTTTTATGGCCTTTGAAGATTTAGATTTATTTTGAAAAAGGTTTTCTTAATTTTTTATACCTTCTTTAAAGTAAGGGATTATTGTAGGCATGGAAAATAACGCATTTCGCGTCAGATCTGAATGTAGAAATAATATTATAATAGTCGTGTTCACAGATTGTTATCACAATTAATAATATTAACAGGTATTCAAAAATTTATTTATTGAAATTTGGTTTTCATTTTACCGTTGGGCTTTTGGAACGCTGTTTTATACTTACATATTTGATTACAAAGACAATAAATTAAGGAACTTAAACATACAGTATTAAAATTATTACATCTCAGTTGTTTTGAGAACAGAAATGACTTTACAGGTATTGTTCGACAAATATTTGTTAAAGAAAATACAATCTAAGGGGCTTAAGCTCACACAGACCCCTAAGTGCAGCCATGAATTAAAAAAAGAGAGGATATCTCTGCTTTTACGGATCTAGGGGCTGAAGCACCAACCCTGTACATAGGCCCATGACATAAAAAGGATAAATTTGCTTAGCTTGGGTCTAAGGAGCTTAAGCCCCCGTAGTGCACCCATGCATTAAAGAAAGGTTGTATTTACTTTTTCTAGGGGACTTTAGTTACCCAGACCTTCATTCATGAAGTAAAAAGGATATATTTGCTTATTGCAAGTCTAAGGCGCTTAAGCCCCGTAGTCATATTCATAAATTAAAAAGGACACATTTATTTTTTCGGGTCTAGAAAGCTTAAACCTGTCACCCCCTTAGCTCCCCCAAGGCGGGCTCATGAATTAAAATATTTTTTCGGGTCCCCCAAGGGATACTTGCTTTATCGGGTCTGGGGGGATTAAGCCCCTTCCCCGTGGGTTCGCCTATGATTCTATAGAAGTCTTAATATAATTCTATAGAAATTTATTTCTATATAATCAGAACTCGGTTACTCTTTAGAAATCTCTATAAAACTATAAAAAAATTCTATAGAGCCAAAATTTCTTTTCTCTATTCTACAGAGCTCTGTCGTTCCCTATCAAAATATTTCGTAAGAGGATGAGACTGTCCCTCAAAACCGCTGACACTAAAAGGTTTGGTTGATTAATTTTGGAATTAAACAGTCTTTATGGAGTAAGCGAGCGATAGAAGTGGGAAAATTTTCAAACTAATTAGTAAAAACATTCGAAAAACATACTTTTTAAAATGCTTGCAGAGTCATAAAAGTTTACAAAGCCATTCTTCTGTGGATAAAGTATAATTTGGGACAAAAGAAATTAAAAATCGTTAGCTTTCCGATTTCGTTGCTAAGTATTAAATGCCATATTCCTTGAAACAAAAATCACATCGGGATGGCAAAAACGGTACTGGGATTATTTCGTATTCATGAAAAAGTCAGACGATAAATTCTTTCAGGAGATCGTCATTAAAACTGAAGTTTCGCCAAAGCTTTAAAAATGACAAAAGAATTAAAGAAATGAAATTTAATACGTCGCATTGAATAACAAAGCCACCGGTTCACATACAGGAATTGTGATCTATGACATTCAGGTAATTTGTTTGCCTGATAATGAAAACGATTATTGCTTATTATGACTAACTTAAAGATAATTTTTATTAAAACTGACCAAAAAATTTACATTTTTAGTAAAACGATTGGAAGGTTGGGAAACATGATAAAAACCGCTACTGTCCCGTTCAAACCATCACGTGGGGCTGTCCTTTTTTAGGAGGGCCGCGGTGGCCCGGTTGGAAGAGTAACGAACTAGCAACCGAAGGGTTGCGAGTTCGAATCCAGCCAAACACCGTCGTGTACAAAGGGGGCTGGTGCACGTTAAATCTGTCGTGGCCTCAAATGTCCTCACGTTGGCGTGGTGTGGAAGTTTGGAGAGTGGGGTGCCAGCTCAGGTGTTGCCTCGTCATCTGACCGTGGTTCAAAATTACGTGGTGTTGTCCTCGGATCTTTCCCTTTGGGATTGATCCCGGACCGTCACCAATAGCCCATTGTGTTGCTCCAGTGTGACGTTAATTGAAATACCCAATACCCTTTTTTAGGAACACATTTTCAGCCAGATCCTTTTTTCGAAGGCAACCGCCAAAAATAGGCAGTCACAGGCGACCCAGCGTCTCCCATTGACGCGAATAAATCAGAGATTAATCAGAAATAAAAGAAATTGTATTAGTAAGTCGGCTTTATTCCTTTTCAACTGCACAATAGATCAACAAGAAACCATGCTCTTGTGCAATTTAAAACTAATTCAAAATCAAACTATAATAATAATATATTCCAAATATTTCTTTAAGACCAACCAAATATGATAATTGGTGCCGTGACCAACTCTTTTCATAGTGGATCTGTAGCGACTCAGTTTTAGCACAAGAAAAAGCAATTATACTATTATTTGAATTTCAACTAGTATTTTAGATTGTTAATATTTTCGTATTTACTTTTACATTTTGATTCATGTCGATATTGAATGTTTTTAATCGATATTATTATTTAGTCTCTTTTGTTCATTTCGTTTTGGCAACATGCAAAAAAAAGAATTAATGCTTGCTGGTTGTCACGAGAATTATTAATTTTCGTGAAAAGAAGCGGCGAACAACTCAACTCCACTAAATTTGAGATTGAAGAACGAAAACGATTTGTTTTTCCGTTGAGTATTCTGATGTATGTAATACAGTCTGTCATGTTCTGCTTTTGTACTTCCGTGTAATAAATGTTTCGTTTGGATTTTCTGAGTTTGTGAAGTCATTCCCGGTTAAAAGAACCTCTGTTGTCACACGTGACTTAAATTGAAGTGACATTGGTAAAAGCACTTTTTAATTAGTATTGTATTTATTCTGCGCACGTGAGTTGGCGATGCTGTTTTTCCACTCGGTGGAAACTCGAGTTTCGTTCTTATCTCGAATGTGCTTTTTGCTTGAAGATTTCCGCTAACATTATTGAAGAATGAATATGAAGGGCGTCTCCATGGCGCTCTTTGTCGCTGTCGGATTTAGTAGCGTAGTACGAACTACAAATTTTATACATTAAGCAACGAGACTTGTTCATTTCTTTTTTTAAGATTCTTCAGAATCTCTGATCTTCAATATTTTGGTGCTCACTTTCCTGAAGAGAAGGTAAGTGACCTTACACTATCTACTGGTGGACTAATAATGGAGATGTCGAATCCGGGGCACTAGCGATTTATCGCCAAACAAGGTAACTTTGGTGTTTTGATTCAGCTTTATGGAAACCCTATTCTAAAGGTTTTTATGAAGGAAAGCCCGGTTTTTTTAAAGAAATTGCGTTGGCGTCTAAAGCCATACTGGGTTTGGACGCCTTGATTTGGCGACAAACATGCCCCTGATTCGACATCTTTACCGGATTTAAATTTTGCAAGAACAGGAAAACTATCTACAAACGATCCCAGTTGTTAGTAACCTCGTAAATGTAACTGAAATTCAAGGAGTACCTGTAGTCCCCCAAATTAGTATTTGGGAAAGTCTAACAACAAAGTTTCTAATATTTGACATGCATACCTCAATTACTTTAACCACTTAACGCATTTATCCGTGTTTGACACGGGCGAAAGTTACCGGCAAATTTGCACATGCCCGTGTCTCACACGGGCGCTCTTCCGTTCTAGTAAAAATAGATAGGCTAGATTAAATTTATACCAAAGATGGCATAAACTTATTTATCATAGATGATGTACCACTTATTTATAGATGGATATTAAACTTATTTACCGTAGATGGCACCACTATGCACCATTTTTCTTGTGTAAACCAAGTGGTGCATTTTGATGATTAGCTATAAGTTTGTTAGGAATTCTTTGTTATAAAGCAGTTGTTAGGTGTCTGAAAGGTAATATATCCATTTTTATTACGTTAAATATCATAAAAGTAAACAGTTAACCATAAATTAATTTTTACTAAGTGTTTTTGTAACTTGTTTAGAAAAAGTTATCTGATAATGAGCGACTGACGATTTTGAATATGCCAATTTATCAGAAAATTTCAGCGATGATCTCTTGAGTGATGGAAGTGAATCTGAAGTTAATATTTTATTATTATTAATATTTTGAAATTCAAAATAAACATGTAATCAAATCGTTTACACTTTGTGTAATAATTTTTTTTATAACTTGTACCCCACCTCGCAACTGAAATCGCAAAAAATAACTTACACTATACCTATATATATTCATTTTCTGTCAAAAAAAACTTGTGCTTTAAGTGGTTAAATGGAATTGCTGAAGAACTTACTGCAGAAAACGACATCAACATACTGGAACTTAGAAGATTCCAAGAGGGTACCAAAGAAAGTGTTTACCCAATTCTAATAACTTGCCTAGAAACAAACATTCCCAACGAAATCAAAATATTTCTAACAAACCAAAAAATAAATATTTTTATCGACAGACCAAGATAATTTACAAACTGCTATAAATTTTCTCATAATTCTAACCAATTATAATCCGAAAGTATCTAACTTGTGAAGCAAAACACCCAAATTTATGTCAGTCAAATTAAATGTGTGAACTGCGGCCAAAGCCACAAAGCAGATTACAACTGCACATATAAATTGAGAGAAGCGGAATTTCTAGAATATAAAGCAATAAACAGATTAACCTACAGTGAAGCAAGAAGAAAATTTTTTTGCTAAAAAGAATAATTACTCAACAAAAATAACCGCATCGATTAAGAATAATGAAATAAGTAATATCGAAAAATCCATAGATCAGATGTCAAAAAACTACAAGTTTTTTCTGATAAAATAGATCTTTTCTTGAAAAAATGACTTTAATGTTGAAATCAATGGTAGAAATTGATATAAATAGTACAAAATCAGCAACCAAACAGATATAAGCCCACCAAGAGAGGAAAAAAACAGAATGGAGACAAAAATAAAAAAAGAAACAAATAAGAATAAATCAATAACTCCCCAGCAATATTATTCAAAAGTTCCTCGAGTTATGGATCCAACATGGAGATCCAAATAGATAAAACAAAAACCTAATAAAAAGCATGCATATTTTACAATGGAATGCAAGGGGATTCAAAATAAAAATGGGTCCTAGACACAAGAATCTTTAAGACATCTAAATACTAGTAATCCAAGAAACCTTTTTAAAACCACACCATAAATGTCATACCACAAAAAATAATTTACAGAAGAGATCGTCCTCTCAAAACTGGAGGGAAAGATGGTAGAATCCGAGACATGTTTGTCGCCAAGCAATTTTTGTTGCCAAATCAAGATGGCGTCCTAAGCCAGTATGTTCGTTAAAAAAAACGTTGACTTTCCTACCTATGAAACACCTTTTGCATAGGGTTGCCATAAAGCTGGATCAAAACAACAAGGTTACCATGTTTGGCGATAAATCGCCACGGTCTCGGATTCGACATCTCACCCAAGGAGCCTACTAATCGCAATTTCTAAAAACATGCAATCAAAATTTATCAACATTAACGATTCAACTAGTAACAATGAAAATGAAATTTTAGGTATTCAATTCATATACAAAAATAAACCTATCACAATAATAAACTTCTACTCCTCTAATGGTAAAATTTATTACAAAATATTAATCATCTCAAATAACCAAAAAAATACTAGTTTCTTCCTCGGCGATTTCAACATTAAACATGATCTCTGGGGAGGCAATTCCCACTCCACAGCAGGCCAGACTTTATTTAATTGGGTATTAGAAAAAGCCTATGCCTCATTAACGATAATAAACCGACCCACGTTGCCCCAAATGGAACTTTCACACTAATCGATCTTTCCTTTTGTTCATCCGAAATTCTACCAAATTGAAGAAGACAACTACGAAAGTGACCACTTTCCTATCGGAATTAACCTGCAGAGATGCACGCTACTTGTTACATGAAGACGCGTGCCAGGCTTCGTACGCCCGAAGCAATATTTTAATAAAACAAACGAAATTTATTTTACCGTTAAAAATTAATTTAGTTAATCAAAACACAATATGAAAAATATAAAAAAACAGTTATCAACAGTAAGGTTTTGCCCTGAATTGAAGATGGGTTTCATTAATCCCTTGACAATTTTATTGGGACCATTTTCTGTCCCTGTATGGACCTGTTGGTTGAGCTCCTGCATAAATTTCAAGGTTCCAAGTATAAAATGTTCTTGCATCCATTAGAGCAAAAATTTTGAGTCCATATTTTGCAGGTTTACTAGGGACATACTGATGAAACGAGCATCTTCCTCGAAATGGCTCTAACTTTTCAATTGTTACATATTTGCCAAGACTACAGTTTTTTGGAATTTGCAAGAAATCTTTTGAAAATATTTCTGATAGGAGCAAGTTTATCCAATTCTCTTCTAAAAGAACGATTTCTTACATCATCAAATCTCAAACACCTCATTAGAAATAAAAAAACGTTTATATGACATAGTTCTGTGAAAGATGTCAAGCCCAGTACCATCAGTAGCCCAAAAATCACGAACATTTACATGAGAAGCTTTGTAGAGTCCTCCAAAATAAAGAAGTCCAATGAATGCCTTTACTTCTGAAGTACTTGAGGGGCGAACATCTTTTTCCCGTTCAAAATTACCAGCAATCGATTGAATATAAATATTCGTACACTCCACAATAGTTGACATTGTTTCATCGATAAGCAATTGCCAAGAATTTACAGGTGAGGATACAGCTTTTGCTTCTCCAACATTTCTGGGCAATTTTGTCATGATGTTGTGAGCAAGAGTTCTCACATTTTTTCTTAGTTCTTTTTTATTCCAGTTTGTTAATTTATCTTTACCAAGATAGTGATCCATAGATTCAAAAATATCTGATTCATTGTTTGAATCAATATCTTCCGAATTTGACTGATGATCACTAAACTGCTCTTCATCAACAATTTCTTCATCTTCATTAATGGATTCTTCATCAGTTGACACTTCAGCTAATAGCGTCTTAATCTCTTCATTTCATCATCATAGCTCAAATAGCGAGACATTTTCAATCCATCTGTTCTCCTTCACGATCTTAAACGAAAATGCCAGCGTGTGCACCGGGCCTCAAAAGCCCGAACACCGTTTTTCTGAGAATACAGTGAGGGAAAATTCTTGAAATGCCTGTGGTTGTGACGTACATGACCTTGAATGTAGCTACTGTGATACTGGATTTATTCCATTGATTGGCTGGTTTTCTGTGGTAAGTTTTTGTAATGCTCAGGCCTGATAGGCCCGGCGCACATTTTCACGGGTTAATATCGAGAATGGAACTTACTCTCCAATTAGCAAAATTTATTATAGATGGAACAAAATTATAGAATAGCTAAATGTTAGACTAATAAGAAATTCAGCCAGCCTTAAAAAAGTCCAGAAATCGATACTCGAAATAAGTCGATCGAAGACTTTAAAAATAAGTTATTTATTTAAACTTTTAAAAAGTACATTTCGTATGCGTCAAACATAACGAAATAACATCTAATATAAAATAATAGTCGGGTCAAATGACCAAATCACACATAATCAACTCGATAATAAGCGAGTATATGTGGACAGCAAGCTAGACGTTCAAAGGAAAGAGTGTAATTCAAATAAGTTACAGTTTATATAGTACGTATATTTGCATATCTTGATCTGCTTGCCATCCACATATTTGAATATTATATCTGAAATAAACAAGTAGTTCTTGAAATATCCGCGTATTTGAACTGAAATGAAAAAGTACTTACACGGAGATTTGTTTACAAAAGTAGAGTGGGCGTTTCGATTGGCTTTGCTGGAAACTCAAAACTCCGAATGCAGTAAGTGCATAAATATTAAAAACTATTGTATATTACAGTTTTTCCTAACAATGGCCCGCCTTTCCCGTCAAGACGAGAAGATAAAGTAGCGCCTCAAGAAAAGCCGAAAACAGTCTAAAAAATTTTTGACCGTTTACTTGCATGTATTTTTCACTGCAATTTACAATAAATACAAATTTATTTTCAACATACACTCAAACCTGTTTTTGTGCGGTGGATAGGGACAGCGTAAAAGAAAACGCATAAAAAAAATCGCACAAAACTTCACGAGTAACTATAAAAAATATTTTTCGCAACACATTTAAAAAGTATTTTTTTTATGCGGTGAATAGGGACCGCATAAAAAAAAGTCTCACGTAGAAATTAACTCAAAACCTTACAAAATAACTATTAATTGCTTTTTTAAACGAAATCAAGACACGAGGCTTGGCAGCTACTTGGAATCTGATTTAGAAATTGGCTGACGCAATACTTACGTAATGTGATGAAATATCAAAAATCGAAAAAGCTAAATGGCCGATCAAACCTACTAATTCTTTTTTATTGATAACTTCGTCAATTATGTTTTAATTTGATTGAAGTTTTCATATACCGCACAAAAAAAGACCACACAAAAACAGGTTTGAGTGTACTTTGTAAAAAAAAATAGATTCATAATCATAATACACTGCTGGCCACCCAAATTGCAACACCAAGAAAGACGAGATATCACAACAAAATTTATTTTGTAGATAATATGTTGACCAAGTATCAAATGATTAAATTTATAGACTTCTGTGAAGTGGTTCCTGCCAAAATCAGTAGCCAGAGTAGCCGCCATTGTTGGAGATCACCGCTGCCACACGCCTCGGCATTGATTCAAAGAGACTTTGGATGTGTTCTTGGGGTACAGCAGACCAAGCAGCTTCTACACGTTGCCAAAGTTGATCTGGTGTGGCAGCTGGGGATGTATTCTGGGTCAATCGTTGAGCAACCATGGACCACATGTTTTCTATCGGCGAAAGATCCGGAGAGCGAGCTGGCCAGGGAAGCAATTCAATCTGGTGATTGACGAAGAACCCTTGGACAATGCGTGCCACGTGTGGTCGCGCATTATCCTGTTGAAATATGGCTGTGGGCAAGCCCTGAAGGTAAGGAAGGACAACTGGCTCCAACACCTCGGAGATGTAGCGCTGGCTGTTTAAAGTACCGGCAATGCGTACTAGAGGAGTGCGAGAGTGATATCCAATACCGCCCCATACCATAATACCCGGTGCAGGACCAGTGTGGCAGTGCATAACGCAGCTGTTCAGCATCCTCTCTCCACGGTGTCTCCAGACTCGAATCCGACCATCGTGGTGTTGCAGACAGAAGCGTGACTCGTCAGTAAAGACAATTTCATTCCATTCTGCCGTCCACATCCTTCTTTCATCGCACCATTGGCGGCGGAAACGTCTGTGGTTCTGCGTCAAGGGTAGACGAAGCAATGGACGTCTTGCGGACAGACCACTCTGCTGTAAACGGCGTCGAATGGTACGCGCAGACACTGGATGATGCGGTACAGTCTGAATGTGTTGTGCTATGGTTCGTGATGTGGCTGAGCGATCCGTCACTGCCATACGCACAATATGCCTGTCATCACGTGAAGTGGTGCACTGAGGTGGATGCGATCGAACACGTCGGTCCGTCGTACCCTCCTGCATCCAACGATCACATATCCGCATTACAGTTGTTTGGTTTCGTCCAACACGACTACCGATTTCCCTGAAAGATAATCCACAATCTCGGTAGGCCACTATCCTTCCTCTGTCGAACTCGGATACTTGATCAAAAGATGATCACTGTTTTCTACGAGGCATAATTGATCGTTTTTTTTGAAAAAACCACAAGAAAAACACAATTGCCGTACTTGAAATCGTCGAAATCTCCAAGCCTTAAATAGCGCTTTGAAGTGGCGCCACAGGCATGCGTCTGCGCTGAAATTCTAATCATTTGCATATCTCACCTCCGCTAATGCATGTTGTAAATTTCATATTATTTGCATGCTTCCTTCAGGGTGTTGCATTTACGGTGGCCAGCAGTGTATGTATAACAAAATTTATACAATAAATTTTCTCAAAATACAAAAATTCGATCTATCAGTGACTTTAATCCTACTTTCAATAAAGGCTTAGTGAAAAGATCTGCTAGATTTAATTTTGTATTAACATATTCTAAATTTAAAATATTTTCTTGTATTAAATTCCTAATAAAATGATATTTTACATCAATGTTTAGTTCTGTGATTTTCAATTGTAGACTTTGAAAATTAATAGCAGCTTGATTATCACAATATAAATAACCTTTAAAATTTATATTAAAAATATTTGAACTTCATTTAAGATGTGTATCACCCAAACTAGCTCTTTAACAGCTTCAGTTAATGAAACATATTCAACTTCCAAAGTTGAAAAGCTTACACAGTTCTGTTTAAAAGTTTGCCATAATATTGGTGAACCATCAATAAACAAAATTAAACCGCCGATCGAGATACGATCATCATGATTAGCTGCAAAATCTGGTCACTAAAACACTTGATATTTAGATTACTAACTTGAGAAATATTTAACTTATAATTCCTAGTTTGTATCACATCCTAATAATTTAAGTAAAGTATTCCAATTAATTATTCCAGGATTTGATTGAAATTGAGGAAGAATATTAACAGCATAAGATATATCAGGTCTGATTCTTCCTGCTAGAAAAGATAGGCATCCTAATAAATTTCTATATGGCAATTTTGACATCTTTAAAATTTCTCAATTTGAATCAGGACACTGGGATTTGGACAAAACTACCTACTGCAATTGGTAAAGAAATACAAGGAAAATTATATTTTCTATACATTTCACAAATTTTATCTATATATGTTGACTGATGAATAAATATACTGTGATCGTTTAAATCAAACTCAACACCTAATAATTTACTTGTTTTGCCTAATATTTTTATATCAAAATGGTTACTTATTTCCTCACATATTGAACTTATTAAATGTTCATTTTTAGCAAATAAAATATATCATCAACATACAATAATAAAACAACATTATTACAGTAAGTATATACACAATTTGTCCATTCAAGTTTATTAAAGTTCAATTTTTCGAAAACATGAATTTCTAAAAACCAGGCTCTGCTAGATTGATGAAGACCATATATTGCCCTATTTAATTTACAGATATAATCTGGCTTACCAGGATCCTCAAACCTTTTGGCTGTGACATTAAAACATGTTCATTTAAAGTTGCATGAAGATAAGCACACTTAATATCTAATTGACAGTGTGACCATTTTAACTTATATACTAATATTGAAAAGCACATTCTTATCACTAAAAAATTAACTACGGAACTGAAAACCTCATCGTAATTAATTCCTTTAGTTTGTCGAAAACCCTGGGCAACTAATCGTACCTTGCGATGTTACCATGCTCATCTCGTTTAATAGTAAAAACCCAACTGCAACCAATTATCTTACTATTGGGGTTTTTGGTATAAGTTCCCAGACCTTTTGTTCTTTCATTACCGAGATTTCGTCTTTCATAGCATCATGCCACTAGTCAGCTTGGGGGTTCTGATAGCATCTATTATAGCAAGTTGGTATAGAAATATTTAGTCATGCACTAGCGATATTTGATTCTGTTAATTTTATTTTTCACGAGTAAGTATTTTTAATACTGAAATGAAAGTTACTTCTATCAGGGAATATTATGTGCTTGACACAATACATCTTTATGAGATCGAAGTCTAACTTTAGAACGTTCAACACGATAGTAAATATCATTCCTGGAACTATTCTTTCTAGGAATCGCTTCCCTATAACAAAAAGACTTTTTAGATAGGATAGTAGGTGCTTGCTCACTGGTTTCCGGTTTAGGATCTTTTAAATCTGTTTTAGAATTTGGTTCCTCATCACTCGAGACTTCAGTTTTTATATTATAGTCGGAATCGTTAGAATTGTCCGAGAGAATTTTAATGGTTTTAGTATGTGGGTCCAGTACAGCTCCACTGCAAATCTCATCACCAAAACTTACATTTATGGATTCTACAATCCTTCTCTCAGTTGGAATCCAGATTCTGTAACCCCGGGTCCGTTGAGCATATCCTACCATAATACCCTTTTTTGCTCTCATCTAGTTTCCGTCTTAACTGTCTGGGAATGCCCATAAAGGCAATAGTTCCGAAAACTTTAAGGTGTTTAACTGATGGTTTGTTGCCCCCGAAAAGTTCAAATGGGGTTATTTTCTGATTATTATGACACTCTATTCCAGGTGTACGTGAAATACATTAATGCTTCAGCCCAGAATTTGTTTTCTAACCCGCTATCCTTTAATATGGTTTTAATTCTGTCTATTGCTGTATAGTTAAATCTTTCCGAAATTCCATTCTGTTCTGGTGTATACGTATTTGTACGTTCTACTTGTATACCCTGTTCCTCAAATAACTTCTCAAATTCATTATTACAAAATTCTAAGCCATTATTGGTTCTTATAGTTATGATTTTAGAATTAAGGAACCTTTCTACTTGCTTCTGATAATTTAAAAAACATTGAAAGACATCCCGTTTTTCTTTTAGTGGATAAGTCGTTACTTTGCGTGAATAATCATCTGTTATTGTTAGGAAGTATCTATAACCACCTAATTGCAGTATCAGGAAGTGGTCCACAAAGATCCATATGGATTAACTGCAAGGGTTTATTAGATCTAATTTTCCCAAGGGGTTTGAACAACTTTCTATGGGTTTTAGCTACTTTACATGGTTCACAGTTTAATTTATCAGACTTTAACTTAGGTAGTCCTTTCACCTTCATTTTTACAGGTGTTTATAATGTACTTAGTATTTATATGACCAAAACGTTTGTGCCAGAGGCTTAAGTCATTTACACTGGTAGTTGACAAATTAATATTAACATTTGGTTTTTCGTTCTCATTATTTGAATTATGAGATGAGTTTTTAGGATACATAGGATTTACGTAATAGAAGCCTTTTTGCCTTTTGGCATAAAATAATTTACGACCTTTGTGATAAACTGATAACACCATTTTTTGCACAGAAAGAATGACCAATTACAGTACCAGAAATTAAATTTTGTCTTAAATTTGGGGAGTATAAAACATAAAGATAAATAGTTTCTAGTTTACCATTTATCTGGAATTGAAGTGTGACCTTACCAATCCCTTCTACTGGACACGTAACTCCGGCGACTGCCATGGTAGTATTCTGAATTGGTTGGAAGTTGTCCATCAGTTTCTTATTGCAACAGAAATGTGAGGTGGCTGCAGTGTCAAAAACCCAATGCTTTGCATCTTTATGCTGTTGGCTTCAATTAAACTTGATTCAGTTAAACTTATAGATTGTGGTCGTTGTTTACTTCTAAAATGACGTCTTCTACCTCTTGCTGTATTTGGAGTGGATGTTCTTATTGAATTGGTTCTTTGATGATGTTGGCCGATTTTGTAGGCTACAACACTCTGATCCTTGTGACTTTGTCTTAGTCAAGATTCCTCTCCTACTAGTTCCCGTAAAATGTTGTCAAAAGTAAATTCCTTATCGGTCCACCAATATATTGATTGCACAATTCCGTTAAATTCAGATGTTAGATATCTTATAAGTGGGAAGATTTCATACCAAGTTGGTATAGATTTACCAGCATCTACCAATTGTGTGGAAATTTCTTTTAAACGGCACCATATAGTCCGATATCTTCATCTGGGTTCAGTCGACAAGAAAAAAGTTCATCTGTCAGTCCATTTACTCGGGCTCCCGAGTCAGGTCGGAAATGTTCCTCTAAGCATTTCCATGCTCTCACTGGATCTTGGGAATCAGATATCAAGGAGCGATACTGCTTTTCTATCTGCAGGTAAATAGTGCTGCAGGCTTTATCAGTCTACTGTGAATAACTCCTAAAAGCTTTCACATCTTCCTTTGGTGTTTGTTCATCACCGCTGACGATCCTCCAGCAACCTTTCTCCATGAGAATGACTCGTACGTCATCTCTCCAGGTGGAATAATTATCGGCGTTCAGTTTGTCTATTATATTTGCCGATTCTTCCATATCTGAAATTATTTAACTGACACTGGTTACTGACGTTATTGGCCCATCGTCTCAGAGCTCTGTCATCTTCACAACCAACATAAGTGATCCGGGTAGCGAATCCGGGCACTAAATTGAGCACAGGTTACGTTTTCTTCTCGGCCCATAACCTTGTTAGACTAATAATAAGAAATTCAGCCAGCCTTAAAAGTCCAGAAATCGATACTCAAAATAAGTCGATCGAAGACTTTAAAAATAAGTTATTTATTTAAACTTTTAAAAAGTACATTTCGTATGCGTATCTAGCACACGTCAAACATAACGAAACATCTAATATAAAATAATAGTTGGGTCAAATGACCAAAATCACACATAATCAACTCAATAATAAGTGAGTATATGTGGACAGCAAGCTATACGTTCAAAGGAAAGAGTGTAATTAAAATAAGTTACAGTTTATATAGTACGTATATTTGCATATCTCGATCTGCTTGCCATCCACATATTTGAATATTATATCTGAAATAAACATGCAAGTAGTTCTTGGAATATCCACGTATTTGAACTGAAATGAAAAAGTACTTACACGGAGATTTGTTCACAAAAAGTAAAGTGGGCGTTTCGATTGGCTTCGCTGGAAACTCAAAACTCCGAATGCAGTAAGTGCATAAATATTAAAAACTATTGTATATTACAGTTTTTCCTAACACTAAATATAAACATTATCAGTGAAAACTGTAACAAATATGATCAATTGCAAAATCTAATAAAAGAAGCCAAATCAGAAAATAACTTTACGAAACAAATTAGAGTGAAAAGATATAAACACCATGGTGGAATACCAAATGCAATCAATTACTGTTCTTAAAAAACACTATCTAAAAAAAGCTAGAAGTTTTCTCAAAGATGACCTGTGGATAAAATATAAAAAGTTCTCTGCAAAACTCAAACAAGCTATTCGAGACAGCAAGAAAAATTATTGGGATGAGGTCTGCAGAATGCAGCAAAACCCTTACTTTACTCTTTCGCATTTTTAAAGCACTGAATCGAAGAAAGAATGAAAATCAGAAATCTATCATTCTACAATTAAATGGTAAAGAAATCATACCAATAAAAGATCAAAGCAATACCTTCGCCAAATATTTTGAATTAATTAACCAATAACAACACAGGAACTAAAAAACACAATAAAAAATACTCGCATTTCAACCTCTGGAGAAGATGGCATTTCAGCAAAACTTTTCAAAGGCCTCAACCAAGAAACAACTAAAATAATAAATTCCATTTTTAATGATATCTGGCTAAACTTCAAAATTCCGAACAGCTGGAAATCCGCATTAATAATACCCATTCATAAAACCCAGAAACCAAAGGATAACTTCAACTCTTACCGTCCTATATCTCTTACATCAGTACCAACAAAAAAATTTTGAAAGAATTTCCACTTTTTAACAGTTTTGCCCGAACACCGCTCGGGTGCTGCGAAAGGTCACTTTTCTGATTTGCCCGTACACCACTCGGGCATCTTATTTTTCTACGCCAATCCAATGATTTGCCCGGTTTTTTAATTTTTTTTCATTTGCAATGTTTCTTGTTAATTTATTTTTAGATTAATTTGAGTGTCCATGCAGTGAATTAAAATAAACCATCAACTTCTATTTGGCTTATACGAACTTAAGTTAATAGAAGTACACGATGAAGTTTTAAAAATCCAAACTAGAATTTATTTAAAAAATAACAAGTAAATTTAAAATGAAAAGATTACATGCAGAAATAGTTACTAATAACTTGATCAAGAGATCAAATAACCGAGGACGGGAGCAAGCGGGAGTGGGAATACTGATACAACAGATTGCAACCACTTTTATGGTAAGCAAGATCACGTGACAAGTTTAGCATAGTCGTGTAATTTGCATAGTACATAATAATCAAATGTCAAAAGAAATATTATAATTCAATAAAAGTCAAATCTTAAGTAATATTAAAATAAATAGAATTAAAGTTAAATTATTATAAAGAACTTTAATTCAAATTCTTTCACCATATCATGAAGGAATTGAAGTGAATTACTCTCTTGTTTTGGTAGGCGGTTCAAAAGCCGCGAAGTACGAATTATCAAATATGACGGCTCAGTAAAATTTAGAAAAGAAAGGTAAGGTTTTCCTAACAATGGCCCACCTTTTACTGGCCTAAAACTTTAAAAAGATACCAGAATTCAAAATTTTTAATAAATCGTACCAACCTTTTAACAAAATGACTCACTAAGAGATTAATAATATTTACGACTTGGAGTCAATTCTCATAAACACAAATACACAACAATATCTTATGTTGTAAAAATTCAAAAAATAACAGTAGAGAAACAGTTCTCTAAAAAATTACGTGACAAATTTCTATTATAGTATGCTGTGCTGGCTTGCAAATTTGTTGAGCATAAGTGGAGGACATTATTTTTAGGGACTAACAAAATTAAAAATACATCAAATAAACCTCCTAAAAAAAGGGGGCTTTAATAACGACCACCACCTCAGTGAAATACAGCATCCTCGTACTCTGGCAGATTACAATTTTATTCCTTTCGAGAAGGTATTAGGAGCCGTTCGTACGCTTCAACTGTATCCATCCAAAGTAGCGGACGATATCTCGGCAGTAGCCAGCCAGACATGAAAAAGATTTAAGTACATTTTAAAAAATATCATAAACATGTGTTAAAATACAAATATCTTATCAACTAGTGATTTCAAACCTACTTTCGGTAATGGCTTGTTAAACAAATCAGCCAAGTTAGATTTTGTATTTTCATATTTTAAAGTAAACAATTTTTCAGGAACCAAGTTTCTAATAAAATGATATTTGATGTCGATATGCTTTGTGCGATGGTTCTCTATAGATGATTTTATAAAATTTATAGCTGTTTGATTATCACACAATAGGTGGCTTTCACATTTTACTTTCAAAACACTTAAGTGTTTCAGTTCATTTAGAATACGAATAATCCATACGAGTTCTTTGGATACCTCCATTAAAGAAACTTATTCTGCTTTTAAAGTAGATAAACTCGCACATTTTTGCTTGAAGGTATGCCACATAATTGGCGATTCATCTATAAATAGAATTAAAGCACCCATAGCGATACAGTCGTCTCGATTGGCTGAAAAATCAGCATCACTGAAACATCTTAAATTTATATTAGAAATATTTAATTTATAGTTACTGGTTTGATGTACATAACCCAACAATTTTAATAAAGTATTCCAGTGTATAATACCTGGGTTAGATTGGAATTGGGACAATATGTTTATAGCATAACATATGTCAGGACGAGTCCTCATAGCTAAAAATGCTAAACAACCCAACAAGTTACGGTATGGTAATTTTGACATCAATGAAATTTCTTCATTTGATTTGAGCACTGTTTAGATAAAATGGTTCGTACAGCAATTGGTAAAGATGCAAGATGATAGCTGTACTTTTTATATGTTAAACCAATCTTATTTATATATTCACACTGATGAATCAGTGGGGTTTGACCATCTTGTTCAAACTCGACACCTAAAGGTTTTCGCGTCTTTCCTAAAATTTCTATATCAAATTGTTAATTTATTTTTTTAAAAATATTAGATATTAAAGATTCATTTATAGCAAAGATAATTATGTCATCAACATACATTAAAAGTACCACACTGTCACCCAAAGTATAAATACAGTTTGCCCATTCAATTTTATGAAATTCGAGATTTTCTAATACATTGTGTATTTCCTGAAACCAATTTCTGATTGATGAAGACTATAAATACTTTTATTTAATTTACAAACATAACCTTATTATGTTTTTGCACGAACCTTTTTTACACGAATTTGATTTAACACGAATTCAAAATAAATATTCCATTCTCTTTTTACGCTAGTCATTTTGATTTAACACAAACGGTCCAATCCAATTCCTAACAATTTTTTTGCCTAAATTCTAAGAAAACAATTTTATTTGTGGCGTAGTAGATCATTTCTATTTTCTATATGTATAACAGCTAGTGTGTGTTTTGAAAAGCGTACTTTCCTCTAGATACATTACATTACCGTATTCGTGCATTGTATCTTCGGAAGACATTTAGTATGTAGCTCTATTTCAAAGTGAAAGAATATAGTGAAATTTGTGCACATAAATTTATAAATTTTGCCGAAAGTCAATAAATTACAAGTTTACAAATTTTTCATACCTTTATTTATTAATTTTAATTTGACATTTTTCGGTAGCCCTTATATGTCACATAATTCACCATTACCAAAACAAAAAGAAAGCATTCGTTCGTAAAACTGGTGAAACATTTTCACCAGAGGAAACTCGTGCTGTTTTAGCTAAAGTGATCACAAAAAGAATTTCATTAATAGAGGAAGACAATATCCACATTTCTAGTGATAGCAGTGATATTCCAGTCGTACGCAAACATATGCTACGTTTATTGTCAGAAAGTGAAAATGAATAAAAAAAATTTATGTGTAAAACAGATTTTTTGTTCATGAAGAATTTTTTCATTTTCATTAACCGAGTCAGTGCTTTGTGTGTTGCACAAAAAGGAACGATAGCGGAAAACGGATGGGAAAAGAAACCAGATATTTTTGTCCCGATTGTGATATAGGACTCTGCTTATTTTCATGTTTTAAAATTTATCATACAAAAGCTGAGTTTTGAAATTAAATAAAAATGTAAGTATTAAATGCTTGCTCTTTTTTTTTTCTCACATCCATTTCTGTCAAGTGTTCTTAAAAGTTCTTGTTCGAAAAAACCAACTTTAAGGAAAAATGGCAATTTTTCGCTATAATTAAAAATTATCACAAACTATGCAATTCAATACTTGTAAGTTTTGACTGCTGATTTGAATTTATATGATCGATTTGAATACAAAGTTGTTTATCAAAAATGTGCTTATTTTTGGACACAATATGGCAGAAAAAAGAAACTGTTAAGTGGTTAATCAAACATAAAAAGATTGACACTACTCATCTTGGATTTCTACCATTCAGAGAGAGCCAAACAGCAATTCAAACGCTATTTTCTGAAATAACAAAAGCTCATTCTCAAAAGAAATTTATAATAGGAATATCTCTATATAAAATCAGCATGACTCAATCTATATAGATGGACTTGATGAAATGCCTCAAAATAGGAATCTTGGAAAATATTACCAAATGGATCCACAACTTTCTACAAGATCGCACAATAAAAGTCAAATGGGAAAATAGTTTTAAAATCAATGGAAATGAAAAAAGGAGTTCCTCAAGGCAGCGTCCTCTCTCCAATTCTTTTTACGATCTTTATGGCTTTCAAGAAATAATTCCAATAGGTATAGATTATATTATATATGCGGTGATATCTTTATATACTTTCCCACGACAATACAGATTACCATAAAAAAGAAATTACAAAATACAATAGAAAATATCAGTCAATGGTGCAACTATTGGAATCTCAAAATCTCACAATAAATGCTCAATAAACCTATCAAAAAAAAGAATTACTTTCAACTGGATCTTGTCTATGGAGGGTAACCTGATCGAATGGAATGACGAATTCAAGTTCCTCGGAATCACAATATCCCCAAATCTGGAAACCTCAATTACTTTGTCGAACAACTAAAAATAAAATAAAAGCATATAAGCGCATAAACATTCTAAAAGCCCTAGCAAATACAAATTATGGTGCCCCCGCAGGATATTCAAAGAAATTAAAAATCAAATACAGAATAGACAAACTTATTGACTTCAATACAATGCTATCGGTAAAGATTTGCTATGGCCAAGACTCCACAATGACGATCTCTAATGGCATCTTTGAAAATTGAAAAGAAGACGCTCAAAAATGTCCGTTATTTCTGTATTTAAATGGTTCATCTTTGGCAAACTTCAAAAAGTAATTGACACACACTTTATTTAAAATAATATTTAAAACAAAACTTACGATGATTAGCAAGCTTCCGAAGACACTGGTTTATAATTACAAGGTATTGAATGATTTTCAATAGGTAAGTTTTGAAGAACTTTCATTAGACGCCACGTGTCATTGGTACACACTCCTGGCGACAAATTCGTAAATCTCAGCTAATGCTCGTAATGCTACGGGGTTAGCGGGGTCACTGTTTGCGTATGCGTTTGACTCCGCCTGTACGCCAACACAATGGGTAGTTTCCCAGAGAGCTGTAACCACTAGATGTCGCTACGTATTTTAACTTTTCACGGGATTGACGTGGGTATCGGAGAGCATTACGAAAATATAATCACTGGAAACTATTAATTCCAAACCTAACCGAAAATAGAATAAGCAAGAAAATCTCGATTTCACTGTTTAACGTCGCTGAAGGTATCTCGGCTGAGGACATTATATAATACCACAAAACTGAATATAATGAAATTTATAATCAATGGAAAAGATACCATAGAAGCGATCACTTTCCTCATGTTAACCCTAAAAGTTTATGGTATGAAAATATTATTTTAAATAGAAATTATGAGACCCTCTTTCAGAAATTTCGGGCCAAACATGTTAAATTTGCTTTCATCTGCAAATAAGACATGATTCCAATACGTTTCGGGCTTATTTATCATTGATTTTGCGAAGGAAAGCCTAAGCTTTCTATTTTTCGTACTTACAAAAAATTTCTTCGGGCAGAATGCCCATTTAATCCAGCTGATCTGAGCACTCGTCGAACAATTTCAGATGAAATTGAAGCAGAAAATTTTTCAGTAAATTCTGTAGAAATTTTTACAGCACTCAAATGAGGATTTTTCACAAATTGTCTAACTATAAATCTCTGATCACGTTGAGTTTACCGGACGACCTATCTTTACATTGTTTTCTATCCGATTTCCTTCTTTAAAGCGTTTTATCACATACTGCACCGTAGAATGGGATAAATTTACTAATTTAGAGATATTCCGAACTGATTTACCACTACTATGATGAAAAATAATCAATTTTCGAATTCTGTTCGTTGTTTCCTTACGACTACGAGCCATTTTTAATAATAAATAGAATATTGCGAAGTAAGCCAGCAAAGATTAAAGCCAAACGATTTTTTAAATGTCACCACAAAGCAAAAATAAAAAAGCGATAAACGATAATTTTATTTATGAATTTATCCGAAAATATTTCGGTGTACAATCACTTTTGTGGCGTGTTCTTTCTCTGCCTCCTTGCATTTTCATTTTTATAAAAAGAAAATGAGTCAATATTTTTTTAAAGAATATTAGGTTTTATTCAGAATCACATGGAGATGATATGAAAAAATATTGGACTTTATATTCGAATTCAATTCCAGGCGCATTTTCTGTAAAGTTTCAAAGTGTACGAACACTTTTGGGAGCCACTGTATATCTCCGATGTATACTAATTTTAATCCAGCCAACCACTAACCATAATTGTAGTTATTCATACTAACCAATGTTTCACCAAAAACTCATCAGAACCTTTGCAAAATACTACACATGGTCAAATTTATTTTGCCTTGCATATATAAAGAAAAAATGAATATTCATTTATTTTCACATTAAACAGAATAAATTAAGCTTTCATCAATTGGGAGTCTGCACATTTTTTCATTTGGTTTGGTACAATAAATTCAACTTATCAGTAGCTAGGAATGATCCATTTCTGCCTTAAAGATTTTTAAATTCGAGTGATTATTTTTCTATTGATGCAAGCTAATTTTCATCTTCGAATTTTTGTTAGCAAATTCTGTTTAATGTTTCAATGGATTCAATTTTATAAGAATTAATACATATATGATATTAGTTTAAATACCCAAAATGTTTTTCGTGTAGTCACAAGAATTTGTTAATATTGATATATTATTATAAATATATAGTTTAATTACCCCTTTATATCCAAATACTTAATTTATAACTGAGTACATTAATCTGGTTTGTTTGGGATTTTTTTTCATGTTAATTTTTAATATTGTGTTTATACTTCATTTAAATATACGGGAATATACAGTTAGTTGTTACTATTCGTATTACTTAGCTAACGTTGGGTAGTAAAGTATTTATGGAGAAATAGTGTTTCCCACTATAGGTTCAAAGAATTCCCGATAAAATTCAGATTTTGAGAAAATTTAATCTTTTTTGAGGAATTGGATATGCGCTGTTGGATTTTTGCTGTTTTAAAAGATATTTTGACGGTACTTCATTATCTTACAACACGGTTTTAAGATCGTCATTACATAAACTAATTTATTTAAGCGTACCTATATTCCGCAACTGCAAAATGTATTTATACATTCTGATAACATATTTACATAGGAACTTGAAAGATCCATATTTTCAATACTATTTAACTTCTACAAATAAAATTAGCATTAATATTTTCTTAAATTTCTCCATTTTACTGAAAAAAAACTAGAATCACATCTTAAATACTTCAGGAAAAGTGAAATTTTTAAGTATGCTGCTGTTTTTCTCAGCACTCTTGTTATCTATTTTGAAATAACGATATAATTTATGAAACCTGTTGTCAATCTTGGTTCAATATCAGCATTTTGCTTTGAATTTTAATTTTTGAGTGCTTTGAATTGTAGTATTTTAGTTTCAAATTTTCGTGTTGCAATCCAGGTACCTGAACATGCTTGCGTTGTTACAAATTTCTTACTTGTAATATAATTTTAATACTTAACAATTAATCTTCCTTTTAAAAATTTGCAGGTTCTGCTATATGATGAGGACATATCCAAGGCAGTGCGAATTGTGTGGAAAATCATATTCATCAAAAAGTTCATTTAGCAATCACCTAAAAAATATGTTCGAAACCGTCTAATAAAATCACATATCCTAGGGAATGTGACCAATGCAAAATTTCATATGCATCAACAAGTTCTTTTAGTCATCACCTAAAGAAATGTTTATTACCCTCCAATAAATCTAACTCAAAGATAGGATATCCTAAGGAATGTGACAATTGCAAAAAATTATTTGCTTCAAAAATTTCCTTTAGTAATCATTTTAATGTAGTATGTCCCCTACGTCCCACAAACTTCTCTCAAAAACTTATTCCTTAAGAGAAGGAAAAGATAAGCAAGGAACCAATGTATCCTAGAAAATGTTTGAGTTGTGATTGATTATTCCGAACTAAACAAGCATATTACCAACACAGAAAGTTTTGTCTATCACTTAAACGCGTAGAACATTACTGCATGTTTCCAGAATGTCGTAAACAATTTGATCATGTAGGACAGTTGAAAGTACATGTCTTTGAAGTTCATGAATCCAGTAATGTTCAAAGACTCTCTTTTGATTCCATGAATGAATTCCAAATTTGGTTAGAGTCTGAAGGTGAATCCACTTTTTCATCATTTAAAAAATTAACTGGGACTAAAACATTATTTTATGATCTAGTATTATGAACAAGTTGTATGATAGAAATGTAAAGTTGAACCTACAAGACAAATGTACTTGGAAGTTTAATTGGTTAAATAAAGGAAACACTTAAATAATATTCAGTTACTTACACCTTGGTAAATGCAGTTTTAAAATTTCTATTACAATAAGTTTTGCTTTTATAAATGTAGAATTTTTTTAATGCTATGCAATTTTTATTTTTTGCTTTTAAAAATGAATGAATTTTTTTTATGCTTCACATATTTTCATGTTTGATATTATTTTATAGCATGTTATTAAACATAATTCTAAAAAATACATTTGTGCTTTCATTTGATAAATTAATTTTTATCATGTTTACTACATTGAATATGTGAGATACGTTTTTTACTGGTTTTTATTTATATCTGGAAGATAAAGAATATCTGATGTGATGCAACAATGGAGATCACAACTTTCTACTGGCATTTTAATAGCGTGTATTGAAATTGACCTTCAGATTATATGGTTTGCTTCCAAATTCCTTTCAGGGACTCTAGTTGAAGGGTCACTGAAAGCCCAAATTGTTATTGGGGTGAATGGGACTTCTAGGGGGTGGGGTAAAATTCCATGGTACATCTGTAGAGACACATCTGGATGAAAAATGTGGCCTTATAGCAGTTAAATGTAAATATTAAGATCATTAATGACTGCACAGTTTTTTGGCTCACACACACACATCACACGGCTTATAGCACCAAAACATGGAGTAGAATGAGCTTAGTTCAAATTTCATCGATCAACGTTCTGCAGCTGCCCTAGAGGTGTAAAGGTTTGTACACAGTTCAGTGAATCCTTTACTTCCCAACTTATTCTCCTGTCTACATATCCTCGTCTTTTATTGGCTTTCGAGCATCTTTTTAGGAATGGGAGAATGTATAGTGGAGAGAAGTTATTCCAGGTGATGTAGACTTTTCCACAGGAATGATAGATCTAATCCTCAGTGAAAAGTAACTACCCACTGCACTTTAAATTAACTGACAATTTGTAAATGATCTTTTTCTGTGTGCCAAGATTTTTTTTGAACTGACTAATTACAACTTTTTTTCTTTCAGGTGCAGAAGTTGCAGCTGTTTCCAACTCCTTCCTTTATTTTTTATCATATAACTTCACATTTTGTCCCGGAATTGTCCCTATTTTCTATAAGTCATTTCTAGACTAGATAAGTAAATATATATACAACTATCGTCATTGCTCACACTCATTGTAAGCCCTGCTTGTGCCTCTTGGTAGATACGTACCATATTTTAGCATTATATTACCACATTAAAATTTAAAACAGCATTTTAAAAAGGTTGGATTTACAAAGCGGAGAAAATTTTATTTTTTGTTCATTTTTGAACGTACAGTTTATCGATACATCTTTAATGAATTGGCTTAGTATATTTTATCCCTTCTTCGGTCCGACACATGATTTTTAGGAATTCCCTTGCTGTACAGCCTTTCTTAAACCATATTAAGGCCAGTGGAAGACCCTGCACTGATTTAATACGATTGTTTTTATTTAAATGGCATCTTTCATTATTTATTAATGTTTTTTAATCTTCTCATTCTTTCAATTTTAAAATTTTGTTTCTTTAAACGGCAATTGGGGGAAACCGCTGCAGCAGAGGATTAAGGCTCCTGGCAATACCTCTTTAAAAAAAACGCATCATGATTCCTACCTCATGGGTGATGTGGAAATGGAATCTGGTTTATTTTAGGCTGCCTGGTCTGCAGATACAGGACAGTTTGTTCCAGTGCCTGAACTCGTAGAAAATAGTGATTTGTTGTAGCCTGGCCAAGACGAGCAAATTGGAGAGATTTTATCAATTGCGCTGACAGTGTGGATTTTTTGGAGTTAGATACTGGCATATCCAAAATAATATGTAGTATAATTATAATTGTTTTTCATTGGACTGTGAAATGGCGTACTTTTTAATGTTACTTTTCTTATGAGAAGTAGAAAATTAATTTTTGTTTTATTATATTAATAAAATGCTAAAATATCAACCTGTAGCTCGGACATTAATACCACGCCATCTAAGACGCGCAGGCGCAGAACAGCTCCCATGCAATGAATCTGAATGAGACCCGTCAGTTAGGACAAAGTAGTGATGGAGAACAGTTGTCCCTTCTTCCCCGAGAATCTTTTTAAACTTAAATATTATGATACAGTGCCCATATAACGATTGTTTCTAATTAATGTCAAATGTTTAGTGTTCGTGTTTGTAAAAATGTAATGTCTTTTGTTAGTAAGAATAAACTTAATTGCCTGAGAGAGCTAGCCTTGTGTTATAATTGGCGCCCAACCCGCGGCCATGTTTTCCTTCTCTTCCTCTTTGTCCTAACTCACTTTAATTTTTAGACTCCCCTGTCTGAAGAATTGCAATATACACCATCCACCAAGAATTGCAATATACACCAAGTCTTGAACGACAGGCAGTATGGCTTTCGAGAGCAGCGGTCTTGCGAGGAGGCGATTCTCTCAATAGTTAATAAAATTAAAAGTGGTAAGGGTGTTGTACATACTGCCCTCACGACCCTGGACATTAAGTCCGCCTTCGATGACATGGACTGGTTACTGCTGGTAGACATCTTGAGCGGTTACAATATCCCCATTAATTATATTAAGTTTATTATTTCTTATTTGGATGATAGGTTTATTATTTACAGTGATAATTCCATTACAATTAAAAGAACAATTATTAAAGGCTGTCCACAGGGTTCGGTGCTGGCACCGACCCTGTGGAATTTATATTTTAATAAAATTTTAGATCTCAATTCAGATATAATTTTTATCCAGGCCTTCGCGGACGACCTTGCGTTAATTACAACGGGTCCGACGCGAAGTGTCCTGGAATCTAATACCAATTTATCTCTCGACCTAATAGTCGAGAGACTTAACTCCTTGAAGCTCAACCTGTCTATCGGTAAGTGCCAGTCAGTGGTATTTTCAAAAGACAAACCACTCCTCAGGAACCCAATATTCCGAGTCCAGGGCGGAACTATTCAGATTACTAAACACCTAAGGTACCTGGGGATCATAATTGACAGTAGGCTCGGGTGGAGCGAACACATTGCAAGTATTAGAGATAGATGTTTTTTATTAGGGGGATCCCTGTCTAGAGTTAGAGGTGGAGGCTGGGGGGTCAGTGCCCGGCTCCTAAAAATATGGTATCTCACAGTCATCGAAAAAATAATTACCTATGGAGCCGGGGTTTGGGGGGGGGGGTCATCTAACCAAACTTCAGGCCCAGAGATTGGATACCATTCAAAGACCTTTTTTATTACGAATCTCTGGTGCCTACAAGACCTCCCCCACTGGCTCCCTTAATGCTATTTGTGGGGTCCCCCCGCTCCACCTGACCCTGCTGTCATTATATAAAAAGTATTATGTCATCAGAGGACGGCAACCCGATCCCGAGTTGCAGCTGTCGCTGGTAGCAATCGATTATAATAGTCCAACAATAACTATTAATTCGAACAATAATAATTATTAGTCCAACAATAATTATTAGACTCCCCTGTCTGAAGAATTGCAATATACACATTCCCTTCGAGGTCCTCCTTGGTGGGTCCTGGTGAGGAATGGGCTGCTCCGTCTGTGACTAGGTACTATTTGATTGTGCTTCAGCCTCCCTTTCTGAATATGGCTGATTGGTCAAGATTTTTGGTGGACCCTTCTGGGGCGCTTGTTTATTCTTATTTAATAAATAAATGAACTTATGGGACTTTTTATTATTTATTCCAACAATAGGTTTTTGGCTCTGTTTGGGTTTTTAAAGACCCTGGTATGTATAGTTTTTGCTTTTATTGATGTTTATCCCTTTAAAATTATAACTTTTATACTATTTTATTTAACCTATTGAGATAATGCTCTGGGTTATGTTATTTGGGTTTGCTTTTAATCTTTAGCATATAACGGGTATATCAGAGAATAAATTGCTATACTCCTATAATTCATTATGGATGTTTTAAAAGTTTTTTGCCCCTCTCTTTTAAAATTTTTCTCAGCTCCTCCTCATATATATAGGGCGCAAACTAAGGGGGTGAGCTATGGGCTTAGCCCTTCCAATGGTTAACTTTAATTGACACCGGTTATTTAAATTTTTAATGATTTTAATATTTCATCTTTTTAAATTTTTGACTTTGTCTTTGTATAATGTACTTGGACCCGGCACATCACAACGGGCGACTTTGTATTAATTTTCGGTATTTTACTATGTCCTTTTGGTGTTTTGCTAAATTCTAGCACACCACAATGAATAGGGAATAGAGACATAAAAGGGGTGATGATCATAACGATTAATGATTATTTTTCTAAGTTCTTATCATTGGAGCACACCACAACGAAGGAAAAAAGAAAAAAGGAAAGGAAGGAATAAGGCGAAAGGAGGTTTGGAGAAAACTTTGGAGCTGTTGAGAGGTGAGGGATGAAAGAGACTCACTTACCTCTGCTTGGAGATCACCTACCTGGCCTTACCTGGATCCATCTGCACATCTGGGATTCCTCGGAGATTCTTCTTCCTTCTAAAGACTTGTATTGTTGTCACCCTGCTGTTGTTCCGCCCTGTTGGCATTTTTCCTTGTTTATTGGCATGTGCGCCCATTTTAAGAAAATTATTGTATGGCCCCTGAGAGGCCCAAGTTCTGTACCTACGATGAATTTTTAATAAATGTTCGTCCGTGCGCGCCCATGTTGAGGGTAAGTGGCTCCCCTCCGATTGGTTGGGCTGCCCGGTTCCTCAGAATTTCGTGCCGGTGGAAGTCCCCATAAACTAAATCCCCGCCCCCCGCACCAAGCTCTAAGCCGTAAGGCGAGCTGGGGGAGCGCGGGTCTCTAATATACACCATCCACCAAGAATTGCAATATACACCAAGTCTTGAACGACAGGCAGTATGGCTTTTGTCTCAAGCCGGGTAGAGACCCCTCCGCCTGGGGCTCATATCGACCCATATGTTTACTATCTACCCTCGGGAAGATATTGGAGAGGCTTTTTGTTAACAAACTTAATGCCTGGCTTGAAACAAACCAAGTCTTGAACGACAGGCAGTATGGCTTTCGAGAGCAGCGGTCTTGCGAGGAGGCGATTCTCTCAATAGTTAATAAAATTAAAAGTGGTAAGGGTGTTGTACATACTGCCCTCACGACCCTGGACATTAAGTCCGCCTTCGATGACATGGACTGGTTACTGCTGGTAGACATCTTGAGCGGTTACAATATCCCCATTAATTATATTAAGTTTATTATTTCTTATTTGGATGATAGGTTTATTATTTACAGTGATAATTCCATTACAATTAAAAGAACAATTATTAAAGGCTGTCCACAGGGTTCGGTGCTGGCACCGACCCTGTGGAATTTATATTTTAATAAAATTTTAGATCTCAATTCAGATATAATTTTTATCCAGGCCTTCGCGGACGACCTTGCGTTAATTACAACGGGTCGGACGCGAAGTGTCCTGGAATCTAATACCAATTTATCTCTCGACCTAATAGTCGAGAGACTTAACTCCTTGAAGCTCAACCTGTCTATCGGTAAGTGCCAGTCAGTGGTATTTTCAAAAGACAAACCACTCCTCAGGAACCCAATATTCCGAGTCCAGGGCGGAACTATTCAGATTACTAAACACCTAAGGTACCTGGGGATCATAATTGACAGTAGGCTCGGGTGGAGCGAACACATTGCAAGTATTAGAGATAGATGTTTTTTATTAGGGGGATCCCTGTCTAGAGTTAAAGGTGGAGGCTGGGGGGTCAGTGCCCGGCTCCTAAAAATATGGTATCTCACAGTCATCGAAAAAATAATTACCTATGGAGCCGGGGTTTGGGGGGGGGGGTCATCTAACCAAACTTCAGGCCCAGAGATTGGATACCATTCAAAGACCTTTTTTATTACGAATCTCTGGTGCCTACAAGACCTCCCCCACTGGCTCCCTTAATGCTATTTGTGGGGTCCCCCCGCTCCACCTGACCCTGCTGTCATTATATAAAAAGTATTATGTCATCAGAGGACGGCAACCCGATCCCGAGTTGCAGCTGTCGCTGGTAGCAATCGATTATAATAGTCCAACAATAACTATTAATTCGAAGACCATTCTTCCAAAATTTCCTCCAACTATTCAAAATTCTGACTTCAGTATATACACCGACGGCTCGGGTATCGATGATGGTATCGGGGCCGCGGTGTGTATATTTGAGGGTGATAAACTGATCGAAGCCCAAAAATTTAAATTACAAAATTATAACTCGGTCTTCCAGGCGGAATTGACCGCCATTTATTTGGCTTTTAAATGCGCGATCAGAAACAATAAACGTGTTAATATTTTCAGCGATAGCCTTAGCTCCATTCAGGCCTTATCTTCAGCCAGTAATAAGTCTTCCTATCTACTTAAAATTAAAAATGAAATTTCTTCTTGTACCTCAGTTGGCCTGAGCTGGGTTCGGGGGATACAGGCAACGAAACAGCTGACTTCTATGCCAAACAGGCGGTGATCGATGGCGAGGGGCTGGAGGTCCCAATGCCCCTCTCCTACATTAAAAGAATTGTTAAGAAATTTACACTGGAGAGGTGGCAATCCCAATTTAATGATTCTCTATCGGGACTCCGATATAGGGACTTCAGCCCCAAGGTGTCTTTTAATACTCTTATTACCGATCGCCGCGCCTTGTTTGGTTTTTGACCGGTCATGGTCCGTTCATCGCATACCTCCACAGGTTTAAAATTAAGCACACGAATTTATGCAGTTGTGGGGAGGTCGGCGATGCTGCCCACACACGCCCTCCGACCATTTAACGGCCCCGCAATATAAAAACGATTGGTCACGCGGGGTCTCGCAAAATAGAATCTCTCTCTACAAGATTTCTAGGTGTGTTGTGGCCGCTGGGGTGGTGGCGGACCGGATCGTCACACCCCACAACTGACTTTCTAAAGTAGTAGGGCTAGGCCCGGCCTAATTTTAAATTTTTAAACTTTTACGTAATTGACTTTCATTATTTATATTTCATGCACCATTATTCACTTGTATTTATATCATTAAAACATTTCATAATCACCTGTTTCTGGATTGCCCCACTGCGTGGGACACCCAGATTTTTTAAACTTTGTCTGTCTTTTATTTTTAAATTTTTAGATTTTTAAATGTTCATGCACCGAGCAATTGGGCGCCTTGTATAAGCCCCATGCATTTTAGGCGCCTCTTATGAGCCATATAAATACCTGCGCCTTTTATTAATTTTTACACTTCTTTTTACTTTTCTTTGGTACAGCTGTAGTCTCTGCCGCGCGCGGTGGCAACGACTCTTGGCGCGGCTTTTGGCGTAGTTATAAGTGACTCATGCCGGGTGATGGTAACCCATTTTTTTCTCGAATTTTCTCCTGGTTAGGGTTAACCTGTTTTTAGGCTAACTTACGGGACTGAGGGAGTAGTTAATCGTTTTTTTTGTTACGAGTTGTGTCGCGATAAAGAGCTTTTTTTAACTTTTTTAAAGGAATCGGGATTAATTAAATCTAAAGTTTCTTGCGATAAATGTAACGGGGATATGACTTTTTCAGTTAGGGTTACCCTCACCGGCATGAGTCGCTTATAACTACGCCAAAAGTCCAAATATTTAATCAATATTTGCAGTGTTTTTCTAGTCAAAATGTTGTTTAATTCAGATTTACATAATTCATCCGTACGTATGCAGTATATATTCAATGTTGGAAGATTTCCGTGGCGACATAAAAAAGTGCGCCAAAAAAAACGCGTTGCCACCGCGCGCGGCAGAGACTACAGCTGTACCTTTTCTTTTATGCATGGGTGCCTATTATAAACCCTATATCTACAGGGCACCTTCTATAAGCCTTTTTTCTTATCTGCTCGGTGCCTTTTTCCGGAGTCGAACACTTTTATATTTACTCTTGTTCGACTCCGGTTTTTTCTTATATTGGTTTTGTATTTGTTCTGTGTGTTTTGATGTTTTTTAATTGTTTGGTTTATTTTGGTGTTCTGTTGTGTTCGTCGGCCTTGTTTGCCAATGTATAATTTCGTTTATTTTGCTAATAAATCTGTCTGGGGGGGGTTGGTTTCCCTTGTCCTCTTTCGTGCGCAGTGGGAATCTATCTCCCTCCTCCCACGGAAAACTCTAAACCTATCGGTGAGTTGGGAGGAGGAGAGTCTCAAATATACACCATCCAGGTGCCCAGGTTATTTGATGTGATATAAAGTCTGATTTTTAGATAAGTACATTTATGTATTTTATTTTAATATCCGTAATCTTGTTGATTTATATTATGCTACTTTCCATTCATTTTCTTATCAATGATAAGTATATGTGAATTACGTTAAAGCATTTTATCATCTTGCCAACCAGGCATATTTTATTATGAAGCACACCCAGTGCTATCCTTATTAGTATGTTATGTTCTGATTTCGAAAACGGAAGTAGATCGAGTAGCTTATTACTTAGTTTTGTAAAGTAGCATGACCAGTTAAGCATTTTGCAATCCATGCATATATCTCGTATAAATGCACATCCAATGCTATTTTGAAAACATGTTATGCTAAATTTAATTTGATTACTCTTAAAAATTGTGATATTGAAAAATTGATTCTTCAAGCAGTAAGAATATTTCTTTTACTTGTGTACCGGATTCATTCCGAAAAAGAAAACCAGTGTGACTCATTTTATTCGTGTTGATTAACCTTGAGTTTTGATCTGTGATTTTTCGAAGTGTATTTATGTGTTCCTTTTAAATATCACTGTGTTGAGAATATATCTTCGTAGTTGAGTCAAAAAAGTATTACATTTAGGATTGTTTATAAACATTAATATTCAGTTTCGGTTTCACTTCTTACTGGGTTGAACTGCGACTATTTTATCTGTGGATTTCACTTAGTATTTTATTAATATCTTGGTAAACTCTGAAAATTGATTTAAATACTGTGGAATTTGAACACTATTTATATAAATGTGTCATTATAACTGAATGTTTATAAAATAACTTAAAGTCAAAACTTTGCATTTGGTCTCAATAAATAAATAATCATGGCGTTTCTGGGGAAAGGTAGAAAAGAAGATCTCAGAAATTTGGCTAAGGAAATGGGACTGGACATTACTGATGACTTAAAAATTATAGATCTTAAGAACCTTATAACTAAATCCGAAGACTTCGGAACTTGTAAAAAATATGCTATCAACTGTTATCGAGGAACGGGTTGATAAAGAAAAAGCAGCTGAATTAGAAAGACTGGCGACAGATAGAGCGGCTGAAATAAAACGAATCGAAAAAGAGAGAGACTATGAATTAGAAAAACTTCAATTAGAAGCAGAATCCCAACTCGTTGCCAAAAATAACGTGTCAGAAAGCGTTCCAGATGTTGAACACCCAAGATTTGAAGTGCATAAGTTAATTCCTAACTTCAATCCCGACACTGATGATATCTCTATTTTCTTGCACCTATTTGAAAGACAGGTGAAATTTCTAAAAGTTCCGGAAGTACAGTGGGTACCTTACTTAATTGCTGTTTTACCAAGTGAAATTACTAAAATCATCGCACGTGAACCTGATGACAGAGCTCAAGACTATGAATATGTTAAAGACATTCTCCTAAAAAGATTGCTGAATCCACTTGGAAGGATTACTATTTTGAACTCAGAACTTATTTTGAAAGTTGGATCAAAGAAGTTAATGTGGATACGTTCGAAAAACTTAAAGACCTAGTAATAACGGGCCAAATTAAGAAGAAATGTCCTTCTGACTTTAAAGACCACCATATAGATGAATGGGGTGTAACGTCTTGATTCACGGGTAGCTAGACTAGTTACCATTGAAAATATCCGATTCTGGACTAAATTGGTTTATTTTACAATTTGTACAAAAAGTCGGAAAATGAATGTAAAGTTCATTAATATTAGTTCCTTGGAAGGTCCAAAGTTCTATCGAGGCGCTTAGGGCTGCTGGCGAGCCTCACAATTTCGCTCGGGGAAGTCTAACGCACGGCTACGGGTGAGCCTATTCTCAACAAAAATTTACTCGAATGAGTACAGAGAGTTCCAAGGCAGGAAATCTCAGTCTTTCCGGACAGGATCACTACTAGGATGAGCAGTTACACGGATCTCTAGGAGGGTTCTCCTTTACGGCTACGGTCGAGCCTTTCTCACTAAAATACTCCGGCGAGTATAGGATCCCAAGGTGGGATAAATGCACAACAGTGAACGGATATTCACTTCAAGCTCCAAAAACGGTCTCTGCTGACCGCCTCTCTCCAAGCTCTCTCTCTGATCCTCTGTGATCCTCTGTCTCCGTCTCTCCTCTCGTGATCTCTGTAAAAACTCTCTATCTGTTGGGTGCTTATCGACTCCTCCTTTCCGTTTCTGGTCCGCCTTTTAGTCGGTGCTGGATTGGGTGTTGAAGATTTCTCACGTTCTTGATTGGCTGTCTCACGTTGGTCTTTCCCCTCAACTTTTACGACAGACTTCGGCGGACTTGAAAGGGGACCATCAAACCCTGTCGGAAACTCATCATCATTTATCTCAATCTTCTTGGTCTCGAAATGTCGAAGAGAGCGACAGAAAGGCGCCTGCCCTTTGTTTTGAAACCACAGCGATTTCCGACCCCTGCTGGCTGGCTGTCGTTAAGAAATCATTAAGATGTTTTCGGGTGGTCGTTATGGAGTGTGGGCTTTTCCTCTCGACACCTGAGTCAACAAGATTTTCCATTTTCCCACGTTGTCGTGGTGATCGTTTCTCTAGCTGCCGTTACAGGGGATACCTCTGTTCGCCTGTGGAACTGGTGGAAAAGTTGGATTCCTTCGAGAATCACCGAAATAACTTCAAGAAAGAAGGAATTATTACAAATAAAAGAAAACCATTCTTCAAACCTGTAGAAAGAACGGAAAGATACTTGCATCCCAAAAAAGAGTTCCATGAAAAGAAATTTGAGAATCCAAAACCGAAAGAAACATCTACTATCCACTGTTATGGTTGTGGCACACCTGGCGTAACCAAGCCCAAATGTCCAACCTGTGCTCCTGCAAAGGGCAGAACCGAATTCAGTGCTGTTACGACCTCCGAGTCACCTTCTACTTTGGTTGCTTTCCTTCCTGTCCGAATCAACCAAGTTAATGGAATTGTCTGTGCTGATTCCGGAGCCACACGCTCCATTGCTGGAGAGGGTTTGTCCAAAATTCTTCAGAAACAAGGTGCGAAGTTTGAAAAAGAATCGATCCACTTGACGTTTGCTGATGGGCGATCTTCTGTTGCTGAAGTCCTCACCACCCAGGTGAATGTCCAGATAAAAAATAGAAAAATTTTAACCTCTTTTATAGTTTTGCCTGACACCAAAGGAAACAGAACATTGCTAGGACTTGACTTCTTACATAATGCAGGCCTGGTTCTTGACCTTAAGAGCCACAAATGGTATTTTTCTGATAGCCCTTACAGAAAATACCCTTTCGAAAAGGACATTCACGTACCTCCGTCTCCACATTCGGAATACGTTTCTGAAGTAAAAGCTGAATCCTTACGAGAAAATGAGGGAACCATTCTTACCACACAGCAGAGAACCACTCTCAGTGTTGTATTAAAGGAATTTGAAGAATTGTTCAAACTAGGGGGAGATCCTACACCCTATATCGAACACCATATTGACACACAAAACAGACCACCTGTTGCTGTTCCTCCATATAGAGTTTCTCCAGCCAGAAGAGAAATTCTAGAAGCTGAGATTAACAGACTTCTACATGAAGGTATCATCGAACCTTGTGAATCACCGTATGCTGCTCCTGTTGTTTTGGTCCCCAAACCGAATGGAACCAAGATGATGTTGTCAACTATCCAACGGAATTCTTAAATTTGCTGGAATTGCCCGGATTACCACCTCATGATCTGCAATTAAAAATCGGACCGGTAATAATTATGTTGCGGAATATAAACCAGCCACGTCTTTGTAATGGCACCCGACTTGCGGTGAAGAAATTAATGAACAACGTCATCGAAGCCACAATTTTGAAAGGGAAGTACAAAGGCGAAGACGTTTTGATTCCACGGATTCCTTTGATTCCGAACGACATGCCATTCGACTTTAAACGGTTACAATTTCCAGTGCGGCTAGCATTTGCAATGTCGATAAATAAATCGCAAGGGCAGTCGCTAAGTGTTTGTGGCGTCAATCTTGAAAATCCATGTTTTTCACATGGCCAGTTGTATGTCGCCTGTTCCCGTGTCGGAATACCAACAAAACTATTCATATACGCGCCAGAAAATAAAACTAAGAATGTTGTGTATCATAAAGCATTAGAATAACAAACAATATGTTTTTGGAATTATTATTTTTCTTTATTAATTATACCAATTCAAATTCAATATTCATAGTTAAGACAGGACAACGTCTGTCGGGTCAGTTAGTTTCTTATACATTTTTATGTTAAAAAATGTTCAAATTAAAATTTTAGCCAAATTATTTTTCTACTTAAAAAAACCTGCTCAAATTTTTGAAATTTTATTTTTTTTAATTAATTGTTTTTAATTTTTAAAATTTTGAATTCACATTTTGTATACTATACTTAAAATCCACCTGAAAACCAAAAATTACAACTATAACTTCAAAATTGCAGATTTCAGCAATTTGGGTACCATACCCCCTTAAAAGACAATTTAAAATTATGAGCCCAAAATTTGGGTATTGGAAACAACTTTGTTTTTTACCAAGAGAACTATCCTAAGCACACGGCTCTCAACGTTCGCCTCTGGTGTCTATAATTGTTCTGAAAACACCACCTCAGTCGCCGGATTTAAACCCAATAGAACACTTTGGAGAGAATTGGAGGTTAGAGTACGAAGACACGACATTCAAACGAAAAGCGAACTAAAAACAGTAATGATTGAAGAATGGAGGAACATTGATGCAGAAATTACAAAAAAACTAGCGAACTCTATTCCCAGACGTTTAAAAGCTGTTGTGGATGCTACAGGATATCCTACTAAGTACTAACTTACCGAAATATTACAATATTTACTAATAAGTAGAGATTTTTTAAAGTGTACGAAGACTTTTGTGAGGTAAATTTTTTGTTACTTTTTGATTATTGATTTTCCAAAAAAAGTTTTACTATGTTTCTAAAATATTTTATGTAGTTTTGTTAAGAACAAGTTATAGATATTATCAAAAAAATTCCCATTCTGAAATATTAACTTTTATTAATGGATAGAGCAGTATTTCATTGAAATTCGTAAGTGTACGAACACTTTTAGGAGCCACTGGATATACTATTATGATACATGCGAAATGAAAGTAGGTAACAGAAAATTTGAAGAGAAACACCAATTTCCTTATACAGAATTTATTCTACGCTCTTTGCAAGTCCGATCCCTATATTCCGACAAACCTGGATTTTATAATCCAGGCTGGCACTCATAGAATTCCAACCAATTTAGAATTTCATCCTTGCCCCACACGAACGATTCATTGAAACTAGATGTAGAAGCCATTTCAGCGACAACTCGCAGCCAACAAGCGCAAAATTTCCAACTGACTGGAATTCAGCGAGAAAAATCGCCTATAGTTCAGCTGATCACCAGGTAAAGCGGGGCCGCGGTAGCTCGGTTGGAAGAGTAACGGACTTGCAACCGAAGGGTTGCGAGTTCGAATCCAGCCAAACACCGTCGTGTACAAAGGGGGCTGGTGCACGTTAAATCTGTCGTGGCCTCAAATGTCCTCACGATGGCGTGGTGTGGAAGTTTGGAGAGTGGGGTGCCAGCTCAGGTGTTGCCTCGTCATCTGACCGTGGTTCAAAATTACGTGGTGTTGTCCTCGGATCTTTCCCTTTGGGATTGATCCCGGACCGTCACCAATAGCCCGTTGTGTTGCTCCAGTGTGACGTTAATTGAAATACCCCGCAGGTAAAGCTGATTTATCTTTACTGGACACCACCAATAAATGGATATTAAGAAATTAATGATTAAGAATTAAAGCGGGGCCGTGGTGGCCCGGTTGGAAGAGTAACGGACTTGCAACCGAAGGGTTGCGAGTTCGAATCCAGCCAAACACCGTCGTGTACAAAGGGGGCTGGTGCACGTTAAATCTGTCGTGGCCTCAAATGTCCTCACGATGGCGTGGTGTGGAAGTTTGTAGAGTGGGGTGCCAGCTCAGGTGTTGCCTCGTCATCTGACCGTGGTTCAAAATTACGTGGTGTTGTCCTCGGATCTTTCCCTTTGGGATTGATCCCGGACCGTCACCAATAGCCCGTTGTGTTGCTCCAGTGTGACGTTAATTGAAATACCCCGCAGGTAAAGCTGATTTATCTTTACTGGACACCACCAATAAATGGATATTAAGAAGTTAATGAGTTGTTATTTACAAGTGCTGACCACTACACGACATAATTTGTCATGGAGAAAATTGGTAATTTTTAAATATTTAAGTGTTTAAGAGGCAACAAAATCAACTTCGGCACGCCCTGTGAAGGCCTTAGAAAGCCACCTTAATTTCATAAATTTTTTAAGGTAGGTAGTTGAATTAACGTCGCTCTGGAGCTACACAACGGGCTATTGGCGACGATCCAAGAAAGATCCAAGGACGACTCGTAATTTTGAATCATGGTCACATGACGTACAGTAAGTTAATTAAAAATTGGCTGTTGTTTCTAATTTTTGGGGTACACCAGCCAATTTAATACACTGGCGTGCAAAACTTAAGCAACGACGTAATCGCTGCGAGTTCAAGTGAGTTCGTACTTCTCCCACGGACTCCCTAAATGTCCTCTGCGGGATCCCCCCGCTCCACGTGACTCTAGAGTCGATATATAAAAAATATAATATTCTTAAAAGGCGGCTGTCCGACCCTGAGATCGAGCTGTCGGATATCAAACTAGACGAAAGCATACCTATATTAACAATTAATCCGGAATACATAATTATAAATTTTAAGTCTAAATTAAAAAATCCAGACTACGAGGTGTACACAGACGGTATAGGTGGTTGTATCGGGGCCTCGGTGTGCATCCTCGAGAAAAATAAGATACTTAAGGTTCTGAAATATAAGTTAGGTGGCCACAACTCCGTCTTTCAGGCGGAGTTGTTGGCCATATTTAAGGCAATAGAATTTGCAATAGATAACGATAAGAGAATTAATATTTTTACCGACAGCTTGAGCTCTATCCATGCCTTGAAATCACCTAACATAAGTCAAAATTTATTAATAATATTAAATCTAAAATAGCACAATATACTAACCTTTTTGGCCTGGATTGGGTTAGGGCTCACGTGGGGGTAGCCGAGAACGAGTTGGCTGACATCTGCGCAAAGCTGGCTACTGTTGGTGGCGAGGGTTTAGAAGCCCCTGCCCCGATCTCATTTTTAAAGAAAAAAATTAAAAAATTTAGTATAACTAAATGGCAGGGGCTTCATACTAATTCTGATAGGCGCCTCCGGGTTAAGAAATTTTTCCCTGAGGTCGATATTAATACCCTCGTCACAAATTAGACACCTTACCTGGTACTTTACTGGCCATGGCCCTTATATGGCCTACCTCCACAGGTTCAAAGTTAAGAATACCGATCTTTGTTCTTGCGGGGGCGTGGGGGATGCAGATCACTATCTCTTCGACTGCCCGCACACTGTGGCACACCACATCACAAAACCTTGTGATATAAATGCTTCTGTGTGGTGTGCCAATATTCTGTCCAATAGACAATCTATTTATAAAATTGGACAGTGTGCTGGCGGCCGGAGGGGTGACTGCTGTCTCCCCGCCCCATGATTAAATCCTGGCCCTTTTTCTGGTTCCCCTTCTTTTATTGTAGTAGGTTTGGACTATGTCCAGCCTAATTTTATAATTTTTAAATCTTTTTAAATACATTTTATATATTTCATTGGATTTTAAATTTTGAAAACTTTGTTAAAGGACTTTATTTTAAATTTTTATTGACTTATGTAAAATTTTTTCCATACTTATCAATTATTTATTTCATGCTCATATTAATGTGTTTTATTACTTGTTTTTTGGAATAATGTACACTATTGTAAAAATTTGAAAACGACCCTGTAAACCGGCGGTGTGCCGGTCGTCTTGATATTGTTTGGCCCTGTTGGCCTTTTGTGTACTAGTGGTCGCCCAGTGTTCGAAATTCGACCATAATTCATTTAGTTTTTAAGTTTGAACGTTAATAAGGTTCTTTTGTCAGAGTATACCTCTATATTCATTGCATATAATTTTTTGAATTTTGATCTATTACGTAAGCTGCGAGCATGTACAAATACGTCATAGAAAAATGCGGTATAGCTTGGTTAAGCCATATCTAAAAAACTATAACGCGTTCTTTGACATTTTCTTGGTTTTTTTATTGCTATACTGGCCACAGGTTTCACCAAGGCTATACAGTTAATTTGCCTATCTTTTCCAAATTATATAAAATTTAAATAAAAAATAAATCCAAAAAATGAAATAAGGAATACGTGCTTCGTATTTTTTTATATATTTTTATTGAAACAAAAACCCGGGTGGTTAAAAAAATAAATGTTGTCCATTGAACTTGAAATAGTTCGACAATGAATTTAATGATTCAAAACTTCTGTGTAGACGATGTTTTTTGTAAAAACTCTTTCATCGTTTGCTAAATGCCCTTGACCGTTATATTCTGAAATATAAAATCTCAAACCATCGAATGATCGAACTCTACTTGCTGCGACGTACAATTGACCATGTGTAAAAACTGGCTGCCTCAATAAAATTCGAATTTTTTCGAATGTTTGTCCTTGAGACTTATTTATTGTCATCGCAAATGCAGGTATAATTAGAAATTGAGTTCTTTGAAAGTTAAATGGTAAAATAGTTCCGGAATATGGTTAAATTTATACGATAAATCAAAATTCTCTTATTGCGTGCGGTTCCAGTTAAAACTTCCCAATCAATAGTATTACGGGTACAGCTGTAGTCTCTGCCGCGCGCGGTGGCAACGACTCTTGGCGCGGCTTTTGGCGTAGTTATAAGCGACTCATACCGGGTGATGGTAACCCATTTTTTTCTCGAATTTTCTCCTGGTTAGGGTTAACCTGTTTTTATGGCAACCTTGCCGGCGTCCAGTTCTGTCCAGCATTGGTTGTTCTTTTTAGTTTGGACACGGTGTAGAGCGGGTCTTTTTTTTTCAGGATAGAAGTGGAGAGCGGGTCTTTTTTTTCTGGATATTGCATCAGGTTGTACTTTTTCGGTTTATTTTATTTTATTATTTCTAGAATTCCTTATTTAAGATGCCTTCTGTTTTTAGTATTGTAGATAAGTTTCAGACTTATCTGCAATACTAATACTTATTGGTTGTTCTTTTTAGTTTGGACACGGTGGGGAGCGGGTCTTTTCTTTTTAGGATATTGCATCAGGTTGTACTTTTTCGGTTTATTTTATTTTATTATTTCTAGAATTCCTTATTTAAGATGCCTTCTGTTTTTAGTATTGTAGATAAGTTTCAGGATAATTTTGCTCGCAATTTACAGTTTTCTTTTTCTGGTGGTAGGCTAACTTACGGGACTGAGGGAGTAGCTAATCGTTTTTTTTGTTACGAGTTGTGTCGAGATAAAGAGCTTTTTTTAAATTTTTTAAAGGAAACGGGATTAATTAAATCTAAAGTTTCATGTGATAAATGTAACGGGGATATGACTTTTTCAGTTAGGAATGCTGTTAGCGATGGTTACACATGGATTTGTCGAAATCGTCGGGATGATAAGCCTTGTCGTAGTTATAAATCTATTAGACACGGGTCATGGTTCCGTAAGAGTAATTTGAAGATGGAGGAGATTTTTTTTTGACATATGAGATTTTAAGGGGTACAAAGACGGAAGATATAGGGGAGGCAGATCGCATGGGAAAACACAAGGGTTCCTATAATGGTTTGCTTTGAAATTTCGTTCCATTTAAAAAGAAAACGAATGGGGTGCGACTGAGGGTTCAGTTCACGACTGGCAGCCCCGTTTAAACAGGAAACCCTCATTTACAGTGAAAACTGTTAAAATAACTTATATTCTACTTATGTTGATTTTTTGATTCATTTCATCCATATGTACAGTATAGATTCACTGTTGGAAATTCGAGAAAAAATGGGTTACCCTCACCGGCATGAGTCGCTTATAACTACGCTAAAAGTCCATATAATTATTCAATATTTGCAGTGTTTTTCTAGTCAAAATGTTGTTTAATTCAGATTTACATAATTCTTCCGTACGTATGCAGTATATATTCGATGTTGGAAGATTTCCTTGGCGACATAAAAAGTGCGCCAAACACGCCGCCAAAAAAAACGCGTTGCCACCGCGCGCGGCAGAGACTACAGCTGTACCGTATTACGATACATAAATTTGATGCGCATTCTTGTTCCATTGACTAATGCTTCCTTTGTGTTGGGTTTTATCGATTGAAGACAGAGTTTTAAACATTAAAAATAAATTTTATTACGTGACCAAGTCTTATGGTTTAAAAACATACAAGAAGTCTGATCAGCTCATGATCCCCAATTTCTTCACTTTTATACATTCAAAGATTTACATTCTTCAAATTTATGTGCCCCACACGGCACTATAAATGGAGGTTTGAGACCGATTCCAACATACGGCCCCATCGGTTGTAAAACCTCAGCAGATGTATTACAATTCAACATATATATATATAAATCTAACAAAATATTTTTGTAATAATATTTTTTAAATTTATTTAACAATAAAGGCTTTGTTAAAAAGTCAGCCAAATTATTTTCCGATGAAATATAATTTACGTTGAATAGTTCATCTTTTATTAATTTACGAATAAATTTGTACTTGATATCAATATGTTTAGTTTTCTGATTTTCCTGACTATTTTTTGAAAAATAGATAGCAGATTGATTATCACAATATACTTGGGGTCTTATGTAATCACACAAACTTAATTCATTTATAATTCTACTAAACCAAATAACTTCTTTAGTGCAATCGGTTAGTGCAATAAATTCAGATTCCATTGAGCTAAGAGCTATGCACTTTTGTTTAGAAGATTTCCATGATATTGGGATGTTACCCAAATAAATTAAATAGCCACTGCTTGAATGTCTGTTTGTGAGACCACATCCCCAATTTGCATCAGAAAAAGCAATCAAATTTGAACTTTCTACATTGGAAAGATTAATTTTAAAATCCTTTGTAAGAAAAACATAGTTCATAATATCAACAACGTAAGACCAGTGTTTGTAAGTATAACCATTACAAAACTGAGACATTATATTAACAGCAAATGCAATATCTGGTCTGGATCTATCTGACAAAAACGATAAACATCCTATTAAGGAACGATAGGGAAATTTCCTCATTAAATCATTTTCAATTATTTCTTCCTCTTTAACCTTATCAGGTAAGTTACAACCAATTTTAAAAGGTAAATTCACAAAACTTTTAGGAAGATCTTTGAATTTTGACATTAATTTTTCAATGTAGGTAATTTGATGTAAATAAATCGAATTTTCAATTTCTTGAAAGTTTACGCCTAACAAATATTTAGTTTTACCTAGGACTGTAAGATCCAATTTTTTGTCCAATAATTCGATTACTTCATTTATCAAATGTTCCCTTTTTGAAAACAAAACCATATCATCTACATAAACAATTAAAATAACATCTTTAAATTTGTAGACACAATTACACCAATTTAACTGAGAAAATCCTAATTTAGTTAAAATACCGTCTAATTCCAAATTCCATTCTCTACCACTTTGATGCAGACCATATATAGCCTTTTCCAATAGACATACTTTGTTTTCGGATCCTTTCAGCACAAATCCTTTTGGCTGTATCATGTATATAGTATCCTTAAGGTGTCCATATAAATATGCACTTTTCACGTCAACTTGACAGTGATACCAACCCAACATAGAAATCAATAGTACAAACAATAATTTAACAATAGAAAAATTCACAACTGGTGAAAAAATATCTTTAAAATCAATGCCGGGTTTTTGCTTAAAACCTTGAGCAACAAGACGAGCTTTATACCTTTTAGGTATATTGTTTTCGTCCATTTTTATGCTGTACACCCACTTACTTCCAATTATGGTTGTATTTGGGGGGGTGTCCACTAATTTCCATACTTGCCTATCCTTCATTATCTGAATTTCTTCATTCATGGCAGTATTCCATTTAATTTTATCCTTACTTGCTTGCGTTTCTTCATAACTTTTGGGGATTTCGACATTGTAACACTGATCATACATGTCGTACATCTGTTGGTCTAAAAAATTAGATTCATCACTAGAAGTAGATGGCACATTAGAAATATCCACATTAGGATGTTCAGTTTCTGGCTTAAAATTGAAATTTACAGGATCAAACCTAATCTTATTTTTAGTACAGTACTTTTTAATATCATTTAAAGATCTCATTCTCAAATTTTCAGGAGAATAATAGTATACATCTATCCTATTGCTTTTATTTCTAGGTTTTTCGATTCTTCGCCAATTTGAAATGTTAAGACTTTTTAAGTCCTCAGTTTTAACTAAATCTTTAGAATCTAAAACTTGAGTTTCACTTTCCGATTTTACTTTTATATTTTCATTTGATTGATAAATAGGAATATTAGAATTAAGATCGAAAGAAACGTACTCAAAGTTTTTACCAAATAGTACATCAACAGCTTTCTTACTTTCGTCGATATGAACATGGACTGTTTCAACTATTCTCTTCTCGTTTGGTACATATATTCTGTAACCTTTAGTTTTCAAACCATATCCTGTCAAAATACCAAGTTTTGCTCTGGGTTGTAATTTATTTCTCTGTATTTTAGGAATATGAACATATGCCAAAGAGCCAAAAATTCTAAAATGTTTTACTGATGGTTTGAAACCAGTCCATATTTCGTTAGGAGATATACCCTCAGTTAATTTGTGTTCGCATCTATTTTTAGTGTGAATAAATGCTAAAAGTGCTTCTGACCAAAATTGTGGTTGTAAACCACTGTCTTGAAGCATAGCTCTGACACAATCCATGGCTGTTCTATTGAACCTTTCTGCAACGCCATTTTGTTCAGGGGTATAAGTTGAAGTTCTTTCGATTTTTATTCCTAGATCATTTAAAAACTTTTTAAATTCTTTGTGACAAAATTCTAAACCATTGTCAGTTCGAACACATTTTAACTTAACATTTAGCTGTCTTTCAGCTTTAACCAAGTATTTTTTAAAGTAATCAAAAACTTCATTCTTATTTCGAATAATATAAACAGTTACTTTACGTGAAAAATCATCAATAATAGATAAAAAGTATTTGTTTCCACCTAGAGAGTTAACTGGAGCAGGACCCCACAAATCCATATGGATCCTTTCCAAAACATTTTTAGTTTTCCTTTCGTACATATAGTTTCTTTTTAAGGATATTCTAGTGGATTTAGCAATAGCACAAATCTTACAATTTTTATCTATATTCTTACAATTAAGTTTTTCAATTCCTTTTACACAATTAATTTTACTCATATTTTCAATTAAGGGCATGTTAACATGACAAAACCTACGGTGGGCTTTTTCTAGATCTAAACCAGTTACATATGTATAATTTTTAATCTTGGGATAACCTTTCAAGATATACAATTTTCCAATTCTGGGAACAGTAAACAAATATTTATTATAACTATTATAAATAATCATTTTGTTATTTCCCCATTTAATTTGGTTTCCCACAAGGTCAATACGAGCACCACTAATTAAATTTCTTCTCATATTAGGCGAGTATAACACATCTTTTAAAGTTATATCATAATTTCTGTTTCTATCTAAAACTGTAAATTGAATATCACCCATACCTAATACTTCCGAGGTGCTGTCCTTGTCTCCGACTAGGATCTTCTGTGGTGGTAGTTTTCTGAATGTCGTAAACATATCACGTTCTTTACAGAAGTGAGCAGTTGCAGCTGAATCAATGAGAAATTCCCTCGGTCTTTCATTTGGAAAATTTGAAACTGCATAGGCACGTTGAAGATCAGTTTTTGGATTGTCCTCCATATAAAATAATTCACCACCAGGTTTCTGCCGATTGCATTTCTTGAAGCACTTCGATTCGTAATGTCCCGACTTTTTGCAGTAGTTGCAGAATGGTCGCGGCCCCATACGACAAACTGTCGACTTTTTTGGGCTTGAAGGAATTAATTCAGGGTCCAGTACGCATCTGCTGTGATCAGGAGTAGACGCCCGTGTCTCCTTGTATTTAGATGACTTGTTTCTTGTAGCATAAGCATCGGCCACGATACTTAATTTTGTGCCTTCGTCTTTCCGCTTCAGCTCGATTCGGCTGGATTCTGTTATTAAATGTTTAGACAAATTGTCTAGCGTGAACTCGTTGTCATCCATCCTGTATAGCAATTGTACAAGATTATCGTATTCGTGAGGCAAATGTCTTATTAGTTGAAAGCAAACTAAAAGGTCTGGGATTTCGAATCCACCTTCTTTTATCTGTAACAGCTTCTCATGCACTCGTTTGCAGAAGAGTCCAATGGATTCGTCCTCCGGCTGGTAGCGGATTGAAAAGAACTCGTCCACAAGGCCTGCCAATCGTGCTCTAGATGCTGGTTCAAAGTTGGTCTTTAATATATCCCAGGCTTCCTTACCGTCTTCAGTAGATGAAATTAAGACTTGATATTTTCTGTCTATGCCCTGGTAGATAGTTGTATATGTCCTCTGCTTCCTATAACGATAGTCTCTTTTTTCTTGTTCTGGAGCATCTTCCAATAATAGAGGTTCCGTTTTAGTGATAAAATCCCAGCAGTTCCGGTCAATTAGCAATACCTTCATGTCCGTCTTCCACGTGGCATAGTTGAAATCCGATAACTTCGGGAAGGAAAACATGGACATTTCTTGAATACCCGTCATACTGGATACCGGTAGTGGCAGAATTCAGGTTCAGCTTAAGGTCTGTGGCCCATAACCAATTGTTGGGTTTTATCGATTGAAGACAGAGTTTTAAACATTAAAAATAAATTTTATTACGTGACCAAGTCTTATGGTTTAAAAACATACAAGAAGTCTGATCAGCTCATGATCCCCAATTTCTTCACTTTTATACATTCAAAGATTTACATTCTTCAAATTTATGTGCCCCACACGGCACTATAAATGGAGGTTTGAGACCGATTCCAACACTTTGTATTTAAGTTTCTGATTAGCAAAACGATGCAATTAACTTTCAATACTAACTTATGTGGTGGCAAATTATGCCAAATCTCATACTCCTCCGTGCGCGCAATGTGCTTAAAAAGAGGTACAAAGTTTTTTCTTCACGTATTAATATATAGATTACAGTATATGAACGTAAACAATGAATGTAGCGGGTAACCAACTGTGTGAGTGTGTGCGGCAAGAGGACGACATGTGTCGCGGTTTACTGTGGCCAGACGCCTTCATAAAGGTGGCCTATTCGCCCGCCGTCCTAAACGCTGTCGCATCCTATTGACAGCTGCCCATCATCGGCGCCGTTTGGATTGGTGTAGTAGTAGTAGTAGACCCACCTCCTACCTACTCACCGTGAGGTTTAGAGCATTTAATGGTAGGAGGGGGAACCATTTATTATCTTTAAATTTTGCATATTTACATAAAATGATACATTTTTTAATACAAAAAAATCCAACAAACGTTGGTGAATAAATTAGGCAAACATTGCCTGAGATTAATTGTATAATAAATTAGTTTATATAGAACTATTTATTAATAAATGTAATAATATAGATGAAATGTAATTTAAACATTCAAAGTATGTTAAAGTGTACAAAGTTAAATATTTTAACTATATTAAAAAGTTAAAGTGAGATAGAAAGAGTTCAATTATTTACATATGAATTCAAGGTGGAGGAAGCCTTCCATCTCCTTTGCAGCCAACACACAAGCCTTAATTTTATATCTAGATAAATAATTTTTAATGATAGCGTTTAGCCAGATAGGTTTATTACTTGATTTTGGTTTAGTTATATGGTTTGGTTTTGTGTGTTGACATTCAAAGAGATAGTGGTCAGCATCTCCCACCCTTCCACATTCACAAAGGTCAGAAGTTTTAATTTTGAATCTATGTAAGTAAGCTGGGAAAGGACCATGACCTATCAGGTACCAGACGAGGTATCTGTCCTCGACGGAGAGTTGCAGTATTGATCTCCGGCATGAACTCCTTCAGCCGGAGACACTTAACTGAGTTGGAATGATGCAAAGACTGGACATCTCATCAATGGAGTCACGTCCTCTTTACAGATGAGTCGTTTCAGTGTCACAAGCGCTTCTCAACGCCAGTTGATATGGAGAGAGGTAGGGACACGGTTTTATCCCACTAACATCAGGGAAAGAGACGGTGGTCCTGACGTGTTCGTCTGGGGAGATGAACGGGCGGACTAAGCTCCAAATTTTCGACAGAGGTATTGTTACTGGAGATCGCTATTGTCAGCAAGTGATCCTCCCCCACGTACGTCTGTTCCGAGGTGCCATTGGTGCAGACTTCACTTTTATGGACGACGATAACGCCAGGCCACATCGGACTCTAGAGCTGCTAGAAAGTGAAGATATCACTAGAATGGATTGACCAGCGTACTCCCCTGATTTAAATCACATAGAACATGTGTGGGATGCTTTGGGGAGACGCCTTTCGGCACGATTATATCAGCCGAACACCCAACTGAAACAAGTGCTCATAGAGGAATGGGCCCTCTTACCTCAACAACTGTTGGATAATCTGGTGTTGAGTATGGAGAGACGGTGCCAAGCAACCATTGCAGTTAATGGAGGTCATATCCCTTACTAAGGGGCATCTGTTTGTTGTTCTTCCTCTTGGGCAGGCAATCATTTGTACCAACGCTACTCTTTCGATAAAGCCTTTTTTGTTTGATTCCATACTGTATGCGTTCTATTCATTTATGCGCTAGTATGCTTTCTTCATCTGTTAAGTACAAAATACTGTCTCTGTATTCTGAATTACATTTCTTCCAGGTGATTTCTTGCGGAGTTACGGCAAAAAAAAAACAGTCGTTGCTTAAGTTTTGCACACCAGTGTATGAATTGACTGGTGCAGATTAAATTTGCAGTGGCCTCAAGTGTCCTCATGTTGGCGTCGTGTGGACGTTTGGAGAGTGGGGTACCAGTCAGGTGTGACCTCGTTATCTGACCATAGTTCAAAATTACAAGGTGTTGTCCTAGGATCTTTCCCCTCGGGATTGATCCCGAAATGTCACTGTGCTTTGCTCCCGTGCCACGTTAAATTCAACTACCTATCTATCAATATGAAATAATTAAAGTGTAGCTGTCTTGGTATGGAAAAAAAAATTTGATAATTAAATGTACTCAACGCGGAAGCTGAATTTACATGCTGAGATTGAAAAAGGTGATCTTTAATCAGGTTAAAAAAAAGTGTATTTAGTTCAAGTATTTGCTTGACGGCAGAAAGGAATAAAGTTTTTATTAGCAGTACAGTAATGATTAAACTGATTTTATTCTTATCTATCGCAAATGATATGATGCTACATGTTTCGGTCTCTTATTTTCTTTAGAGTGCAATTCATCCTTATTGGTCAATCATTAATATTTCCTCTTCTATTCGCTCCTCTTTATTAAAGACATTCCTTTCGGATTCATGAATCATCAGAGGTAATAGAGAAGCTTCACTTTCCATAACTTGAAAACAAAATAAGCACATTTATATAAAATGCAGTTTATCGCCGTTATGGCAACATTTGGCGTTTAATCTGATTACCGTTGACCAATCAACTATCGTTTATCAATTCGGTATTCATTCCTTACAATTTCTAATTTGCGAAGTGCTGAAATCGTATTTGAAAAGCAAGCCAACTGACGTCACGTTCAGAATGCGTACAGGAACACCAGGGACTACACTCTACCATCACCTCTACCTACACTACACCATCTACACTCATGTCCAAAAGTTAAGCATAATTCGTAAAATGCGAAAAAATCGGAGTAAATATGGGTACAATGGTTCAAAATCACTTGTGGAGAATCGTGGGACGAAGGTAAAACATTGTGCTTATGCAAAACAGTTCAGTCGACATGCACAAAGCACCGCCGCACGTCCGAATGAGTATGAAACGGCCTCGACCGGCATGGCCAGTTTAGACAGAAATTTCGCAATTGCTGTGATAGGGAGTGTTGTTAACAATCAATAGCGACGAAAGATGTCACAGAGATGCCGACTGGACATGTTTGCGAAGGGACGAATTATTGGAATGCTGGAATCCGGTCGATCCCAGACCGAAGCGTTTCGAATTCTGAATGTGCCTCAGTGTGTGATCTTCAGACTATGGCAGAGGTTTCAAACCACTGGAGATGTTACCCGACGACCAGTACCAGGTCGGCCAAGGGTGACAACCGCTCCGCAAGACCGATATTTGGCGATAACTGCGCGACGACAGAGAACCGTCCTGCCAGAAAACTGGGTTCAGCCCTGACAGCCGCCACAGGAGTCATAGTTTCGAGACAAACTGTTTACAGGAGACTCAGACACGTTGGTCTCTGCCAGACGACCAGTAGTTTGCATCCCCCTGACGTCTGCACAGAAACGCTCGCGTTTACAGTGAACTTTGGAACATCGGCAGTGGAGTCGACAACAGTGGGGCAATGTCACGTTCAGTGACGAGGCCAGATTTAGTCTGCAAACTGATTCTCGTCGTACCACGATCTGGAGAGAACGTGGAACGCGTTTTCACCTGGGAAAACATCACGGAAAAACATCGTTTTCCTTCAGGGGGGGTCATGGTCTGGGCAGGCATCATGCTGGACGGCCGCACAGACCTCTACATCTTTGACACGGGATCTGTTACCGGTCAAAGATACAGAGGCGAAGTCCTTGAGCCTACCGTTCGCTTGTTTCGAGGTGCTGTCGGTCCAGCTTTCATATTCATGGATGAAACGCGCCTCCTCACCGTGCAGTCCTGGTCGACGCCTTCCTTCAAGGTGAAGATATCCACCCACATCAGTGGCTTGCCAACTCTCCTGATCTGAATCCTATAGAGCATGTGTGGGATATACTCGGGAGACATATTGCGGCCCTCCGCCACCCACCAAGCTCCTTTCTGGAATTGAAAATTGCTCTCCGTGAGGCTTGGAACTCTTTGAGCACAACTCATCCATACCCTCATTGAAAGTATGGGAAATCGTTGTGCAGCATGCGAGGCTACTAGAGGTTCCCACACACAGTATTAAACTTCAGCCTAACATTGTTTTAATCATTCTGTTTCACTAAAGTTGACACCCGTATTGTGAACCTTTTTCTTTCAACCCTTTCCTTTGGATAAGTCATCATTTTTGAAGCTTACGATTAAGAATATTTAGAAACTGAAGTATAACTAATATTATGCTATTTAAGATCTGCCATAAAAGAATACATATTCGGTTTAGAATATCATTCTGGAAATCAGGAGTGTAACGGGTATAGCTGTATTATACGCCTCGTTTGGTGGCAACGCTCTTGGAGCACTTTTTATGTCACCAAAGAAAGAATTCTTAGGAAAAAATCATTTTCTAAAATGGAAAATAATAATCTTTAGCGGAAAGTAATTAACGGGAAAAAATACAATTAAAAAAAACATGTTTTTATGGGAAAATAATTAGCAGAAATAGTTGGAAAATAGCGGTTAAAATATCTTTTTATTTTTTAAACTCCTCCCAATCTAAATCTCTCACAATTTCTTAAGAACTTGTTACAGTAATCAATTTTTAAATCTTCACACTAATTTTCAAACAAATACTTATCCAAATAACAATGAAATGGAATTTGTTGTGTGAAGGTTGCCATAAAAACGGAAAAAATAACCCCAATAAAGATGGGTTGCCTTCACCTGCCATAACTTGCTACTAAAAGTGCGCCAAGAGCGTTGCCACCAAACGAGGCGTATAATACAGCTATACCACGTAACAAAATTATTTTTACTTGCCAATCGAAATCAAAATGCAAGCAAACTCTGGGAAGCAGAAAGATCGGTGTGTACGCGAATGCTCAGTTGAGATATCCTAAACTTGGACAAGACTGACCCTAGAATCTAGTCCAAAATACAGCATTCGTAACTTGAAACGAACTACAGTACTTTATTTTGTCCATAATATTTAGGTACAAACAATAATTTGTACATTTGTACCTAATGTCATTAATGATGTTTCGTTACGTCAAGAGGAAAAAGACTAACCTCCACGAATGTCAAGGAATTCTGTCACAGAGCCTGAGAACGGAATTTCTTCTATTAAGGCTCCTCTGACTATACCATGGGATTCTGCCAAGCACCCTTGCACAGTCGGTTCCTTAAAAATAAAAAAGAATCTTAATACTCTAAGCCAGTGGTTCCCAAAGTGTGGTCCACGGAACCCCAGAGATCCGTGACAAGGTGTCTGCGGAAAACATGCAATATTTCACTTGCCAAAGCAGAAAACTTCCAAGTAAAAATAAAATATTGTAAATAATATATAATAAATATTCTCTCAGATTATTTTATGCCCTAAAATCTAAATTTTCTAATCTAAAACAATTAGTAGAAAATTCCAAGCTTCTATTGATTTGAAATGAACTTGAAAGTTGAGAATGGGGACTTGATATTGAAATTATCAGACATTAAACCAGACATTGCTAAAAAGCAGCTCCATTATTCACATTAAGATATGTATTTTGACGTGGTTAATGGTTCTAATTTCGCAAGCTTTTAATTGTAATACATTATTAGTTAATAAATAAGAGTTTGTATAATTGCTTACTGCTTATTTTACTTCAGCTTCTCTGTGTTTCGAAACTTGAAATTGTCATCACTGATCCTGTGAGGATTCATTGATGGACCCCTCAATTATCCCTCCCAAAGGCAAACTCGCCGACAGGTCGTAAAAGAGCCGGACAATACATTTCCATCTCTCTGGCGCCAAAGGCAAACTCGCCGACAGGTCGTAAAAGAGCCGGACAATACATTTCCATCTCTCTGGCGCCAGACGGTCGGGACTTGGATCGAAGAGGACAAAAGGGGATTCGTTCCGAAAAGAGCCCAGGTGTTTAGGAGTGCACCTGCCAGGTGATTAAGTCCACCTGCTAGGTAATCCAGCCACCTGCGCTAAGTAGCTGATCCCATTTTACGTCAGAGAGTCTCTACCGAATCAGCAACCTCAAAAATGAGCAAAGTAAAAACGAACCAATTAAAAGTAAGAACCAATCAAGAACGAACGAATCGAGAACCACCAGCGAACAAAGGCTGGGAGGTTTCAAAAGGAAAAACAGGGAGTCGAATCGTCAGTTCTTGCTTGTGATCTCGATCGATCAGCTTAACTCAGCGACCCTTTGAGCGGTCACTCCTTAGGGAGAAAATATATTTTTTGAAGACGGTTCTCTCAACCTGAGAGGACGCGTTCTTGTAGCCGGCGTAGGCTGCCCATCTCGAGTCTTGTTTGTTTCCCGAGCTAGCGTCTTAGCTCAGTGACCCTTTGAGCGGTCAACCCCATTAAGGAGCTCTTAATAATTTGGAAGACGGTTCTCTCACCCTGAGAGGACGCGTTCTTGTAGCCTGGCGTAGGCTGCCTATCTCGAGTTCCTGCTTATTTCTCGTTCGAGACTTGAACCAGCGACCCCAGCGGAGCCGTGCCTGTCTTGTGCCGATCCGACGACCCCAGCGGAGCCGTGTCTGTCTTGTGCCGATCCGACGACCCCAGCGGAGCCGTGCTGTCTTGTACTGACCCGACGACCCCAGTGGAGCCGATCCCTGATTGTGCCGAACCGACGACCTGCGGAGAGTTCGGTACCGACTTCTCGTCCGGCAGTGAACCTGCCTTGTCCCGTCGTCCAGTGAGGATCCAGTGCTGATCTTGTGAAATCGTCACCCGACGAGTAGAGTTTCATCTAGAGACTGTTGAGATACCTTTCTCCAACTCAGAGACTTTCGTACGTCCTGAGATTTCGACACCCTGTCGCATCCAGTTAGCAGAGGCATAGAAATTCGTGAAAGTGTCGTGTAAATAGATTCTAATATAGTCAAGAAATTGTTTTAAATAAAATTATCGTTTGTTATTTAAGCTAGACTGTTCTCTGTAGATTTGAATCTACCACGCTACCCAGAGAATCACTACAATCCTTAATGTGAAGTTTTAACGCTTTATAGTCCATTTAACATAGGTCTAAATATTTTACTCCCAATATTAACTTGAAAAATAAAGATCACTATGGTCTTATACAGGTCTCTTGTGCCCTATTTAGTTTTCTGATCTCAAGGGATCCTCGAAATTTTTAAATTTTCAAGGGGGTCCTTGAACAGAAGAATTTGAGAGCCACTGCTATAAGAGCCTCAGATATAGACTGCCTCTCAAAAGTTGAGATGTGATTTAACCAGGATTGAGGAGGATCAGAGATTTTAATGGAAATGTGTTTTATATATGGAGGGGAAAGTCACTGGAATTGATTTGTGTGCACATTCCAGATATGAGTACACACACGTGGACTGTGCACATTCCAGATATGAGTACACACACGTGGACTATGCACATTCCACATATGAGTGAGACGGCGCCTGTGTGTGGTCCCTTTTACTGTCCACCATGTTTTGGCCAATTGTCCTGTTTTTAATCCTCACCGTCAGTACTTTTTCCATAAATCAATTTTAAACCTGCATGATTTGATGGGGAAAATCACTACCCAAATCTTTTTCAAATTTTTATAAGCTATAAAATTTGTTAATTCCATTTAATATTTTATCTTTCATGTTTCACTACATCAAAACTTTTTGCTATCAGCCTTTATTTTTATATTGATGACGACAATAATCTCATATATTCCTGTTTAGTCGCCTCGTTTCAATATTTATTTTTATTTTTACACTTGACGTATTTTGAGTGTCGTGTTTTTAAATCTACTATTTATTGTTGGCTAGGAAATCAACTTTAAAGTTATTTTATTTATAACCTACTACCTTACGCTCTATCTCGTGTTTGGCGCAGCTTGTCCGCTTTTGGACCTTGCACCATAAAACCCAAATCAACCAACCGCGCATGAGTTTTACTGTAAAGCTAAATATAGAGGGCACTGGTGTTATGGTGGATGTACGGTTGCGAAAGAAATCGAACCACTCTTTATTCGAGCATTGCCCACATCAAATTATTCATACACTACAAAACTTCCTATGACAATCTTATCTCAAATCAGTTTTTGCCTTTTATTTTATTATTAAAGCTATACCAATTGCAACTAATTAAATTGCCATGCACGAATCATAAAAGATTAAACAATTTTTTAGGGAATCTTAACCCTCCTGGTGGTTTATCTCCGCGTTGAAAACCGCCCTGTAGTGGCTAGCCCTCTGACGCAAAAACCTGCTCAAGTAGTCACCAGTTCTGGGGGGGGGGGGGTATTTCAATAAACGTCACACTAGAGCAACACAACGGGCTATTGGTGACGGTCCGGGATCAATCCCAAAGGAAAAGATCCGAGGACAACACCACGTAATTTTGAACCACGGTCAGACGACGAGATCACACCCGAGCTGGCAGCCCACTCTCCAAACTTCCACACCACGCCAACGTGAGGTCATTTGAGGCCATGACAGATATAATGTGCAGCAGCCCCTTTGTACACGATGGTCTTTGGTTGGATTCGAACTCACAACCTAATCCGTTACTCTTCCAACCGGGCTACAATGGCCCATAAATTGATAAGTTCCATTAATTTTCCATGTATTGTCGAAATTTGAATTCATAAGATAGTTTGTATACATATAAATTAAATTAATTCCATTCGGTAAACGTGACTCTAAATTGTAGAGCAAAAAGATGTACCCCCCCCCTACCATTTTGCAAAATGAGTTATATGTCCATGCAGTTTTTTAAACCAAGATTTCAAAATTTGGACGCATGAAGAATTTCTGCTATGCACTTAGGTATACAGGGTCTCCTCAACTTACGACCTATGCGACGTACGACCACAATAAATAAACAATAATAGTAAATAAAGATAACTACATTGGTATGCTCAAAAAGATACAATAGAGCACATGTGTATTTTTCACATTACGTACAATAATTATACGTACATAAATTGAATTTTTGTGTTTTATGTACAATTTTTATAACCCGTTTGAATGAAAATAGCGTTGAAAAACATAAATCCGACTTACGACCTGTCAGTCGGAACGGAACTTGGTCGTAAGTCGAGGAGACCCTGTATATAACCGCTTTCAAGGATTATCCAGAAAAATAAAGTAAATAAATTAAAACGATGTGCAGGAACATTTCGAAATCAGAAGAATATCAAAATATCTCAAACGGAGAACGCGTTTTTGTAGTAGACTTGCTATACTTATTTACTATATCTTTGATATAGTTATAAATGTAAACTATCGTAATTGAAAAATTCGTTTGGTACCCACGGAATTTGAAATCAATTAACTTTTTTAACGCTATAAAATTTAAAAAATTGATTTGGTAATTTTAAAAAGTCCACTGTTCCCTTAAAAGGGTTATTTTGCGCCTGTTTAGGGATTACTTAAAATGTATAATGCTCATCCATCTCCTTAATGTATCGGATAGTAAACTATCTTCATCAAACTTTCCACAAGGCAAGAGATCCAGGTAAAAGAAATTCAATCCATACCGGGTCATCATCCAAGGTTCCGTAAATATTTTCTTCTGACACTTCCATCAGATCCAAAGAATCTCCGGTCAAAGCGTCCGAGGAGTTGCGTCGGCTGATACTAAAATTTTCAGCATTCTGGTCTATTTCTCCGACATTACCCTGAAACGCCCTGAAATTAAGCAATGAAAAACGTAACCATATGAAACAAATCCCACCTTTTCTACATGCAAAGCTGTACAGTCCGGTCCCAAGGAATTTTAAGACATCGACAGTGGGCAATTTGTGTACAACCCCTCGGAAGGGTGCCCAAGAACAAAAGGGGTTTTTTTAGAGAAGGAGGAATGCGATACCGATTGATCTACTAGTCCACTAATAAAGTCAGTTTAAAAGTTCAGACTGAACAACAGAAACTGATTAAAGCTCTAAAGTTCATTAATCAGTTTCTGTTTCATTAATCAGTTTCTGTTAAGTTAATTAACCAATACTCTTAATTGATGAATCTTTCAAAAAAACTACAAAACGGCCACGGCGTGCTCATCCGAGCACATTTGAAAGAGGTACGGGAAAAAGGACAGAGTATTGGTTCCATTAATAGATTCTTTGTCAAGTTCGAACCTCTATAGACATGAAAAGGGGTCCTCAAACTACGGCCAACGCGTCGGATCCGGCCCTCCGGATAAGTATATCCGGCCCTTTTGCCATTGTTGTATTCAGTAGGGTAGCCAGGATTTTGTTCTCCATAATTTCAAAGTTAAAAGTGAATTTCTTTTATGTAAAGAACTGATCTTATCTAATTTTTAAAATTTTCGTCATTTTTTTAATGTTATTTTTAGATGTACTGTGAACTTTAAAATGATTGCAAGAATAAGAAGTGACACTTACCGGTTGATCTAACACGAATGAGTGTACAATTATGTTTCTGCAAATATTTGCAAATTCAATTACATTAAATCGCATTAACAGAATTGCCACAGTCAAAGCACTCGTGAAATAGTAGCATTAGTAGCATGAATTTTTTTTAAAATTCTCTCTAAACCCTATCTGAGTAACATTGTTAGTTGCTCAGATAGATTGAAGATCTGACATTTTTAGTTGCTCAGATATAAAATGAATAGACTAAAACACAAACTGTGCTAATAAAGTATGAAACAGGCCTGAAGATCTCACCTAGAAATTTACATTTTTAAATTAAATATTTTCTCAACAAAGTTTCTATGGCAATCTAACAAACACAGATACCAATGTTTTTCTTTTGTGGTTGCCAGGGCTTGGAGCCAAAACTTCGAAATTGGCGTCCCTTGGAAAATTTTCTTCCAAAGAATAATCAGGAAAATATTTTTTCTCTTACCGCTATTAGTTAACTAAAAAGGGGGGGACAACATTTCCGTTGATTTTGGTGAATTTTCAGTCTCCAAAACTTTTGAAAAATCGGCCAAAATTGTGAAAATAGGCGCTTTCGATTCGATTTGGCTTAAATTGATGCTCCTAGTCGCCAAGGTTGAAAAACAGTAAAAAGTAGTCGCATGTGGCAACCCTGCATTAAGCAAATATTCAAACATTGTTTCGGGAAATTGACTTTTTACTTATACGTCTGAGCCGATTTGACAGTTCTTAATTGTTTCCCTGCCTTAGAGTGAGATGGTATCCGTTGAGTTACTCTATCTAATATATATATATAATGTATTTTAATTAAATATTCACCAAAGCTGATAACCCATTAGTAGTTGTTAAAAGTAGTTCGAATTATCGTTCGCATTTTAGTTATTGGCATATTTTTGTATTATTTGGTTTCCTAAGAATGGCAACAGTGTGAGAGAGATCACACAGCTTCTACTCTTGGCAAAGCCGAGAATCTCTCTGCGTGCATTCCAAAAAGGATATCTGATAAGGCAGCCGTGTGAATATCTGCATGCAGCATTTATGGAGTCGGATAAATAAAGTGTATTTCTGTACAGAACAACTGAATGATTTGTTTCAGGGAGAGCCTCGCAATAGTAGTCTTATATTTTACCATGCCAAGTGGAAATGAAAAGCAGAAAAAAAGCACTCACCGTAAAAACTCGTCCGTGTAAAGATCGAGAGGCACTTTGAACTTGCAGATCGCCAAAAGCGCGCCGAGATACAAGGGGATGCCAACGCTGCCCGACAGGAACAAGAGCACCATTATCAGAGACTTCAACATAGCCTGTGAATATAGGAAAATAATGTGGATTCCCCGGCACATCAAAAACTGTTTTCACACTAAACACAGGATGTCATGGGGACGTCGCGGCCCACCACTGTGCTAGCAACCTTCGAGTTGTATGCAGCGCAGGTTCGATTCCTGTCAGGTGCATACCTCCCTGGTTGTATTTCTCTCTTCTGTGTCTGCAAAAGCTTTCGTTGTGTGTTCTCTATTACTTGATAGTGTATGTCTCGTACGGGTGGCTAAGTCGGACTGCCACAGACATGGCTCACAGATCTTAGGATCAATAGCAGACCGTCCTGCTCATGTTAAAACGGGATAAGGAAGAACAGGATGCCATCGATAAAGGTGGCACCCATTATATTGCAACCTGTAATTCATCACTAAAAAAGTGGTAGGTGGTGTCGAGGACACAAACCGTAGTTTTAACATGAATAATCGGAACTGATGTTGGATTATGGAATGAATGAAGCAGAAATAGGAAGTTGCAACGATTGCTTTTTTTGTGTGAATATTCATCAACTAATTTAAAGTTTGAACGATTAAAGTGCTGGTTTTTCATTAATATTGAAGGATAATTTTACTGATTAAAGGTCTGTGATTGTGTAGCGTAGTTCGGTAGCTTTCGAACGACACCAGTTGCGCAGTCCTCACTGCAGGCAATCCATAGTTATACTGGCCCAAAACGTGCCCAGCACCGTGGAATTTCGACATATTGCGAATGACCCCCTCCCCGCGCTCAGTAGGCCTTCGCACCGGTCCGAAGATCTTGTCAGGTACAGACATCTTTTGTCTACACGAAGCTGTATTTATCTCCTGGATGTTTCTTCTAGTTCTGAAATCAAAAGACAAAACAGTTGTAACGCTTCTTTGTAAAGCTCGACTTCCCACCCACGTCCCGGAACTGATCCGATTTTAAAGACGTACTCACTTCAAAAGTCATTCTTGTGTCGTTACTTATTCCTTAAAGTCTAGTTACAGACTTTAAGGAATCAGTAAGCTAGACAGTCCAGCAGTAGGAGTGTATCTTGAAGTCCTAGTAATACAGCTAGACTAGGTTCATGAGTACGCACGCTTTCAAAAAAATCCAACACTAGATCAGGACCTTCCATAGAGACATCCTCCCTTGCCAAACCAACGCAAGTCAGAAGATGACTTCGGGAGGCATATTCAGTGTTGCATTTTAGGCAAGTTGGAAAAAGCTTGTGCCCCTTAACGTGGGTAGGTATTTTTAGTTAGCGTCACACTGGAGCAAAACAGCGGGGTATTGGTGATGGTCCGGGATCAATCCCAAAGGGAAAGAACCGAGGGCAACACCACGCAATTTTGAACCACGGTCAGATGACGAGGCAACACCTGAGCTGGCACCCCACTCTCAACTCCAACCCTCCGGTTGATAATCCGTTACTCTTCCAACCGGGCCACCGCCCCCCCCCCCCTTAACGTAGGATATAGATATCATTTTTATTGTTTGATTAAATAGTGTAGAGAAATAGTTTTCGTTACAACAGGATTGGGACGAATATTTGGATCTGGGACCTTTAGACCACCAGACTGCTTTAATCAACTACTGTTGACAAGAACTGTGACTGCAATTTTCTTAAAAACATGAATTAATGTAAAACAAACTCAGAAATTCTAGAATCTGAAATAACTGTTTTAATACATTGATCATTTTCCTTAGTACATTTTACCTTATGAAGAATTAAATGAAATTTTAAATTTGAGAAATTAAATGAAAGGCTTTGCGATTTTAATGTGTATCGGTATCACTGGTCTCTCGAGACTTCAAGACACACTCCTAGACTTTTAGATATGTGGTCGATGATCTGTTTGAAACAGGATGGCCCTTTCCTAGGAGGGAAAACCCCGACAACGTTCTGCTTCTTAACCCTCCAAGTGACGAGATATCTCGTCCATCGAGACCTGATCAGTTTCTCTAATAACGAGATGTATCGTCATCAAGCTATTGCCAATTTTTTTTTATGAAGACGATATTAAGATCTGGTCAGTTTTTCTAATGACGAGATATCTCGTCCATCAAGATCTAGCCAGTTTTACTAATGACGAGGTACCTCGTAGAGACAGCCACCAGGGGAGTTAACATCTTGATGATAATGTTTAAGTAACTGTTTCAAAATTTCCGATCAGCTACATCAAATTTACTAAAATACCAGGGCAATTAATTAGTTATTTCAGACCTTTCCTATCATGGCAACATTTCGTGTAGTTTAAGAAAAATAAAGTTAAATCCAGCTACAAGCTCCGTAAAGTTCTCGTGCAAATCATGCTTCGATATGAACCTCATTATATCAACGATGCTTACACTTTTCTGTTAAAAAAAATCAGGATTATTTCAATTTAAAAAGCGCAATACAGTATGCATATTCTTCGTTGCCTACTTTTTCTATCTCTTAATTTTTTTAATCAGATAGCGATATTCAGGAATTATTGCTTCAGAAAAGATGTAATTATTAGTTCGATTTAACAAAATTTCTGTTTTAATTTCTTCTAGAGAAGAGTATACTTAAAGATGCCCTGCCTTAAAATGTTTCTTTTTCACAGAAAGTACGAAAGTTCGGATGAGAATTAAAACAATCACCTGCGACACATCCGTAGCGAAAAATTCCTGCAAGCCATAGCAAAATCCGATGGAAATAAGGATTGGTAGTGCAATGACGTTCAAAGCAACAAAAAAGTGTCTGAAATCTTCATAGCTCTTTAACTGCAAAGACACCTACAAGAGAAATATTAGACCTATAACTATAAAATGCATCTAATGGCAGCCTAACATCGTAATTCAACAGAAAAGGCGTATTTATTTCAAAGCAATTCTGCCCCGTAGAACTTAGAAAATCAGATTTTACGTATGATACGTACTTATCAAGCAATTTTACATTTTTGTATCCTGCAACGTATTGGACATTTGGAAATCTTAAATACTTTGACCTAAACTTTAACCTTATTACTACGATATTTTAGTAGAAAATTTCGAAATAGTTAATATACTCCGTCACAGGGATGGGAGCTAAGAGCAATTGTCTGTTCTTTAAACGAAATAATAATTTTCAAAACATATATATCGGTACACTTCTTGTTGATGTTTCAAAACTTCCTGTATAAACTTTAAGGGGAGTGTAGGAAAAACAAAATTTATACGGAGTACACTTCTTGTTGATGTTTCAAAACTTCCTGTATAAACTTTAAGGGGAGTGTAGGAAAAACAAAATTTAACCGCATTTGCCTTGGGGTATATGTTCGTAAAAGTACTTTTGGGGCTCAATAGTTCGTAAGGGTACTGTTGGGTGGACCACCACTTGTCTGCCATTGTCACCCTATTTATCATGCATTCCTTTCCCATGGTAGGTCGGTAGTTGAATTTACGTCGCACTGGAGCAACACAATGGGCTATTAGCTACAGTCCGGGATCAATACCGAAGGAAAAAAAATCCGAGAACACCGTAATTCTGAACCACGGTCAGATGACGAGGTCAACACCTGAGCTGGCACCCCACCCTCCAAACTTCCACACCACGCCTACGTGAGGACATTTGAGGCCATGGCAAATTTAACCTGCACCAGCCTCCCCTGTATACGACGGTCTTTGATTGGATCGAGTTTCGAACTCGCAACCTTCCGGCTGCTATTCCGCGACTCTTCCAACTGGGCTATCGTGGCTCGAGTTAATAAAAGGGGGATAGAGGGTAGGATAGTTGAATATACATCGCACAGGAAGATAGCAACGGGCTATCGACTTATGAGCTGAAATCATCATAAGAGTAACTGTCGTAGTTGCAAGTGTCCGCGAAAGGCCAAAGATGTTTGAATTCGTACGGCAATCTATGCGTCATCGCTGTCAGGCACGCACTACTTTGAGTACTTTCTGTAAAACTATAAGTATGCAATTATTCTCAAACCGTAAAATTAGAGTGGGGTGCAAGCTCAAGTGCGATCTCGTCGTCTGACCGTGGTTCAAAATTACATGGTGTTGTCCTCGGTTCTTTACCTTCGGGATTGATCTTGGACCGTCGCTAATAGCTCGTTGTGTTGCTCCAGTGCGACGGTAATTAAAATATCTACCTACTTACCGAACTGCAGAATTAGGGATGATAAATATGTTTAAATTCTTCCTTTCTTTCGTTTCTGCATTTTAGTGTATCTTCTGGCACATCCAGGTGACGCTTGCCCTCAGACACCCCTATGTGAAGTTTCGAAACACCCTATAGATCCGCAATTCGTTTTCCCCCCGATAAATTGGACTCGGCCGTCATTAACTGATTTTGAACACTCATTTATATGACCGAATTCGGTGTTTTATTTGTCTAGAGACAAAGTAATAAATCGTCTTTAATTTTGCTTTCCTCCCCTCATTGGCTTAAATAAATTTTAACCTCCATGATTGTACTATAACGTTTAGACAAGACAACTCTCAATTTATTAGAAAGTACTTCCTAACTGAGATTTGTTGCATTGCATTGCCATGGTGCAGTCTCCGCGACAAGATGAACCTTGTGTTAGTTGATTTCTGAATAAGTGTGAAAGGCTGTCTTAGATAACGGCTGCCATACTCAGAAGCCAAAGAAATGTATCCGGCGAGCCATAGACGATTTATCCCTCGTCAACTTTAGACTCGAACGATAAACTCGGTGTCGAAATCAGCACCAAAGACGCCCAATTGCGGAAGGGATTTTAAGTTTCCAATTCCCTAATTCAACTAACAGACTCGTTCAAAACCACGTGAAATAACTGCCTTCTGGGAGCCGGACTATATGTGTGTTCCTATCTATATTAAGTTAATAATTGTATTGTTGTGAGTTAATAATTGTAATGAGTTCATCAGAAGGCCAAATGATTTTATACACTGGTCAAACATTTGTCTAATGTGGTAGCAGGGAAATAAGATGTTTTTAGATTTTATATCAAATATATTTATATCCAGTTTAATTTAGTCCAGTGGAGTAACATGACGGTTTTATATCAGGAGGATTGGCAAAAGTTTTGCTACATTTAAGTAAATAATACTACCGCTCGAAAAGTTCTTTCCTCAAGATCGTTCACCGTATGATGCAGGTGAGATAAGTCTTCGTCCAAGGCATCCAGCATGCCGGTCATGCGTTCCAGTTCATTCACTGAAATAGAGTACGAGAAAATGTTTGCAACCATACAGAGATCACGCATAAGGTTACAGATCAGGTTACTCATCCGATTCAATGGAGAGGTCTGCATCAAAGCATTGCGTTCATCAAGTCATGCTACGTACAATTACAAAAGTGTTTTGTGAGCTGCAGAATCGAGTATGAAAAAATAAAAGGCCAATAGCTTTGGATATTGTCTTTGTTTCGTCATTACTACAATGAGGTTAAATCCTAGCATATGGTGCGGTCTCCAAAGTTCGCCTCTTATCAACAATACATCACATCATCGAAACCACTTGGAGGGTTAACTGCGATTTTACGCTACTTCGTATTACGAACTTCAATTTAACGAACTTCATCTAAATCCCAACAAAATGAGCATCAAAATAGAGAAGAAATAATCGAGATTTGAAAAATCATTTTTTTACATGATCTTGAATTGGTTTCAGTTTTCGTAGGTAACAGTCAATATATTGTCACAATGCACTGTGTATTCAAGATCGCGATTTTTGGCTTTGAACTTTTATTCGGAAAATTCAAGAACATTGGTATTAATAAAATGAATTGAGATATGAATGCTAATGGGCATTGTGACTCGAAGTATCGCTTCTCTGAACGAGGGATGGGGTGTTGGCGGAGCACATGGACCGAGGCCCTCCATCTCCGGATCGGCTTGCTTGATCTTGAGAGAGCTTACAGCTGCAGTCTCCGCCGCGCTGAGTGGCAACGACTTTTGGCGCAGTTTTAAGCGGCTGATGGTAACCCGAATTTTTCTCTGGTTAGGGTTCTCATGTTTTTATGGCAACCTTGCCAGCGTCTAGAAGTGTCGATTCTTCTTTTTTCTAGATTGTTCTATTTAATTCCGATTTCCGACATGGCCAAGTGCTCTTGCATAGATTGTTCTTTTCAGTTTGGACACGGATTTGGATTATCCCTGCGATTTCTACAAATCCACGTGTATCCATCTCTCTGAATTCCTAACAGAAAACGTCATTTCCCCGTTGCATTTATCGCAAGAAAATTTAGATTTAATCAATCCCGATTCCTTTAAAAAAGTTAAAAACAGCTCTTTATCGCGACACAACTCGTAACAAAAAAAAACGATTACCAACTCCCTCAGTCCCGAAAGTTTGTCTACCACCAGAAAAAGTAAACTTTTAAGTTGCGAGAAAAATTCTGTCAAGATGTGATTTCCGTTAAAAATATTTTTTGTATTTTGTGTATATTTAATCCAGATTTGCAGTGTTTTACTAGTCAAAATGTTGTTTTATCCAGATTTATATATTTAATCCATATGTATGCAGTATGTATTCAATTTTGGAAGATTTCCGTGGCGACATAAAACGTGCGCCAAAAAAACCGCGTTGCCACTCCGCGCGGCGGAGACTGCAGCTGTACCCTTGGATGTCCAGAAGTTTGTTGGGTATAAGGTACTGTTGGGTATAAGGTACTAGGGTACCTTATACCCAACCTAGGGTTGGTACTAGGGACTTGGAGTCGAGCTGAGATAAGGGTTGCTTCCGAGGCGTGTCCAAGGCACTGGCAACGAATGAACTTAAGACCTTGAGAGGAGGGAGGGTACACTGACGTGTAATCGGAGACTAAGGGGTGGTAGTATAAAATTAAAAAGGGAAAATGGTTTTGGAAGTAAAGTTAAATAAGGGAAAATGGTTACGAATTAAATTTATAATATAGCAACGGTGCAGACCGAATTGGGACCACTATGGGGTGGTGGAACTTGTATCGCTTCTCTAGATCCCCCTCATGATTTTCCGATTTTCCTTGCAATGCCGAAAATTCCGTGATTGCGAAACGTTAAACCAGAGTCAAAGGCTGTTCATTTTTCTATGATTTTACATAGCTCAGTCACAGACAAAACTTGATGCTAGTACATCAAGTTTTTTATTTTGGCATAAAAAATACATATTAGACCAATACATATTGTTCTAATAAAATTACATATACATTAAAACAATACATATTTGAATTTATTAGAGCATTTTTGTCACTAAATACTACCATATTTCAATGTGGGCACCCTTTGTGGCTTGAGCGACATCTAACCAACATCTAACGAAGTTTTAGTAGTTCTTGCTCTTTCCGTTGGGGTCGCATAGCTGGAATAGCGGATTGCAGACTAACCTTACTAAGCTAGTGCTATGCAATTAGCGCCATCTATGTGCAAACAATTGAACTATTTTTTATGCCAAAAAAACTTGATGCCATGTAAAGCTATATAGTGAAAACCGCACACTCACATGACAATTGATTGATTTTATATTAAATTTTGAAATGTGTCATGGACTTTTCGCCCACCCTGTACTTTCTTCATTTCTTTCTCCTTCACAGGCAAATTCGATCAGACTTGTCAAACGACATAGTTCTCTTTCTACATGTTGTACACAATTTGAACTCAGAAGGAATTTTATCAGATTGAAATAACTCTTACCTCTTGTAACTGGTTGCTGAGAATCTGCGTCACCCATTTGGCTTAGATATAGGCAAAAATTTATTTAATATCTCCCGAATTTTGTGTCTAAAATCTTGAAATTCAAACTGCTATTGCTGAATACTATGAAAAAAGAAATGCATTTTTGAGATTTTACTGGAGTCAGCTCTTACTTTTGTAACAACTGGAGATTTAGCATATACCTGTATTGACCCAATTTCCATTCTTGACACATGGGGACAAATTCGCACGAAAGCACAAATATTATCGAAGCTGGTTAATACAGTTCAGTGAATTTCAGTATTCAGAAAAAATTAAAGATATACCTGCTTAATTAATCCAATATGGACAATTATGTATGAGGGTTTTTCAGTGAAAACATAAACAATCTACAGGTGAAGAAAATATACTTCTGATTAAAAACTAAATTGATTTGTTGTTTGGGCAATGTTTGGTGTTTGTTCTGGAAGAAATGCTGAAATTGTATTAGAGGAACATGCCAATTTGAGCCAAAATCTACGAAACAGGTTACTAAAACACTAGCACCCTCTGTGTTATTCAGAAAATAGCATAATTTGGCATATTATTGAAATGCAATTCCAGCACCGTGGCTTATAAGCTTAGTCATTCATATACATTTAATAATTTTTTAGCTTCCTTCTACATATAATTTAAAACATGCAACATAAATCCATGGGGAATAATTATTTGTCACAAGTACTAGAAAAGAATCATTCTTAAACGGAATTCTTTTCCCTGTCGTTTCTTTATGTTTACAGAGAAAACTAGTTAATCTACTAGTTATTGAAAAACGAGGCAAAAAAAATACTTGGCTATGGTCTGGTTGAAGTGTTTCATGAATATTAAAACCAACAAAAGCTCTCATATATCACGGATTGTTTTGACTTCTTGCATGTGCTCTAGTTCTTCTGTGTTGGCTTATTTTGCATCGGCCTTCCAATGAAATAGACAGAGCACGTGGGCGGAGTCGCTGTCGTAAGACCTTAGAACACCGACCTTAAAATACCTTTTCCTTCGCATCTGTGTTTCTAAGGCATCGACCTTTTCATTAGAAGGTCGATGCCTTAGCGTAAGTCACTTGGTCTATTACTTTCGTATGCGGTTTGACTTTACAGGAATTATCGTGTCTATTATGAGACCCCCTGAGAGGTGTTTCTAACCCCCTGAGGGATTCATTCTTGTACATACGTTCGACAACCTGCAATCCTCCCTGTATTTCTCACGTTTTGACCTTTTTGACCAATGTAATCTCTCCTAGAATTTTTTTCAACTAATAGATGTGGTTGTTTAGTCACTGTGTGTGTTTTGGGCTAAAAACAGCTCTACATAACTCGGAAATCTCATGTCGCCTAGGGGGTTAGTGTTGCACCCACCTTCAGGTATGAAAAGCGTCGAAATTTCTCAAATTCAATTTGGGATCCTGTAGATCATTTGTGAGAAAAAATTTTCAAATAATCGACAGGATCGAACTTTCAATCATGACAGGTCAAGGGCAGGGAGGTATTCAGGGTCTACTTGAAATATTTTATTTTGAAACAATCAAAAGTACGTGCTAAATCTAGTTTAATCAGCACGCAGAGTTAAAATATCGGTTAATCACGCCGTTAAAATGCATGTAGGAATGTCTGACACAGTGAAATAAATCATCACACGTTTTCCTCAATTAACGTTACGTACTTTGAAATAAGGAACTGGTAAAGAGAAGATTGAGCCCCTTGAAATTGTTTTCTGAATATGTGCCTCTACAGAGGAGAATGTAGGTTTATACTATGTGCAATTTCCCCAATTTTCTGATTGGTCTGCACATAGGAGAGGGTGTGCCTTTCTCAATCACAAAAATTCAATTCTTAATTTGAAAAATAAGGAAGAATAAGCAACATCTCTCACAAATTTACCAGTGATAGGGGATAAAATGAAAAAAAGAACAAAAATTTCAAATGTCAGCATTTTTGAAGATATTTTATTATTGCTATCGTTTATCTGTATGTAATTATCTCTTTCCAATATACGATAGACCCGCGGTAACCCGGTTGGTAGAGTAGCAGATTACCAACCGAATTCGAAACTAGTTCCAATCAAACACCGTCGTGTAGGTGATTGCTGGCGCATGTCAAATCTCTCGTTGCCTCAAATGTCCTCCCGTTGGCGTGATGAAGTCTGGAGGGTGGGGTGCCAGCTCAGGCGTTGACCTCGTCATCTGACTGTGGTTCAAACTTACGCTCCAGTGCGACGTTAATTAAGTACCTATCTACCTGAACTGTTATTGGCTCTTATTGAGGTCTCTGGGACAAGAGTAAAAAAAGGCGTCCTCTCACTTATTTTGTGCTCTCCTGACGTTTGTAAAAGGAGAATTATAGTCCTTTGCCTCTTTACTGAATAGATGGAATGTTGAAAAGCATGCATTTCACACTCACAATCGTGAAAAGTACTTGTGACAAGGAAAAATTATGCTTACACCTTTTTCAAGAAAAACCACCCAACTTTTTAATAAATATTTCAGACATACCGCCACTTTAGACATTGGTATTTGGGTCACCACCCCTGTTACATCCCCTAAGCTATTCCTCTGATTGTAACGTCTATTAAGTAAAATGCATAAAAATCGTTACAAGATATAACTTATACATCTCACTTTTAATTTGTATATGAAAAATCGCATTTTGGTGTTTCCTGAGCAAACGTCATTTTTTTTCCAGGGGAAGATGTGTATAAAAAGAATGAATTGTGTGAAAGATTAAGGGAATGAAAAAGAGGTGCATTTCGCATATTATTGAATAGGAAATTTTACACACAGGTATATATGTACGATATTGACGAGAATTAATTATAGATATTTGTAAAAAAGATGGAATAATCTTTACTTTCCGGTTCCACATAAAATATTCCAGTGAATTTAATCAAAAGATTGGTACATCTGTATTATGCGTCTCGTTTGGTGGCGACGCTCTTGGTGTGTTGTTTGGCGTACTTTTAATAGCGAGTTATGGCAGGTGAAGGCTTCGCTATTTTCCAACTATGTCTGCTAATTAATTAATTTCCGATAAAAAACATGTTTTAAAAGTTTTGTATTTTTTCCCGTTCATTACTTTCCGCTAAAGTTTATTATTTTCCGTTTAAAAAAAAACGATATTTTTCTAAGAATTCTTTCCTTGGCGACATAAAAAGTGCGTCAAGAGCGTTGCCACCAAAAGAGGCGTATAATACAGCTGCACCAAAAGATTAACGAGAGGTATAATTTTAAAGACGACCTTCTTGTCCAAGGTAATATTTTGTGTTATTCAAAGCTAATGTATGAATCTGAAGAATATCAGAAAAAAAGCTGAAACAATACACAATTTTGTGTCTGAAGTTGCGAAAACTGTTTTGGGAAATCTAAAGAATAAATTTAGCATACCAGCACACCCAACTACAGAACACAAGTCAAAACACAAGCGGATGGACACAGCAAGAATCCTAATGTTAAAACAAACGAATTTTCGAAGGTTCGCACATGCGCATTGGATCCGTTAGTGGTAGGGAAAAGTTTAAGCGGGTTTGAAAAAATCCCTAAAATAATGGCGGTTGTTTATGCGCATGTTATTTCATTTAGCATTGTCTTTTAATCGAGACCAAGGATTATATGAATTTCTGATGGTGGAAAAATGAAAGTTCACTTGCTCAAAAGAGTACTCATTCACAAGATTGGATATATAGCTAAAAGGTAAGCACAATGTATTTTAATTTTGAAATTATGGAACAGCGGTAGTATAGACCCCCTAATCCATTTGGCGATTTTTTTCGTCGCCAACCCTTACTTTACTTGGCGACTTTTTTTGGTCGGCAAGGGCAAAGAAATTGCACATTCGCCATAATAAAATAATAATTCAATATATAAATCTTGGTTAAATATGTAAATCTTGATTATATAAAAACACAGTTATCACAGTCAATATATAAATCCGACGTTGTCTCAATGTAATTTAAAATTTGCGCATTAACAAACTGCCTCCAATCGGCCAAGGTGTGACTGGCAAAAGAATACTCCTCAAGTTTACTGGTTTTTCTCCCTTTAACTAATTCATATGTCAGAAAAAGAACCTCCTCCATAATCATCTTACTAACTTACTAAACCACGATCCCTAACTGATTTTTCGCTACCGCAAACTTTCCTATCAACCATCTTTTTGCAAATCCACAAAAACCCATCAGACTTCGTTGATTTAGGTTTAAGTTTCATCTCCGAATTGCACTTTGAACAAATCATCTCATTAGCAATTAATCCTGCCTCCATTAAAAAATCCAAAAACACTTTTTTGTCCTGTGCCAAATGTATAAGAAACAAGCAATTAGCCACCAAAAGTGGGTCTTTTATTTGAAAATTTTAATTTAAATTGGTTCCCAATTAAATCCTGAAACTTTGAAATTACACCTTCAACGGACATTTTTTTATAATTATTAAGTAAAAAATAAGATAGTATTTGGTATTTTCAATTAACGTCACACTGGAGCAACACAACGGGCTATTGGTGACGGTCCGGGATCAATCCCAGAGGGAAAGATCCGAGGACAGCACCACGTAATTTTGAACCACGGTCAGATGACGAGGCAACACCTGAGCTGGCACCCCACTCTCCAAACTTCCACACCACGCCAACGTGAGGACATTTGAGGCCACGACAGATTTAACGTGCACCAGCCCCCTTTGTACACGACGGTGTTTGGCTGGATTCGAACTCGCAACCCTTCGGTTGCTAGTCCGTTACTCTTCCAACCGGGCCACCGTGGCCCTCAAAAATAAGATAAAAACGGTACAACCTGGTTCAAAAATTTCCCTGGATCCTTAGCGCGTAGTACTCCTATAACTACTGGTAAACTGAATGAAAATGGTTTGAGTACGCGTTCTATAACGTAGGAACGCTGTAGGGTTTCTAGAATGGAATCCAGTGGAATAATCTGGAAATAAGTGGGGGGGTTACCATAAACCACATAAATCCAAATTGAGGGTTGGCGACGAAAAAATGTCGCCAAATGGATTGGGGGGTCTATACTACATATGTTCCGAAATTATATTCGATTTCGTAGACATGAAAACAACTGCATAAAATTATGGAAAAAATTCAGCGTTCAGCATGTGAGAAATATTGATCAGTTTCCGCTTTTTGATTTTTGATTGTTAGTGTTTTCTAAAGCGCATTAAATAATGTTTACGTAGAAGAATTTTCGATGGAATTTGAAAATGAGGTTGTTTGATGTTACTACTGTTTGATGTGTGATTAGCATTTTCTGCGAATGATCTAGAATTGTAGGAAGGCATCCAATGAAAAAATATATTGTTCTCCATGTTGTTTTATTAGATGTCCTTTTACACTATTATGAAAAGATTTTATATTATGTTTCGATAATTTTTTTAAATTTTGTTTAATGTGTTCATGATAATTAGATATTGCAATCTACAAATTTTAGGGAAATTCAATTTGGATTATGCTGTAAAAAGAACCGTATCTAATCAAACGTTTGGGGAGATGTGCATAGAGTCGAAACTACACTTGTTGCAAAAACATGTTGACACCAGAAAAATCAACTCTGGGTATAGGTTTTTGTGCCCTGAGCAGTGCAAACCATGCTGCTTGTTGTTGCAGCATAGGTCATTAGTATCAAAGCTCATACTCAGATGTACTGAAATTACATTCCCACATAGCCGACATTACATCATTGAGGGATTCCTGAAGATGATTGTCACTTTGTTCAGTCTATCCCATTTGGGCTTTTGAAACCTACTGACTGGAAGATGATCTAACAAGGGTTTCATGTGTGTAGAGTAAATTTTGAATATTTTACTTTCACAAATTTGAATTAGAGAAGGAGTTAAAGATTAATTGTTTTGATGTTGGTATCAAACTTCATGAATCGAGAACTTGAATCGCAGCAAGAAAGTAATTTAAAAGGGATTCATTAAAAATAAGTTAAAATTTTTATGTCTAGAAAATATGCAATGATAGATTTCAAACATATTGGAAGTGAAAAGCACCCTCACACCTTTGTCATGAAATCCATTGGACATTACCCCTTACTTTATACATCGTTATTTGTTTAACTCAAAAATGGACACGACAAAAACATTTGTTTAATGAAGAGGAAACTTAAAAAAGCTGAAAATTTAAGAAAGTTTTGTAAATGTACTAGACAAAATAAAGTGACAGCTTTCAAAATTTCTGTGCTTAAAAGTACTTTGAGATCTCTAAGACTTCAAGTACATTTAAAAACTCCATTATGGCAAAATTCTAAATTTAAGGGATTGAAATCTTTTTGAAAGTAGATAACTTCACTTCTCGAGCAACATTTATCCCCCACTGTCAACATATTTCAGCAACAAGTGCAAACGCACTTAACACACACTCACACCTCATGCATATACAAATCTTTATATGTAAAATAAAAATGTAAAACATTTTGATAGGATATTAATCTTTTAATTGTGTTAACACTAGAAAGTTGTCACATACTTAGATGGAGGGAGGCAAGTGACCCCATGGCATCCGTGGTGGATAAAAATCTTTGCATCCTGAATTTTGATCTTTTCTGATCTCTTATATGCCTGCATCAAAATCTTTGTATTAACTGCATTATTAGTTCTAAATGCCATATAAGGAGTGCAAATTCTCATAGCAACAGAATGAAATATCCCAACTAAGTTTTTGCTTTCCTGTCACTTCTTTGTATAAAATCCAAGTATTTACCACAGATGTATCTAAAATATTATAAAAGTATACACGTTCACCAATAAATTGGTAGTAAATAAGTGTATCATTCGGCCTACAATGTCCATGCCATACTTTATCTAGTTATCATCGGATATATCTGATGTACCCAAGTCCACAACTTTGGTTTATTCGTAGATAAATGAGGTTGAGATCTAGTTTTAGCTTATCAGCAGAGCTACTGTCACCATTTCCAGTATCTATTTCATCCAATCTTATAGAAATCCTTTCAAAATATCTTCCTTAATGAGACCTCATCTTCAAGCCATCTTCTCTATTCTTTATCACAATAGAAAGTGGACATCATGTTCCTTAATGGGTCATTTAAGGTGTCAGGCTTGGAAACATTTAGAAAGAGAATTACTGGTCAGTTGGTAGTCTGCCACCAAAACAGTGTCTATAGCTGGGGAGAGGAGTAACAGGTGGAAACAAAAGGTAAAGGGGAAGACAAGGTGAAACTGCTTTGAATGTGATGACAGGGAAAATTTCACAGTATTCCAAAATACCATCTTTCTAGGTATAGCGTAAGATATCCCTGGTTCTATTTCCAGCCAGGCCAAAATGTTTAAATACACAATAAGTATTGACCAAACAATTAAGTCATAAAATAGCACATTCAATTCAATGGTAAGGGAGTTATAAGTGACACACAGTGTGCGGGCCCCATACGTCTTTCTCGTGTTAAAAGAAATAGCATGTTTAATATAATTATTTTAGAAAACAAAATGTGCTTAGGAGAAAACACCCAATTTTGTATAAAATTTACGAATTATTCTTTCCTGTATTACTCTAACCCACTTTATTTTCAACACGTTGAGTGCCAAATAAGTTCAATTTAGCTTAGGGGCTGTCGTGGCACAGTGGGTTTTGCTCGCCTGCAAGCTGTAGACGGCACAGGTTCGATTCCTGTGACTACCCTGAGTATATTTCTCTTTTTTGTATCAAACTTTCCTTGTGTGTTATTACATTCAGTTGACACAAAAAGGTATGTGATCTTATTTGAATTGTACTCTTTTTTTGATGTGCACTCTTTATATTTGCAGGTTCCTCGTTCATCAGATTTGCGACTGGCCGTTTGTGATGCAATGTGTTTATGTAATTTCTATGTTCAAAATGTTTGCTTCAATATGGTTTTGTTTTTATTTTTTGAGGCAGGTGTTATATTCCGATAACAATTGCAAAACAGTTGCCGACTATATTATTGAAAAATTAATAGAAAACGACTGGTGTTTTTCCAAAGAAGTGAAAACTTGAACAAATCAAGTATATTTATCGTAAAATAACAGTTGCCCTTCTATCTGTTTACAAATTTGCTGTTATTTTTGTAGCAACTGTAAATTAAGTATTATTTTAGCAACTGTTATCGAAAATATTACCAGTTATCACCAAATGTTAAGTAATTTTTTAAATGACCAACCCTTTACAAAAATAAATAGTTCCTTTAATTTTTGAAAAATGAAATTTTTTTTGGATATCAAGAAAATAAAAGAGTAGAAGTTTCTAGATTTAAAAAAAATCATTTAATGGTCATTAATTGTTAAGTTTTGAAATGCAAAATTTTTCTCCTTGAGTTTTGAAATAATTTTTAAAAATTAATCTTATTAAAGAAATATAAATTTTTGCATAGTATGACTGAATTGCTTTATATTTCAAGTTACACTGTATATTTGATTGAAAATAAAGTTCTTATGTACCAATTCTTCCTTTGTTTTTCTTGTATAAATGAATTGAAGTATTCACTGTAACTAACATTTGTTTTTGTTTACCTTCATGTCATAAACATCTAGTCAATGTCAGTCTCAAAACACAAAACAATCTTCTGAAAATATTAAACGTTGCTGCTTACAATTTGCATTAAAAGATTTATCTTGATACATTTAGTATACTCAATTTCATAATTGTTCAAGTTTACTCATGCTGTCTATGGTATACGTAAGTATTGTTAAACTTATTAACTTCAAGTAATTTTTCTGAATTGAACTGTTTTGAAATGTATTTTAAATAGAATTTTGGTTTACTGAACTAATTACTTATTTATGGAATATGACAGATCAAGTGATTGCATGCATAGAGGTGATTGAGATTTGCAGGATTTGGATTTTCTTGCAGTTGTATTAATTGGCGTATGTAAAGAGGAAAATCCAAATATTTCCCATACTGTATTCGGAGAAAGCCTACTTCTGTACGACGTCAACAGAGGTCCCTCGATTTTTCAATAACACTTTATCATACAGTATCAATGTTTTCTTGGGAACTTGCTGTAAGAGGTCAGCCAGGCTTTTTTATATCTTGCAGAGAACAGTGTTTCGAAATTTTTTGTTACGTCATATTTGCTTTGAAGGCACATGATGCAATCTAAAGTAATTTTATAATTTTCTTGGAGTCTCCACCATAGACAATGCATTTTGACAAAATGTTTTAATTGCTAAAACATGCTGAAGCTTCAAACTCGCCATCCAGAATCATCAGCTTCCTAAATAAATGACATTCAAATCCAGTAAATTCTTTAGAGGAAAATGATCTAAAGTAATCATGTGGTCGAAAGAGACTGAATTTGCAGCCTGCCAGTCATTTGGCCGATGTCATATTTTATGAATGTCATTAATTGAGTAAACAAAATGAAATTAGAAATGTTTTATTTAAAAGTTATTCCAAAATAAAATGGTGTCCTTAAATAAACATCCTGCATAACTCAGGAAATTGAAAACCAATTTTTAATTTGGTAAATATCTAAGTCATAAAATTTTCTGTAGCTGCAATCTGATGGGACAATTCTTGTAAATTTAGAAACCTTTAGTAATATTGGCTTTGGTCAGATTTGCATTCAAAGCTAATCTAGTTTCTCTTCAGCACTATTTAAGAAAAAATAAATTTAAATAAGCTTATTCAGATGTATATGTTTCAAATAATTGAAGAGGAAAAGCTTTAGCTGAAAATTTAGTTTTTTTTCACTACTCTAAATAAATATTATAACTAGTAATATGTTAATTACATTTGTATTATACTATTATAATATTCTAAACTATCAGTCAGCTAGACTTGTTTAAAGTATGACTTGTGTGAAACATTACATACTGTGCTTGGGCTATCTCCATACATGGAACTCACTTATAACGCCAGTGTGTCTTGATCCGAACATGAAAATTTTGGATGACAAAATAATTTTGTAATTTGTATCAGAATTTTGAATTGCCCTTTTTGAAATACTTAATTTAGAAATAAATTAAATCTGCATCATGCTTCTTAGTTAATTGAAACCAATTTAAAGTGAGACATTGTCCAGATATGTATCCCATCTGTTTTCTGAGAAAATGAAGTAACATCTTCAGATGCAGTAATTTTCATTAAAGTCAAAGCTTAATGACTTTCGAACAGAAGGTGAAAAAGTTTTCCTCTCATTCTTTTTCCATTCATAACTAGGCAAGGTCATTAGATAAACCAAGTTTCATCAAAATCTGAGAGGTCATGGACTAATCAGTAACATGGAATAACTGTAGTGAAGTCTTGTGAATAAATTGTTGCACACTTAGTAATTAATTAAATGAATAAGAATTACTGAGATTAATATTTTGTCATTTTATTATAAAACAATTATTTTTCTTCTATTCGTAAGAAAAATTACATCAGCAAGATGTCTTACCTTATAGCAATGAAAAATGATTATTTAATCATTAATTATGCATTTTTTGGCATATAGAACTGGCACCTGATGTAACTCCTAAAGAACTACACCCTATTGGTGCAGTTAATAAAATCTCAATTTGCTCATCTCTTGACCAGCATAAGATAAATAACTACTTTGTTTTCGTGAATGCAGGGACAATTGGAAACCAATGCAGTTTTTGCATTCATAAGAAAAAATTGCGAGTTAAGATATGAATGGTTCTAAATAAGCTGTTATGTAATCAAGAATTGTGATGGGTATGCCATTTGTTAGCTTCAAAGCAATACCTCCTTGCCAATGTTCATTCTATCCAAGTCATCATATCCAACATTGATTTACACATACAAACCACTGCTATTCTGTGAATTTCATCATAGGATATGTAAAACTAATTTTGTTGGAACCTATTAACTCAATACTTCTCTTTCCCCTGCTGTAGAAAATTGACCACTACAATAACATTAAAAATAAGTGGTGCAGATCCATTTACTTTTGCTGTTCCTCTGCTCTTTACAAACCTGAAAAATATTTCTTTTTCAGTCACTTTTCCAAGCCATTAATTTTTTGATGGAAAAGTCTTCAGTTTTCTGAGTCAAGTTATTTTAGATGTGTTCCTCCAAAGAATTTTTGGAGGGAAATGTAATTGGAGGAACACATTTTACATTCAACTGAGTTTCACAAATCTGCCATCACACTTTTTGATGAGGCAACATAAATTGGTATGGTCGAAAATGCTTTATCATGCTTAACACACAGGAGCTTCATTTCAATCATGCTGCATATGTCAACAAAAGGAGTGACTGCCTACAAATCAAAACTAATGACTACTCCCTTAATAAACAAGCAATACTCCCTTGATTTATATCAAGTAATGCTTTCAAATCAAAATTAATAAAATAAAGCCCCTTAAATTTATCTGAGATAGAAGCACAAGAAAGCTGTTTTAGAAAGGAAAGGAAGAACCCAGGAAAAATTAATTGTCAAATTATTTTTAATTTATACAGGTTTCACGAAATTAAATCGAATTATGAATTGCTTTAATTATATTTGAAGAATACAATCAAATTATGAAATACAATGAGCGAAATTTTATATAAAAAAGATGAAAATTAAATTTACGGATTTGTTGATTCGGAAACAAGAAAATATATAGCAGAACAGGAAATACAAAACGCAACGTAATGTTATAAAAATCAAGTTAAGAGCAAAGTACAAAAGAAATTACATTTAAAATGTTGCAAAATTATGAACAAAAGAATACTGAAATACTCGAACAAATGTGGTGAAAAAATAAACTACCGCGCGAGATTAGCCAGAGCAGGAATCCTAATGTAATAAAACTCTTCGTAATGAAACAAAGTAGAAAAACACAGATGAAGACTATCTAAAACGGATCATACACCAAAGTAAAACGATTAAGAAAATATGTTTGAATATCGCCTAGTAATGGAACATAACACCGAAAAATCCAAGAAACTAATGGAATTATGGAACCCAGGTTAGACAGCAAGAATCGTAATGTTAAACTTATGCATGCCGAGATTTTCCCCATTTTCACGAATATCCTTCTCTCAAGCATTTTTCCCCATACAAAATTACAACTAATGCGCATGCGCTAACCTTCGAAATTTCGAAAGTTTTAACTTTAGGATTCTTGCTGTGTCCATCCGCTTGGTCGTCAAAAAACAACAAAAACCAAATAAACAAGTAAAAAACCAGCACTAAGCAACTGAAGAAGTTGCCATTTACAGAAGTAAAATTCTGTAAACAAGGGTTATGCGGTTATCTTCAAAACACTGTGTACGATATTTAAAAACTTTTAACCAAAACTTTGCAGGAAAATCAATTATCAATATCATCCTGTAAAACACCACTGGATAAATTCATTATTTTTAAAAAATTTACGAATTAAAAGATATTTATTAGAAATGGTGTAGCAAGAGAGGTATAGAAAGTTATCGGGTAGATTTAAAACTCCATTACTTCGAAGCACAGAAAAAATTTCGACTGTTTGTCAACATAAAACAAAACAGCGCGGTATTTGATCTGTAATATGGAATTAAATGAAGGGCAAAACTTTCCAATTTGTTTGCCGTGAAATAGATGCTTTTTGTGCGTCTGGGATTTATTTTATTTGCGCTGTCTGTCAAATAAACGGGATATGGCTTTCTTAGCTGTCTTGACAGCTGATGGTGGTGTGCCCATCTTCACTCGAACATCCGGAGAAATCACAACGGTATTCAACTTATTTTTGTCTCAAATACTTTGTTATGTGCCTGCAATCTAATCATACTTGTTATTCCAAAATATTTTTCTGTCTTTTGTTTGATCCCATAGAAATTGCCGTTTGCAACCGTGGGAACTTTGAACGGTGTCCACATGTTCTCACGCTTAAGGGATGGAGAACTGAAAAGAGCTGTAACGCCCGAAGAAAAAATTGTCTGGAGAGAATACCATAAAAAGTAATCAAACATTTATGGTATTGGTTTCTTCTGTAACTATTTAATAAGGTTTATTACTATGTTTCTTAACTTGGGGCAATTTGAAAATAATACAATTAGAAAAGCTTCATTTAGCTGAAAAGAGATTGCTTTGTGACTCAAAATTGAATCGTTTGGCATTGTTTCTATTGATCCTTTAATTGCATGATTTTTAGATTCAATTCAGTTTGTTGGCACAGCGTGTCCGTTTTGGCCCTAAGGCCGTCGTGGCTCAGTGGGTATGCCCACTGCGTTAGCAACCTTTGAGTTGTCGGCACTGGTTCAATTCCTGTCAGATGCATTCCTCCCTGGGTATATTTCTTCTGTGTCAGTAAAGCTTTCATTACATGTGTGTCTATTACTTGATATCCTATGTCGTGTCTGGCGCAGCATGGTCAAATATGGCCCTTGCACCATAAAACCCCAAACCAACATTTTTGGACCTAGTTCCATTGAACCCCAACAAACCAGTCCAGTTTTCCATTGGTGTTTCAAGTGCAACTTTAAATTAATTGATTGGGTGCTTGTGAACTCAAAACATAATTTCGTAAATACCAAACTTAAGTAACTTGAGGTGACCAAACTTTATAGATTTCTTAATCTATTGAGCGAGACCAATTAAGACTTACTAATATCAAATGTTGTAAGTTTGTAGTGATTTTATTAATAAAATTTATTTTTGCTAATTTGTAAATTTTACTATACTCTTTCAACACTACATTTGTTTTCATATTATTGGGAGGGTCATCACATTTATTGAAGCATTGAGATGAGGCATAGAGCAAAATGGTTAAGAAGCAATGGTTTATTGCATAGAGTTTTGTATTTAGTAGGTGATAGTATTATGAATTGTAAGGGTCATGTAAAATATGAAAACAATTGAATTTTCAAATAATTTTGTTTTTGACTTTGAACTTTGTTTTGACTGACTTTCACGTATATGCATTTAACAATGGGCAGTCTTTCCTGTATAACTTCTAACCAATTTGGACCTTGACCAATGGATGGTTTCCTAGGATTCTATCAACCAATAAATATGGTTATTTTGGTTCAAAAATGTGTGATCTAGAGTACAACCAATACACTATTTGCAAAGCTTGCTACATGCAGAGGATCAATTGTACTAATATTGTTTTCAAATTAGACCTTTGGATCCTGCTGCTATTAAAATTATTCCCATGAATTTTTCGATTGAAATAGCAAGCATGAATTTGCTAATTCTGTTGAATAATAAAATTTTAAGAATTATTTGGAACTGAAATTTTTGGTCAAAATGTTCTAATTTATTCTTTATAAATATTATTTTCAGGTTAGTTTTGATTTTGATAACAAAGAATGATGAATGTAATGATTGTCACATGTCTAATTTGTTGGACAATGTATTTGCTACAATGGCCATGCTTGTTGGTTTTGACATTCTCTTGAAACAAGGTGAAGTGATGAGGCTTCAGAAATCTATGGCAGTAAGTTTCGTTTCATTGAAGTTTCATGAAAAACTACTACTCTCTTTCTAAAGATTAATTTTGTGTTCTCATAAGCTAATCTATGACTGCTGTTTACATCTTTAAAGTATGAATACAATAATGCTACTCTGGAGGAAGGAAGATGACTTTGATGAAGTTCATTTGTAAAAAGGTGGTAAGCTCACCAGGGGAAAAATATGCCATTTACAAAGCTCTGTATAGTGATCACTGTAGATCAGTATTATCCAACCAGTATGTCACAAGAATTCCACTGATGTATCTTACAAATGGTAAAGTGGTTTAAGCAGTGAAAGATTTATTTTATTTCAGCAGCTTAGTTTTGAATTTTTGACTAATACTTTCAAATTAATTTCAAGCAATACTCATAAATAATATTAGATTTTGTTATTACACAGTATAAATTAATTGTTTCAAAGAGATTTTTTTAAAAACCACTTTGAGGTAAAAAGGGTAAGTAATTACTATTATTTTTTCTGTCAGTCAATCAAAATTATACCTATTTTCTGTCAGATTTAGCAAAAAAAATATATTTTTGGTATGATTAAGAATTTTCGTAATTATTTTGTGTGTGCAATGAGATGAAAAATGTTGAAAATCGATGCCATGCATGATTATCCATTTTGCCAACTCACAATCGGTGAATCATTTACAGAACTGAGCGATGAACTCAGAGTCAGAAGCAGCACTAAAAATGCCTTATTTATATTTTAACCTACCTTCTAATTTAATGAATATGCATTCAAAATCACATGACCCAAAATGTCAACACACCAAAACTCAAATATATATACTGACTTGTATATATTTATGTGTATTAATAATGCATATTTCCTATAATTCATATTTATTTCAATATTTGCTGTTTAAGTCAGTATTGCAATGTTTATCACAGTTCACACAAAATGTCAAATTTTCCCACTTTACTCTCCAAGTCCAATTCTAGTAGAGTATTTTCAAATATTCCTTTGGGAAATTTATCTGAGGCTCCATTAAACCTTTTCACAAATTTATAATTTCTCTGAAAGAAGTCTTATTGTTTAATTATAATCATTCAATATAGAAACACAATTTCGTTTATAGTAATCCTGGCATGATGAACTATGTACAAAATATCAGTATGGATCTCCTTACAAAACAATTTGAAATATTTACTAAGCATCATTATGCTATACATATTTTTTGAAACAACCATACATGGTTATTGAATTATGTTGACACAAATGCTCCTATGTTTTTTGCTAGATTGAGAACATGGAATGTTAATGATTTTAAAGAAAAAATCTTATATGATAGGAGTTTTTTCTTGTCATTTGAAATGAATTATTTTAGTGATATGTTATAATCACTTTAGGCAATGTGTTCTAGATAACTTAAATACTTAATTTGTTGCCAATAAATATGATTGAAAAAAGGAATGAATATTATGATATTGCCTCTTAATTCTCTCCCACCCAATACCAATTTTAATCATGAAATATCAAATAATTTGAATAAATTAAGTTATCATTTATTCTATAGCAAGAAATTAAATTTTATTTAGTTTTGCTTTTGTGTTAAATTTTATACATACTAATTATGCTGTCATTTATTCTTCATTTATAGTTTTTGCTATAGGTGTATTTAGATACAGATTTACAAGCATTGAGGCAATCAACTTTTCTCGTTATTTCTAAAATAGGCAGTTGTAAAGAAAGGAATCCATATCGTATAATTATGTTACTTTATTAATTATAAATAATTTGGAAAATATGAATGTTGTATTGTGAGGATGGTTTCTGAGATATAATATTTTTTTAAACATATTTGTGTTTAGATTTGTTACCCACTAGTGGATCATATGCTGAAGCAGCTAGATAAAGATAAATTTAACATAGGAGACCTGACTCGTACTACCGATTGCTTGCTGGCTGCTGATACACAAATTTTACAAGTAACAATTTTAGTCTTTATATAAATTATACCATCTTTTAAATTTATTTTTGCATTTGAAAATTCTTTGCTCTTAATGAATATCATCCGCGAGGATAAATCCATTTGTGTGCTAATTTTCTTTCATGCTTACAAAGTGCTAGTGTATTAAAATGATTTATGAGTAGAAAATTTATTTATTAATTTGATTTCACTTTTATATTTTTCATTACAGTATGCTTGAATTTCACTGTTTTTATGCACAACTGTATGTTATGAGTACACCTTTTCTTCTGTATTTGTTTGGTTGATGTATTTGACGATGAAAGAAATCTATTTCTGCCACATAAAAATAATACATCATTTTTAGTTTTGTCAAGACTTTTTAGAATAATAATCACATATACTTATTGCGAGAACCCAAGTATTTAAATTTTCATTTTTATTATTTTGTTTCCATCATTTCTTAGTGGTTATATGTACACTTATTTAAACTTCATTGTAGTATAATTGTTTTCCCCTATAATTCTCAGTAGTATGTAGCCATACTACATATGACCACACCATATGTAGTATTTATGATTTTATGTTGTTTTGTTCATCATACTTATGATCTCATCAAGAATGAATCAATAGTTTAATTTTAATAACAATTTAATTCCTACATAAAAAAGCTTTCATGAACTTTTCACTTCCTATTGTTCATCATATGCATATTTGATTCCAAATAAATGTAATTTGTTGAAGTTGAATGCAATAAAGGTAATTTAATATAGTAGAAAAGTATACAATCCTAATTTATCCTCGAAATCTAAAACTTTTCATGAATAATTTTAAAATGTGTCACTAATTTTCTAGGTGGTACTGAAACAAACACAGTTGTTAATTAATTGTTCATTAAACTAACAATATTCCTTTTTCAATTTACCATTCTGGTACAAAATTTTTGTTATACATTTATTACAACTATTTAATTTCTGGAATATTTTACGTCTGCCTAAAATCTCTTGAAAGACCATGAGCTGTAACATTTTGAATTTAAGATTGCTTACTATAATGAATATTAGCTGCATGATGTAACAATAAGTTGTGGAAAACTAAGCACCACTACAAAAATTAACAAACAATACAGTAGTACATATAGCGCATGTAATATATATCTCCACCATGTATTACTCTTTGGTTAACTGATGTCACACTGTCTTCCCATGCATTAACAACTGGTAATCAATCCAAATTTGTTCATGAGTTGTAGTTTTAGAAGAAATGACTTAAATAAATAGTAGTTATCCTTTTATACCTGTATAATGACAGAAATGAAAAAAGCCTGAGTTAAGATTTAGATAATAAAATTTCTATGTTTAGTCAATATGAAATTTTTCTTAAACATGTTATTTTATAGCATTAAATAACAATCATTTTCATGTATCTTAAATAATTTTTTATCCACGTTTCCATGTTTGTTTCCTATGGTTTTTAAAATAATTAATGTAAATTTTTCATTTTATAGGAATCTCTGGTCCAGTTTTTAGATATTGCAGACAGCTTGTATGGGTGTTTGTTGATAAAAGGAAAAGTTGTAGTTGCTTCAAAAGAGTGGTGGTCTCTGACAAATCAAGAGAAAAATTTGATTTGCTGTTATGTTAATTGCTTACCTAAAGTATTGTCAAGAGAAGTTATTATTTATCTGCCCACTTCATCTCCACAGGTATTACTCGTATCTTTTACCACTATGTATTGTGTGTATCATAGTTACTTATTGCTAAAATATTACATCTGAGTCTTAAAAGCAAACTTATATTTAACAAAATTTCCGACTCGACAAATATTTTCGATATCATGGACCTTGAAATGTTATATTTAACAGGAAATGCAATCCCCTTTTGATGAAGTTAATTTCTATCCAATGGAATTTTTTTGTCAGCAACCATCATTCAATTGTCATCTAGGAATTCCAGAAAATCTTTTTTCAGCTCCCTTCTATCAGGATATAAATTATCTACTTTTAGGTCACAAAAATAAAAATAGACATGTGTTTAACAGACATGGGACAGTGAATATACCACAAATAGAATTGTGACTTGTCTGCTGTGTTTTATGCCCTCTGTAGCTATCACAAATTTATAAAACAAGTTAGAAAGCATGCTCGCTCAATTGTTCACTTTAATAACATGCTTCAAACAGTAATCCATAATAAATGAGACTGAGATACATGTACAATCTATTAACTTAAAATACTTGGTCAAAATGAGCATAAGTTGATGAGACGTGGCACATTATTATGTAGTGAGATATTTATAGAATATTATATTACATATTAAGACTATGTAAAGCATACCCAGAGAGCTCTAGCTTAAAAAGGAAGCCAATAATGATAGTAAAGTGTAAATAAGAGTTTATGTTGGTTGTGTTGGAATTGGCAATGTATCAGTTCCTGGCAGATTTAAGACATACACCAATTCACTGTCCATGCTATATTGTCCATCCTTATTGCTGCATTCCAATTGAGTCATTATTGAAAGATCTCAATTATAATAATGAATATCAGTGTAAATAGAAAATATATGCAGTGAAAATATGTGCAGTAAAAAATGTGCCATCCTAAAAGCAGCTGGATGTAGAAAGGAAGAAATTGGTACAGAGCTGTCAGATACAGATCAATATCCTTGGAGAAAGATGAATTTTGCATCCTTTTTGAAAATTTTTCTCTTACATAGAGAAAATCAGGATGGATGTTTTAGCTGTTATTTTACCATCAAGTTGTCTACAAAATAGCAATCCAACACAAATTAGAAGTCTAGTATGACTAGAAATTAGACCAATTAAATTTTTCTAGAAATTTTCTTATCCACACTATTAAAAAAATTTATAAGGAATATTTCACAACTTTCTGCTTAGCAGATTTTTCATAAAATCTCGGATCTTCATTAAATAAAGATGATTATTTTGCAGAAAAACAGTCAGATATTGCAAATGAAAAGGGTTTTTTCTGTTTACCATATACCTATAATTTCCTATATTCGTGGATGGCTTCTATAACATATTTCATGTGTAACTATATAGTTCTTCAAATGCACAAATACTTCAATTTAAATGCTTTTTTTAAAGGATCTATCTATATATATAAGAAAGAAAATTATAAATATATCATTAAAATATGTCATGCAGTAATGTAACATCAATGTAAGCCCAGAAGCCCCTGTTGAAAAAATATTCATTGGAAAGTTAATTTGACAATTAAAGGTTTGTTTGTTTTGAAATTCCTACTGTTACTTATTTTCACTTACAAATTTTTTACTAAACAAGTAATTATATTTCATCTCAAAGAGCAGTAACTCCTGACAAGAGTCTAATAAGATCTGAAGGTCAAAAGCTATTTATGGTGCCAAGTTCAGAGGTCTGTGTGACATCTATTTAAGATACAACATGTAAATAAATTTATTTTAGATACTTTCATGAAATGAGGTTCAATTCAAATATATATGTTGAATTTTTTTATTTACTTTTAGATTAATATTAATTTGGTTTTAACTTTTATATACTTATGTAACAGTATTTTTAAACTTCATTTTTATGTAGAATTCCAATAGACTTATAACTTTGAATTTGCTGCGAGATGTTGAAGTGTGTGTTCTATGCTCAAGTGATCCTCCATTAGCAGTATTGGAAGAAGAGGTTTGTAGAGGTTTTTGTAATGTTTAATTTATGTATATAAGTTTTTATTCTTTTAGAATATTGATTTGGTAGAACAATAAGTTCTGCCTATTTTATTGGATCTTATTTCTTAATGGTGCATTATTTTTACACTCAATTTTTAGGGAATAAACTTCATATATATAAGTATCTCTTGTGTGACTAATAGAAAAATTATGTAAATTAATTTTCATAAATACTCAAAAACAGTAATGAATGCATTTTAGGGAGAGTTTTAATACACACAATTGAAGAACTTTTCTTGACAAATATAAATATTTTCATTTTCATCATAAATAAAGTTATTCTGATTTATTTTTTACACCCTTGTACCCTATTTGAGGTCTTCGCCATCATTTTCTATTTAATCTATTTTTGGTAATTTTTCTTGCATTTAATTAATGAGAGGAAAATAACTACTTTTAGGCACCAAAAGTCTGGAAAGATTGCTTTGATTTGTTAAAATCAGTATCCAGTCTTCATCCCAGAAATTTTCCTCCATCTATTGAACTCGACAGCAATATATTATGGTAAATTATATACACTGATTTTTATTGTATAATTTAATACATAAGTTTTTACAGTTGGAGCTACACAATTTTATGTAAGGCATGCCTGAAAATATGTCCATGTGTTTTACACTATCATTTATGGTGACTAGTTTTCCTTGCACCTATATAAAATAATTTCCTATTCATACCATTGACCTTATATCAAGTCTTTATAAGCTAAATAATTTGCATCTGTTCTTGGTATAGCATTATTTATTTCAGTTTTAGTTTAATTACTTAAATACACTTTGCAAGAACCATAGTGATAGTAGAGTTTGACTAAGGTGAGAAATCAGGAATGTTTCAAGCCCCCTTCCAAGATTTATCATTGAAAATGGAAAATTTTAATCTAGTAGCTATATATCCGGCAGTGTTCACTACCAAAATCTTAATTTTTATGGCTTCAGTACACTAAAATTTGATTACTTTGTTTTGCATAATACACTGCTGGCCACCCAAATTGCAACACCAAGAAAGACAAGAGATATCACAACAAAATTTATTTCGTAGATAACATGTTGACCAAGTATCAAATGATTAAATTTATAGACTTCTGTGAAGTGTGGTTCCTGCCAAAATCAGTAGCCAGAGTAGCCGCCATTGTTGGAGATCACCGCTGCCACACGCCTCGGCATTGATTCAAAGAGACTTTGAATGTGTTCTTGGGGTACAGCAGACCAAGCAGCTTCCACACGTTGCCAAAGTTGATCTGGTGTGGCAGCTGGGGATGTATTCTGGGTCAATCGTTGAGCAACCATGGACCACATGTTTTCTATCGGCGAAATATCCGGAGAGCGAGCTGGCCAGGGAAGCAATTCAATCTGGCGATTGACGAAGAACCCTTGGACAATGCGTGCCACGTGTGGTCGCGCATTATCCTGTTGAAATATGGCTGTGGGCAAGCCCTGAAGGTAAGGAAGGACAACTGGCTCCAACACCTCGGAGATGTAGCGCTGGCTGTTTAAAGTACCGGCAATGCGTACTAGAGGAGTGCGAGAGTGATATCCAATACCGCCCCATACCATAATACCCGGTGCAGGACCAGTGTGGCGGTGCATAACGCAGCTGTTCAGCATCCTCTCTCCACGGTGTCTCCAGACTCGAATCCGACCATCGTAGTGTTGCAGACAGAAGCGTGACTCGTCAGTAAAGACAATTTCATTCCATTCTGCCGTCCACATCCTTCTTTCATCGCACCATTGGCGGCGGAAACGTCTGTGGTTCTGCGTCAAGGGTAGACGAAGCAATGGACGTCTTGCGGACAGACCACTCTGCTGTAAACGGCGTCGAATGGTACGCGCAGACACTGGATGATGCGGTACAGACTGAATGTGCTATGCTATGGTTCGTGATGTGGCTGAGCGATCCGTCACTGCCATACGCACAATATGCCTGTCATCACGTGAAGTGGTGCACTGAGGTGGATGCGATTGAACACGTCGGTCCGTCGTACCCTCCTGCATCCAACGATCACATATCCGCATTACAGTTGTTTGGTTTCGTCCAACACGACTACCGATTTCCCTGAAAGATAATCCACAATCTCGGTAGGCCACTATCCTTCCTCTGTCGAACTCGGATACTTGATCAAAAGATGATCGCTGTTTTGTACGAGGCATAATTGATCGTTTTTTGAAAAAACCACAAGAAAAACACAATTGCCGTACTTGAAATCGTCGAAATCTCCAAGCCTTAAATAGAGCTTTGAAGTGGCGCCACAGGCGCGCGTGATGTGCGTCTGCGCTGAAATTCTAATCATTTGCATATCTCACCTCCGCTAATGCATGTTGTAAATTTCATATTATTTGCATGCTTCCTTCAGGGTGTTGCATTTACGGTGGCCAGCAGTGTAAGTTCGTTTTTTGTTTTTGAAAAAAAAAATTATCACTTTTCTATTTTGATGCTGTACATAAACTTGATAGAGTATTTTTTTCACGATCTTTCATTGATAGCTGCATATTTTTATTGCGTATGTAAGATTGCATTTCTCTTTTTTGTAATCAAAATTTCTGTGTACTTTTTCCAGCTTTGCTTTGATAAATACAGAAACAAATCAGTCTGTTTGTAGTTCTCTAATAACATCTGTTGGTTCTACATCTAAACTGACACCTGCTCCTGAATTACAACTACAACAGGAAGCTTTGCGAACTTTGTACAAACTTTTGGTTGGAACTTATTTTCCATGCAATGATTTTGAAGCTGATAAAAAATTGCAAGCTGATAATTCATGTAAGATTACATTTCTTTACTATACAACTTCGGTTTTGATGAATTTTAATTCAAATGTACTTTATTGTAGGAGACAAATCACAAATTGCACCATTTAAATTACTGTGTAAATTATCAAGATTATATATCAATCTTCCCTATAAAGTATTTAACCATTTAAAGCAACATCAATTAACTGTTTTGAAAGATTGTTTACCAGTGATGATCAAAACTTTCAAGATCTGTGCTGAAAAGAATATCATCAGCTTACAAGCGAAACACACTAAGTCAAAATTTTCATGATGAGTTTTTATCTTTCCTAGACTGGAATGTGATGATCTCTAGATCGTAAGTCTACTGTAATATTTTTTGCATAAGGCTAGATTTCTTTTTAGGTACTGTTTATCTTAGGGGTAGAATTTTTCCACTCAGTTTTCCAAGAAACATGTTTGATGACAGTGTTTCCTTGTAAGCCAACAATATTTAAACTGAATTAATTTTTTATCCCCTTTGAAGTCTTATTTTCAATCACCAAGACACCACACCTTTATGAATTTATATATTTCATGAAAATAGTTTTACAAATTGCATTGATTTTGTTTTAGGTCTTTCTTTTGATTATGGAAATATTGACTTTGGAAACTGTCAGCCTTGTGAACAATATATGTGCCTTGATGAATACAAATGCTATGTGATTAACGAAAGCCCATTCCAGATATATATTCTATTTAACATTGAGATTCCAAATTATGCTCTTCGGTATGTATATTTCTTTGCATCCTCAACATAATCTGTCATTGTTTTGCATCATTGACATTCTCAGTTTGTTGTTACTGGTGATGTGTGATACGAATGCTCAGGTAGTAACAACATTGCTTCTATTTTACCATCCTGCTTTGCTAATTTGTATTTGTTTCTATAGGCCAGTTTCACATAAGACCCTGAAATTATTGACTGAAAAGAGACTTTTCCCACATACATGAGGAGTGACCAAACAAGGAAAAAGCATATCTCCCCATGCATATCTTCCAAATATGTAGCAACAAAATATTACATTGTTGGAATAGTTCACACTTTTTGAAAGTTTCATTTAAATTCAATCATTTGCATATTTTTATTTGCACTTAATTGGTCTCAATTATTTTCTGTAAACTCTTGAAGTGTGAAAGATTTCTGTATATATATATCTAATGTCCGACCACTGGCATCTTCAAAACTGCAAGGGATGAACTGATGGTTATTTGTGAAGCACTCATTGGGTGAGCCTGGACTACTAACAGCAATTATCATCAACATCCATGCGCTTACAAACCAGGATTTGAACCCAGAACCTACTGGGTGGCAGACAAATGTTTTGACCACTATACCAGTTGGGCACTGCTGAAAGTTTTCAAAACAAAGATTTGTAAAGGAATAACTTTCTAAGAAATTAATGTAGATATTGTTATTTTTTAAATATAATTATACTATCTTGAATAAAGAAGTATGGCGTATTTTAATACTTGTGTTAAAATGCAAATATTTGTAGCATTGTATTAAATAATTTAAAATTGCATACTTGTTTTTATATGAAATACTAAATTTTATAGTGCAAATTTGTACTTTGTACTTGCACAATTTGTCTTGATTGTTAGTTGTAGAATAGGTGGACACTTAAGATGTAATTAACCAAACGATTTGAAATCCTGTATAATCTTTAATAGGACTTAAGAACATTAGAACAAACCTTTGGGTACAAAAGAAAGTAAAGAAATATGAACATTTTTGTTTGCAGCTCAGAATTGTGTATGCCAGCAATAATGCATGTCTGACAACATCAGTACATTGATTATTGTACATGTCAAAGATTTCTGGCATTTTGTGAAACTTGTAGCAAATTTCAGTCTAGCAATGAGGTCTTCATCAGATTTTCATAGATAAGTCTTTTAAAGGATTTCCAGAAATCGTTGAATATTACAAAAGTAGTGAAGGCCAAGTAATTGGTCTGTCCTGGAATCTCCATTGACCACCAAAAGTGGTGTTCAAATAATATGCATCAGAGCTGGTGTTGGTATCCTGCATGTTGGAACCACATTCGATGGTCAACAGACATGGGAACATCTGTAAATACTTCCAGTAACTTTCTGAAATATTTGATAAATAAATCCATCAATTGGTTTACTGCTCTACAGTCATTTTCTGGTCTACGAGGGCTAATTAACTAGACCTATGGCTTAAAGTGGATTCCAAACTGCTACAAATATTCAATTTGAGATTGGGAATTGAATCCAGAGCCTACTGAACTGAGGACCACAGAATTGACCAGTCATCTACCAGGTACATCAAGTGAAGGTGATAGCAAATGTGACCTAAACAAAAAGTCATTGATATCCACATGAACATTAACATCAAACTGTTGATAAATAAGTAGATTGTCATGCAGTGCATTAATATTGTATCAAGCTATTTTGAATCAGCTTTACAAATAGATACAGTTATAGAAAAAGGCAAATACTTTTTAACCTGTTCAGTTAGATCTTACAGCATGATTTTCTTCAATTTTTCATAAATATTATAATAGGATTGTATAAGTGCTTAACATGGTTCAGAATTAACTATAATTTATACAATAACAAAATTATTGCATTAAATTATTGATTCTAATTGTTTTGCAATGTTCTGTAAGCTTTTTGTACCATCACAATGACAGTAGCTGTATCTTTTGTGATTTAAAAATATTTTATTTGCTCAGAATATTTGTTTTAGAAATATGTTTCATCTACTCAAAGAGTAGACTCCACGCAACTTAGTTTTAAATTTACTGGTTCATAAAGCTCTTTTTATACTCTAAAGATTATGAACTGTCATGAGATATGTTCTTAAAGTTGATTTGCTATTCTTAACTTTTAAAAACAGTATCTAAATGTTAACGTGGGTTTAGAAGTAATTGTGTGCTTATATATGTTATGTAAAACTGTTGATGTACATATATCTTAAGGGATTAAATTATTTTTCTATATTGAAATACTTGTATTCAAATTTTATGGTTATTCTGTCAGTTGTGTAACATGTTTATCTTTCAAAAAGTTTTATATTTTGTATGAAAATAAAGTTTAAACTTAGTTTATTTTTTATAAATTGCTCTTGTTAAAATAACTTAATTATGCACAAGTATTTACTTTTTCTTTTATATTAAAGGTATTCAATTTTTCTTTCCGAAACAAACTGTTGAATGCAAAATCATTTCAAATTTAAGTTAGCTTAATATTTTGTTGCGTTTATATATTGTTTAATTTGTCTTTACCCATAAGCAGTGCAATTTGTAGGATATTAACAGATTGAGCATTAACTGAATTTCACTTGTCTTTACATTCATAAATTGCAATGGTTTTCTCTATAGAGCATTGCAAATACAATATTCGTTATTGACAAAAACTTTAAAAGCCATTACCAAAGAGATCTGAAGCAAAAAGAGGTGTCAGATGAAATTTTTATTATGTACTTAACAAGTCAAAATATATTAAACTTTTACTTTCAAATTACTTTATAGTATATCTTATGAATATTAAAATATGTTGAATAAGAGTACAAATTAATTAAAAAAGAAAGTAATTATTGTTTTGGAACAAAGCATATGATATGGGAACAAAAGAATATTGCAGTTCAAAATATATCGTTTTTAGTTAAAATTTATATGCCTGTTGTCACATTAGATTCGTACTAATATGTATTCAATATATAGTAACCAGACAACTGAGAGGTGCAAGTGCAAAGCACAATCTTTTAATTGTCAGCTTGCAAGTGCATTTTTGAGATGAGTTTTTTAGCAGTACACAAGAATGTGGTGATTTTTAGACTGGTTAAGTCCAAATTATTTTTTCTTTGCTTGAAGGTTGGATTTCTTGAGAAACACTTAATAAGTAGAAAATTTTCCCTTTGTTTTCTCAGAACTGTTTTTTTTTTACTTAATGTGTTTAACTTACAAGCCAATGAAATACAAGTTAATTTAGAATATCCTTACTATTTGGTTCTATACTGTAACATGTTGACTTTCCTGAGAACAAAGAAATCTGGTATTTTCTGTTTACCACTATATACAGCATTGATAACTATCTCCCACAAAAATTTGATTTTGATATTTTGCCTCATGCCCTTTTTCGTAACAGCTGAATCGTTTAATTTTTTGTTTTATAAATCTGAATTGGGGTTTAACATCTATAAAATCAAGGTATGTTTGAGTTACGATCCCTTATTTTTCAAGCAGATATTGGCCACCTGTGATAAACAAAGCCAACTAAAACCATTGTTTTCTGCTTTTAATTATTTTCTAATAACTGAATGATCAACCAAAAACTGATTAATTTCTGATATCTAAAGGATGATAAAAATGTCTAAATTGGTGTTTCCTTTGACAATCGAATTCTGAACACACTGCATTTCTCAGAAAAACATTTCAAGACGTGTTTTTAATTTGTAAGATTAGCCTGAACTTGAAAAAGATCAATGACAATCAGATTCGAAAGTAAAACTGAAGAACAACCGTTCTAAGATTATTCTGAGTACTAAATTGATTATCTTAAAAACTGATTAAAATTTTAGAAACTGTCTCAAGTCTAAGTTGCCTTGAGTCAGGCTCTAGCCCATTTGGAAGAGCAAGCGGAGAGCTGCGAGTTCGAAACTTGGTCCAACCAGCGTATACTGGGGCTGGTGCACGTTAAAGCTGTCGTGGCCTCAAATGTCCTCACGTTGGCGTACTGTGGAAGTTTGGAGAGATGTGCCAGCACAGATGTTGACCTCATCTGACAGTGGTTCAAAATAACGTGGTGTTGTCCTCGGATCTTTCCCTTTGGGATTGATCCCGGACCGTCACCAATAGCCCATTGTGTTGCTCCAGTGTGACGTTAATTGAAATTCCCCCCCCCAAAAAAATAACGTGATGTCCTCAGATCTTTCCCTTGTGGAGCCCGTTGTGTTGCTCCAATGTTCCATTAATTAAAAAATAAATAAATGCCTTTCACTTGCGGATTGATCCCGGACAATCACCAATAGCCCGTTGTATTACTTCTAAGTGATGTTAATTAACTATCTATTGGGATGGCCCAGGATCAATCCGCAAGGGGAAGTCAGAGGACCTGTAATTTTGAACTACGGTCAGATGACGAGGTCAACTCCTGAGCTGGTGCCCCACTCTCCAAACTTCCACGCCAACGTGAGGACATTTGAGGCCACGTCAAATTTAACAAGCACCAGTCCCCGTGTGCATGACGGTCTTTGGTTGCACCGAGTTTTGAACTCGCGTCCCTCCGATTGCTAGTCCGTTACTCTGCCAACCGGGCTACCGCGGCCCTGTATTTTTCATTGAGTGGGAGGGTAGTTAATTAACGTCACACTGGAGTAATATAACGGGCTATGCATATTTTTAAATTGGAAATGAGAATCAGAAACGCTTCGAGAAAAGGGTCTTAAAAAGAAGAGCAAAAACCTGAGAACTCAACCAAGGACGTTGTATTTACAGGTTGTCATCAAGTCGACGAACAAAAAGAAAAACAACATATTTACGTTGAAAGTATCCATCAATCGCAATGGAAATTGCTCAACTTTTTCATTAGTCGTTGCTCTTACGACCATTGTTTCCTGACAAATTCTCGATTAAAGTTGTAATTTTCTGTATTGAAATTTCTGCATTCAATTTGACTTTTGTTGGTTTTCTGTGTCTTCAAGATGGAAAACAGCTTAAAAGGTAAGCGTTTGAATTTATCCCATGTGGCCTATGGTTATAAACAAGAATTAATATTACAATGGACTAGAAATCTAGAAACATAAGAAATCTATGTGAAAGATATTTTTCAAAAACGATGCACAATAAAAGAAATTTGGATAATGTGTGAAATAGATGCACCTAAAATCTGTCGATGCAAAACATCTTAAATGTACTATTTTCACAAGGAACTCGTATTGTGTTCAAAATCCATGCTTGACAGTCGACAAGGAGATTTCGATCGTCCAGTACACCTTTGCAGTTTTGGTAACAGTAATTGGTTAAAACCTATTTCCTTTAAATTTTAGCAGATTAATTTTTATCTTTGAATGTTTTTAAATTTATGAGAGATGAAAATGTCTTATCTTAACAGCAATTTAAAAAGGAATCCTAATGTTTTTAATAACCCTTTGTGTTGCTTCAGTGACGTGAATTCAACTATGTCCCACCTACCTAATGTTTGATAAAATTCAAACTAATAAAATTACAATAGTTGCATTGACGTAAGACTCTTTATAAAAGAATTTAAACAATTTCCACATGCTTATCAGAAAAATTTGGTTATAAAGGAAAGTTCATTAAATATTTAGAAAATGATTGGTTATTAAATACTTTACTGTGAAGCAAATAGTTCAAAAATACAGACAGACATGAACATTTTTCAAATAGGTGCACCATTTGTAACAGGTGGATTTATAGCATGTATTGAAAGAATGCCAGGGAGCATTCTATTCAAGTTCCAAACTGTTTATAAACCAAAGAGGGAAGGCTACAATGTTACACAACAGATATATGCGTGAATGTCCCACAGAAAATTAAATTAAATAATGTTTCTGGAATATGTTCTATCATCAGAATTGAAGCTGATAGTTCTTGAGTTTAGGTGTCAATGGCACTAAATATTTTCCCTTAATTGCCAAAGGATTCTGCTTGAGTGCAATGTAAAATTTTTTTTGTTGTCTTAGATGTGGTATAAACACGCAGTTCATGACATGGGGCTGGACTTCAATGAGCCTATTTGAAAATAGTATAGATTTAACAAGAAAGAATTAAGTCAGATTTGTGCTAAAAGTGAAATAATTCAGAAAAGTTAGACTTAAGAAATGACAACTGGGTACAAATACTGTCCTCAAAATGAAATTTATAGGGGTAAAAAACATGATTAACGGCTGCTAAATTTCAAAGTTTGCTGGTGTTATATGTTTATAAGCATTGAGTAAGAAAGGGTATTTATTATTTAGAGCCTGTATAACTGACATTTTGAAAAGACAAATATTCAGTTGCTTTAATAACATTTTATGAGGAGACCTCTGACTTCGACTTTTAATGTAAAAATGAAGGTAAAACTTGCACGAGCAATGCTACAAACTATATGTATTAAACTATACTATAATTTACCCCTAAAATATATTTTCCATAGATAAGTCCCTTAACCTTTCAGAACTCTCCTTTCTTTTTACTTTTTCCCCCACTACTCATTGTCATAGTTATCTGGGGACATGAACCTAATGCTGTTTACATCACTAACCATCTGACCCTTCCTACCAATCTAATTCTTGCTAACCATGGTTTCAAACAGCCCTACTTGTTCAAGTTCTTTATTTCTTCCCTTTCAGAACTCTCCTTTCTTTTTACTTTTTCCCCCACTACTCATTGTCATAGTTATCTTGGGACATGAACCTAATGCTGTTTACATCACTAACCATCTGACCCTTCCTACCAATCTAATTCTTGCTAACCATGGTTTCAAACAGCCCTACAAGTTCTTTATTTCTTCCCTTTTCGTTGCCTGCTGAATTCCATCATAACTCTTAACCCTCCAAGTGGTTTCGACGAGATATCGCTTCCATCAAGATCTGACCAATTATGCTAATGGGATATCTCGTCATGTCGATTGAATTCCGAATGATGAAAATATTGATGTTTTTTATGATTGACAGATCAAGATCTGGTCAATATTTTGTAACGAGACATTTTGTCCATCAAGATCTGGTCAATTTTGCTAATGATGAGATACCTTGTAAGACAACCACTAAGAGGGTTAAGATATTTGTGCAACTGACAGAAACCCTGCCTTTTTTGCCAATAGGCTTTCTTGATAGGTTCCTTAACAGAATAATTTTTAACTATTATTTCTTTCATGAGCCTTTTAGAAGAAAGATTGCAGTTTCACATGCACACATGTAATACCCTGTACTATATTTCTTATTATGTTACAACTTGTCTTTAACTTAACTGGATAATTAAATAAAGTGTTGTTTTATTCTGGACATTTATCTGCCTAAACATTAGATTCGTGAATTTTAAGTCAACACTCCAATAGAACTTGCATCGAACAACTGCATACACAACTCATGCCATGCCTGTGATTTCTGTTATTATGACATGTATTTATTCCTAGCACAGCATCTTTTATTTGTACTCTCAATATTTATGTAATTTGTGGACTGGAATAAATTTGGTTTGATAAAGAATTATTAAATTCTGATTTATTTTTAGATTTGATGGCTAGATTGACCAATCAGGCTGTCGATAACATAAGACCTGCATGCAAGAAGTGTGGCTATCGTGAGTATTATTGATTATTAAAACTAAAAATTAGTTGACCACAATCCACTGTGCAGAATTTAATCATATTAAAATTTGTTTAATTGGAGCATTCATTAACAAATCCCACATAATGATACAAACAATATATAATTTCCTTTTTAATATTTTAGTAACTTTATTCATTAAAAAACCAAGACACACAAGAATAAAAGATTAAAAAAAATATTTTTTATGATGATTTACTTATGTTTGAAGTTCAGATACTTAATAGAAAATTCATTCCTCGAAATCCTTTATTCCTATTCCTTTTTTAATTTATAAAGATATTAACATAAGAGGAGAAATAATTTTGTTTGAATGACTGCTCTTTTATTTCTTTGTATCTCACTGTATAATCAATTGATAGTTTATTACTTAGTTTTGATATCTTAGTTAAAATGGTAATTTATTTTTGATCACATAAAATTGTAAGTACCATGTCACAGATCAGTATTTAAATAGATTTTCTACATTTTTGAATTGTTCCTGAGGAACACACACTTTTGGTACTAGCAGTTAAAACTTTTTTAAAAACCACTGGTGCACTGATAAATTTTATTGTATTATATAAAAAATAATGTTCTACCTGCTAGTTTCCAGCAATGTAAAGCATGTATTTAAGCTAAGCTATTAGCAAGTACACATTTAAATAGATATCTTATTTGTATATATAAAATAGGATGTGTGTATCTTTTCTATACAAATCTACACCGTTTGACCAATCCACACCAAATTTGGTACACTTATACTTTAGAACACTGCGGTCAGCATAGGCTAACTCTTAACCCCCATTCTATTGGCCCTAGGGGGCTAAAAACTATTCGAAATAGAAATAACATTGAGCATAGATTGATTGCTTTAGGCAGCTATGGTTGCTTTACCAGTGTTGATCGAAAAACAATTTTTTCCGAAACAAATTAAATTACAATACTTTATGTTTGAACTGACTTTTTAGTTCTTCCATGATGTAAATAAATTATAGATATTTTATTGATGAAGAAAGAATATTTTAAAATAATATTTATTTTTGCAAGGGAAATTCAAGGAAAGGTTTTCAGGAGTTCAAGGATGATTTTCAGGGAAAGTTGGTGTATATTTTGACCTTCTGCTTTTTGAAAATTTTTTATCTATTCAGTTTAATTTGTCTACACTGATTACCTTTATTTCTAACCCAAGCACCGTTTTTCCGAAAAGCACAAACGAAAAACTCATTGATCATAAAAGTGTAATTTTGCTACTCGGTATCCGGCAGCACCAGAATTAATGTTTACTTTTTTTTTAAAACTTTCTAGAAAGTTGGGGAAACGGAAACATCAGTCATATTTGAGCTTACTAAATTTCATAAATCATTATCTCAATATTTTTCAAATGTCTTTTTCCGAATTGCTCTACTTCAGAATACACCCAGGCAGTCGAAATTCGACACTTTGCGCATCTTTCGTTTTTTAGAATTCTGCATTTTTTCGTCGGAATTTCGTTTCTGTTTGTATTTATATCTTAATCTTTTACATATTACAATATATTCAGGAATTAAAAGTATATATTTGCGTCTGAAGTATATTGTAGAAGCTATGAAAAAGTTAAAACTTATTTTCCGTACAACTTAGATGATTGCATTTTTCTGTGAAAGAAAAGTGATTATTCTAACTCACTTTTCAAGTAACATTTAACCATTTCAACTCGAGCAATGCCAGGTAATTCAGCTAGTCTATACATAAAATAGGATTTGGGATGTCTGTTGCTATAAAAAGTTACCATTTATCTCAAATATTTAAGCTGATATATAATGGTTAAAACATAACTTAACTGAAATAGCCTCTCTGAAGATTTTGTTACAATACTATGCCATAACCGCTATCTGTTTTCTGAATTCAAATAAAGATTAATACATTTAATTATTTGGGTCATTTGTTACAACTGAGAATGGTTCGCATAGTTTTTGTCAACCAATGTACAATACCTTTTTCATTCACCCAGTCCATTATCATTGTACTTCCTCAATCTCTTCGTTCTAGAGGACCGCATATATGAACCTTTATTTTTGTCCTCTTGAAACCTGACTAAGGACTAAGTTCTTTATTGTTACAGCAGATTAACATGTGAATGTTCATTGAACATCAACATGTGATTGCATATATGTGAATGTTTATTGCAGATTTGCATGTAATTGTATGATATGATTTTCCATACATTGATCATTTATATGTATGCCCTTCGATTTCAAGAATACAAAACTAAAGGTTCGTGTATATAGTCCCCTTGAACAAAGGTTGAATTCAAGCATAAGAACTGCTGAATAATGTATATGTTACCGGCAATGTTTGAAATGCTGGCATTGTACAGAATACCTAGGCATTTTATAGAATGCCCGGCGTTTTTAGGCAAAGTATGAAATATGAGAATTATTATATACTTCCCTAGGCATTGTATATAATACCTAGGCATTCTATAGAATGACAAATGCTATTCAGGCAAAGTATGAAAAAAGGTCATGATAAGAATATTATTTAAAAACCATTCATTCCTCAAAAATACAAATGTTATTTTGAAAAAATAATGAGAGTGCCATTAAAAACTTTTATTCAAAATACATAAAAAAATTAAAGTTGTACAAAATAAAATTTATGCCTTTTGTGATGAATTAATCCGAACTTTTGTTGGACATTAAAAAATAACATTTATTTTAACACAGACAAAACAATGGGTTTACAATGGACGCGCGAAACAAAAATGCTTAGTTTCATATTAAAATTTACGAATTGCTACGAAGACGTCTCAACTAGACGGAGTCCGTGAGCTAACTGTTTCTCATTCTCCTCACATGCGCAAGCGCAGTATTGAAGGACTTTTTAACAGGAAACTTCCGGGTCTGCAGCCGGCCATTCTAGACTCCTAGGCGCTAAGATGTCACAGTCTATTTCCTCCCTCCTCAAGATTCTTTTTCTGCAGAGACAGACACCTGCAAAAAAGATACAAAACAGCAGCAACAGAATTTTCGCGAAGGCAACAACTCATGCCCAAAGCAATATGCAAGTAGACCATACACCCTTAAGATCCTGGCTGTACCGCCTACTCTAAATTAAAAAAACATATCATATTTTTAACAAAGTATAATCAAAATTTTGCTCAGTGATAATCATCAAAGAAGAAATTCAATTTCAAAATATTTACAGATTTTCAATTCAAATTTAAAACTTTTTGCAATGTAAATGTATCAATGTACACTAGGAATAAAATATTTTTATATATGCAAGACATCACAAATACAAACACAAAAAAATAGCACTTTATTTTTGTACGTGAGGTGTACGACTTAAATTATCAGTGTTATATGCTGTTTTCCTTTTCTATGGACTACCTCGTAATCCTGGATCACAGTAAATTCAACTTTGTCTCGTAACTTTTATGCTTTCTTCAAACGACTTTTAGATTTGTCTAAGCATTCAGTTATTTCACCAACCAAACTTTCAGTTTCAACGTCCTCAAATATCACTGTCCCTAAGGGCAATTTAGTTACACTTACAGCAACTTCCTTATTTCGAGTCTGTATTCCAAATTCAACATCATCGCCAAGATTAAGATTTTTGAACACTTTGCATTCACTAGAGTGGAAAAACATATCCTTTACATCACCCCTTTTAATAAAACCAAATGTTCCTTTAAGAGCACAGATAACACCACGGTATCTCACAGGTAAGGGCTGTTCCGAACGCATTTTACAAGGTCTAAGGTTTCTTGTATTTTTGTCAATAGGAATACTAAAAGTGATCTGTTTAGGAGGATGAAAATCTACATTACAATCAACATTTTCAGCAGAATAGGGCCGTTCGCCATTATTTTCATAAGCAACTTTACCTTCAGTATTTTCCTTTTTTTCAGTGGTTTCAAATCCAGAAACTGTCTCTTTACACATTATTTTACAAACAGAACTAGCAATTGGTTTTCCAGTACGACGATTATGAGTAATTTTAAATTCAACTGCATCACCACGTTTTAAATTATCAATATTTCCAGAAAATTGACTGTAGTGAAAAAAATATATTGCTTGTCTTTCGCAACATTGTATAAAACCATATGAACGTAACAAATTTTCAACGATTCCAGTCTCTTTAGGAGTAACACTGCTAGAACTAAAACGGTTACTGTTACAAGGGCAGTCGTTTTTCGATGTTTCATTTAAATATGGAGAACTTTGGCACTTGGGCGTTGCAGAGTCTTTTACTTCAATTTCAGAGTCTTTGTCTTTTTTCATATCTTCTATAAGTACAACGGTCTTGTTACTTAGTAAGTAGCGTTCTTTATCTAAGAAGTTATCCTTGACAGCAGCTTTGGTTATAACATGACCCAACTCACACACTAAATTTACTTCCGCTAAAGGCAAGCAAATAGGGTTATCCGCTAAAGGAGATGCTACCCATACATGTTCACCCGTATACATGTGTGGCTTAACAAACTTCCTAGGAATTAGATCTATGCTGGATCCTGTGTCTCGTAAGATAGAAATCTGAGATCCATTTACAGTTCCGACACTAATGTAGGGAGACATCAAATCTATTATTCCCTTTCCCATAATTTCGTTAGCGGCTATGATTTCAGTTTTCTTCAACTCAGGACATTGAGGTCTAAGATGATCATAGGAATTGCATTCATAGCATTGAAGTTGCTTTCTTTGTTCAAAATTTTTCTCTTTGTAATCTTCTCTGTTTACTTCTGTTTTCCCAAAGGGTTTGTTTTCTCCCTCAAACTTATGAAAACCAACGTGTGTTTTCTTGATACCCTCTGTATTCTGGGAACCTTTAGTATTTCTGGGTGTAAGACTCTCCTTCAAGCTTTCAAATTGATCTATTTTTTTAGCTAATTCTAGCGGAGAATTTAAGTCCATCCACTCCTCCAGAAAATGTTCTTTTACTTCAGACGGCACTCGTCTTTTAATCTGCTCAGTGATATGCAAGTCTCTGAGTTCTTTAAAAGTTTTGATTTCCAAATCAGAAACCCATTCATCATAGTAGCTTGTAAGTTCATGAGCGTAACTTCTCCATGTTTTATCCGGGACTTTTTGATGACGGTAAAACATCTGCTTCAATTTCTCAGAACTCATTTTATACCTCTTAAGAATAATATCTTTCACATAATCGTAATTCTTTGCATCTTCAGGCGATTCTCTAGCCATCATGCTCGAAATTTCCGAAGGCAATACGCCTAGTAAATACGGCACCCAATCTTCTTTAGGCACACCTGCCATCTCAGCTCTTCTTTCAAAATTTATTAAATATAGACCCATTTCATCTTTCTTTTCCTCAAATTTCGGGGTAATTTTGATGAGCTCAATTTTATGATTTGGCATCCGTTCTCTATTAGATAGTCCTAGCTCACTTGCAGCTTGCATTTCTAGCTTTTTCTTCTCTAAAGCTATTTCTTCCATTCGAATATTACGGTCTTCCCTTTCTTTTGCTTCTTGTCTGGCAATTTCTTCTTTTGCTTCTTGTCTGGCAATTTCTTCTTTTGCTTCTTGTCTGGCAATTTCTTCTTTTGCTTCTTGTCTGGCAGTTTCTTCTTTTTCTTTTGCTTCTTGTCTGGCAATTTCTTCTTTTGCTTCTTGTCTGGCAGTTTCTTCTTTTTCTTTTGCTTCTCGTCTGGCAATTTCTTCTTTTTCTTTTGCTTCTTTCTCTCTCTTTATCCTATCTTCCATAATACGAGTTAAAGAAATTTTAACTTCCTCTTCTTCATAGTTTTCACTGTTTAGGATTATTTTCCTTATCTCAACCAGTTTACAATCATGCGATACCTTTTCACAAAGTTCATCTGCGAGTTCGAGGAGGTCTTCTTTTCTCCCACGAGAAAGAAAAGCCATGATCGACGAATAACTTATTAGTAAACAATCCAATTTTGTTATCATAAATATAGTTACCAATATTTTCTAATAACTATATGATTCACAAAATATACTCAATGCCAAATATGCTTCAAATACTAGATAAGATTTAATATCAAACACAATTCTCAAATATAATAACAGAATCTTAAACTATATCGTAGCATATACAATACACAAGATGCAATATATATAGTTGCAATTAAATATTTGTTTTCTTTTACTAATGTGTAATTACCATATGTAATTCAAATTATCTGATTCTTTTCAAATCATTAAATGCACAAAACACAAATTTCAGTAAAATCAAAACGAAATTTAAATTTTCGTTCACTTTCGATTTGGCACTTTTTGGCCGTGACTTTATCAACTTGATAATATCTACTTAGTAGAACATGCAAATTCACTTTATCATCAACTTCTATTAACTTTCATAAAGACAAAATTTAAATAACCACAAAATAAAATTGGATATGTAGTCATTTCTTTTTTTTTTTTAACCAAAACTATTTAGGCTCTTTGCCTCACTAATTCCGGTAAGCCAGAACCTCAATAAATTTAATTTAATACAAGGGTGGGCCTACCTGCATTTCCTGCTTTCTTGCTTCTACCCGACTTCCAGGACACCAAAACTCTAGTCTGTGATGAATTAATCCGAACTTTTGTTGGACATTAAAAAATAACATTTATTTTAACACAGACAAAACAATGGGTTTACAATGGACGCGCGAAACAAAAATGCTTAGTTTCATATTAAAATTTACGAATTGCTACGAAGACGTCTCAACTAGACGGAGTCCGTGAGCTAACTGTTTCTCATTCTCCTCACATGCGCAAGCGCAGTATTGAAGGACTTTTTAACAGGAAACTTCCGGGTCTGCAGCCGGCCATTCTAGACTCCTAGGCGCTAAGATGTCACACTTTCTTATTAATATTAAAGAAAACAAGTAAAATATGAACCTACTTGTTGTACTAAGAAAATAAATAATTTTATTTTGAATTGTACTTAATTTTATTTTTTATAAAAAGTAAAACAGGGTCATTAATGAACAAATCGGAGATTTATTTCATGCATTGCCGGTTTGTCATTCTATAGAATGCCTAGGAAATGTGAAATATTAATCGTTTCATACATTGCCGGCCAGTTTTCGGCATTCTATAAAATGCCGGATTTCAAACTTTGCCAGTAACATATATTTCACTAATGTACATGGATGGCACCAGGGAATGCCGATTTAAACCAAGTGAGTTTTATTAAAATAATCATTGATTTAAATCACTGACTTTTTCTTAGGTTTAATAATATTGAAAATGAAATAACCTTGGACAAAATGGGACAATATAAATCAGTTTAAAAGTTTGCTTTACTCAGTAACACCCCAGATTGATTATTTTTAAAACTGACAATTACTGACTTCCCTTCTTTGACGACACTAAAGATAATTGTATTGATTAGGATGCAATGGATTCCAACTTGGAGGTCTGATATGTTTAAACATATCAGAACAAATAAATTAAAATCCGATTTAAATAAAAAAATTCAATTTTAAGGATTTAAAAACAAATATTTTTTGCACATTGCATGGCACAGAAATCAACATTTTTGTTCATTGTTGAATTGCAACAAAAGATATAAACAATGTAAAATTGACTATTATGGGATTCATTCCCCAATCGTGCCACTTAGTTTAAATGTGTATGATTTCAACTATGGACTGTAATATTGCTGAAACTACGCATAAGAGTTTGCATTCTAATGAAATTCTTCAGGAGACTGATTACAGAAAGCTATGAAAAATCAGGAAGGTAGAAATCAGTGCAGAAAAAGAAATATATGCGAAAACAGGTTCAGTGTTAAAAAATGCCAAATTGCCTTTCAACAAAGAAATGAGATGAAATTGAAACAGATGTTCATAATCCAATTGTGGTAACATGACTGAAGTTTGCTTTTTGCAGTGCATTTTATTGGAAATAGGAATTGACACCTGTGAAAGTAAATGAAATGCTGTTATCGAGTTTTGGATAATTTCATTTTATTTATTGATATGCATTCTATATTTATTATAAATGGATTGAAATAAGATATGAATAGATATAAGCAATTAAGTAAGTTTAGTGCAGATGCTATATGGAGGTCTGCTAGTTAAGATAAAAAATAGGTTCATTTTTACTGCCATTTGAAGGCTTACTTGGAGTTTACTATTTTTATCAACAAGGATCTGAACAAATATGAAATTAAGAGGAAACATGTTCACATTAAAATACTGTAATAAAGTGAAACTTGAATGTCTTATAAAATAAACTTGCTTTTTCAGCTGGTCATTTTGCATATCAATGCAGAAATTTCTTGAAGGTGAATCCAGACAAAGAAATAGTTTTGGATATCAGCAGTACTAGTTCTGAATCAGAAGAGGAGGAATTTGTTTCACCATTAGTAAAACTTAGAGGTAATTTTGCATAAATTGTTTTTTTAACTGATACAAATCACCAAATGTGTTGCTGTTTTGAGTTTGGTTTAAAGAGTTTCTTCCCCTAATATATAGTATAGTAAAATTCATTAATTTTGATAGTGTGTTTCGAATTTTCTTACTGAAAATTCAAAATATTTAATGAAAGTGAACACAAAATTCAACAACATTCACTGCTTACTTTCCTTGTAATAGAAATTGCTACAAGATACATATCCGCTCATTTGAATGTTCATAGGTCTTGAAACATGTTACAACTTAGTTTAGTCTGCAATGAACTACTTTAATAGATCTTTCTCTGCTCATAAAAATTGATTAATATTGAACAGAAACTCCAGAACATTAAAGGCTTCATGGCCAATACATCTCAATTTGATTAATATTGTAATGATTTGTTTAAATTTCCACCATAAAATACTGTTCCCACTTCCATAGAATAATGCAGTTTAAAGGAATTATAATTGTCTTTCTTGATGGTATGAAGCATATATTATGTACTTCTACTATTTAATGTTTATCATCATTATGTATATAGTGACTGAACAAGTGAAAATAAGCTGATTGTATACATAATTGCTATTATATTTAAATATTTATATGGTAGCAGCCAACAATTTTGTGTAATTTCAGTGATTATTTTACACCTAAAAAAAATTAAAGAAAACTCAATTTGTAAAAATTTGGAAGACCAGTGGAGTGGTTCAGAAAAGGCTTTTGATTTTTCTGAGATCTTGGCAGTTATGCTCACATTATATTTAAGCAGAGGAAAAAATAGTTACCTGTACAGTATTCAAGTAAAGTAGAAAGAAATGCTGGAGATGAAAGTTTACCTAAAATATTTCCGTTTACAAATATTGGGTGCAAAATTTTTGTTAATGTTCAGAAGTATGTATAAGAGGGATTTTCAGTGCAAAACAAACAAACCAGACAAAAAGTGCTGATTTTACTTTTGCTACCCAAATGCTCTCGCATGAGGATTACTTTATCAGGATTACCTTAAACTTTGGAATTTCTATTGGCGAAGTGCTGACATTATTCGAAAAGCATGTCAAGTGTCGTCATGTTTGGAATACATACAGGCAACATTTTCTGCCTGTATGTTTGGCTTGAGAGAAAATGCTTCCCATACTCTCATTTAGCAGCAAGTTATGTACAAAATGCTAATGCTCAATAAGAATTTAAGCCATATTTTTCTGCAATTCAGAGGGATGTTGCCAAGACTTAAACCCTCTTGATTGAATCTGTCTCGGAGATGAGGAAGAGATGCATAATAAATTGCATAGTGATTTGACCTTTGATTTCATTTTAATTATGAAACATTTCTCTAATTGTGCAAACATTTGTGGTTGTCAATAAAAATAATTAATTTATACAGTGTAGTTCATGAATTACTTATCTGTTTTATATTGAAATGTAAGGCTGGTGACATGGGGCAACCTGCGAAGCACAACCTGAGTGGTACAGTCGATCACCCTGTATGGTTAGGATGAAAACCAAACCTGATGCCGAAGTCACCTACCTAAGAAACAACAGCTTGACAAGGTAACATGACTGGTAGGTCATTGATCATCACATGTGGTTTGGTGATCAGAGCTGTGTGATACGAACTGTATTTACCCACCAGGTTGCTCCATCTGTCACCTAAGTGTTTTTAAACTTAAAAGTTCAGTGATTTGAGTTTCAAAGCAATTAAAGCTTAACTTTCATCTAAGTCATCAAAAACTCAAGGTTTTAGTTTATTGCCATTTATATTTTTATTCCTGTGTATAAGTTGCATTGCCTTTCCCAAAACAAAAAATGCTCGTAAGTCAGCTCTGTTTCCACCCCTAATAAGTCAATGTTGTGATATGGAATATTCTGTTTGTTGCAGAGGAAGAAAGAGAAAAGGAGAGACAAAGACAAGAGAAAGCAAAGGAACTTATACCCGAAAAAAAGAAGTAAGTTTGTTGAAAATATATTAACTAAAACCTATTTACACTGATTGATCATCAGCAGTCCCATGAAACAGTTAGGAAGTGATCAAAAAGTTCTTAGATCTTAATTGGGTAGTTTCTTCTTTCAAATATATTTTATAGTATTCTTTCAGAAAAATTATTTATTAGAAATTTGTCCACTTACGTTACAGTACATATTTTACCATTGGTGGTAAAAAAATTTAAACGATAGTATACTTAAAAAATATATAATTGTTTCGCAGAATAAAAAAATGTTCCAAAAATTACAGATAAAAGAAATGTTTATCACAAGTAGTGTTATGTACAGAAAATTTTATACCCTGTACCCATACCAGGCCTTACTGTTTCTGGTATGAATTTTTTGCCAATGAAATGTGAAAATTGTAAATATTTTCCTTTTTGTAACATAAATGCATTTTATTGGGCATTATTTAACCCCTACAATGGTGGTGGTTCACATTCTTATTTCACACAGCATATTTTCATTTTCCAAACCAGTCCAGTGATTTTCAACCCTTGTGCTGCAAGGATGATGAAATTGTGAGATTCATTTCAACAGTTAAGTTATGAAATTTGGACAAGTGTATTCACAAATAATTTCCAGATCCATATAAATAATTTTGAGGATTATTTTTTATTACAATGTATCATAAATAATTCTTTAAAAAAAGGGTTGGTAATTTGTAAATCAATCAAAATTATACCCATTTTTTGTCAGATCGGCACAAAATATATATTTTTTTTAGTGTGCTGCAGAATATTATAATAATCAGTTTATGTGTGCCACAAGATGAAAAAGGTTGAAAATCACTGCTCAAACGAAAATGGCAATAAAGGAAATAGTGAATCAACATTGAGCCAAACAGCTCTTAAGTCATCAAGGCTACCCCAAAGCCAAATTTACAAAAATCTATTCAAACTGGTTCAGCAGGATTGATTCAGAAGTATTTGAATAATTTTCATTTGGGTTAAATATTGTTAACTTACACAAATGAGACTCTTAAATCAAAAAACTGTTCTGAGAAAGCGAAAAAAATTCTGCTCACTATGCTATTCACTAAGTGTTTTCTCAAGAAATCTAACCATCATGCAATAGAAAAATGATTTTGTGCACTTTTCTAGTCTTAAAGATGACCCCATTCTGGTCTAGAAAAGCTAAGAAAATTTTGATCCTGTGTTTTTAGTCGTAAGCTGATATGTGATATTGTTTTATTCAAAAAGTTTAGTTTCTCTTAGACACCATATTTCATGCAAATCATATTTAAACAATTAAGATAAACGTAATTTTCTTTACCTAGGCGCCATAGATCAAGATCTCCTCAAAAACTTTGTTCTTCAAGTGATAGCGAAGACAGCGATTCTGGTTCAAACGCCAGAAAACACAAAGACAAAAGGCATAAAGATAAGAAACACAAGCACCACAAGAAAAGTCACAAGAGAAAGAAGTCGAAGAAATCCCACAGACACCACAGGAGAGATGAATCTAGTTGACACATCAGTAAATATCTCAGTTGTGTGTGTGTTAACTTTTTATAAATATTTATCGCTATCAACTGGATCTCAGAATTAGAATTTTATTGTATCACAACTCACTCATTTGTCATATTACTTCATGACCATATATTTTTAAATTTTAAAAGAACATTTCATTTTAAATAAATTCAGATTTGTTTATAATCATTTCCCTGTTAAATAAAATTTATATTTAACAAGTTTTAAATGTTTATTTGCTATTTTATGTAAATAGATAAGTACTAAATGTTTTGGAGTAATATAAACCAGCAGTTTTCAACCACAAGTACATAAAATGTATTGAATTGTTACTACAATAAATTTATTAATCTCTACTGATGCTTTCTTTAACACTGAATTAAATTATTTCCAATCCCTTCGAATTTATTTCAATAGCGTAGTTTTTCCACATGCAAGCAACATCTCTGAAAAATGGCTTGATTCTTGCATTAATCAATAGAATTATTAATTTAGTAATGAATTTATGTAATTAAATGTAAATAATAAATTATTGGTAATTAATATTTAATTGATTTTTCTAGATTAAAATAATTTTCTTTAGATGTGAAACTATTTGAGCTTCCTCCGTAATTTTTGAATTGACATGACCCTAATGCATGAATGCTTTACGAAATATAGCCAGGGAGTTTATTTAAAAAAACCTCACATTTAAATACGAATGAATAAATAAAAAAATCCACCTTTCAAAATGTAATTTTACAAATATTTGAATATATTTTAAGATAAAAATCATTTCAATTTATCTTATGGCTAGTTACTGCCCTAATCCCTTCATTAGATTCTATATTTTGCAAATTCATAGTATTTGAAATAATTGAACATTAAATAGATAAGAAACCTTTAAGATACTAAACTTAAACAGAAACACTAATTTTTTGGTCTTTGTGTTACCCAACTTGTTTAAAAATATCAAATGTTTTTAACCATAAGTTAAAAACCAGCTGCAAGTAGCTGTGGGAGTAAGCAGCACTCTGGCTTTAGTGATGACTTTCTTGTCTGACAGAACATAAATGAGTTTCTACTATTCCAAAGGATATGGAGACAATGCTTTTCTCAATTCTTCTGCAAATTTCATAAGTGATTGCAGGCATATTAAACAAATTTCTTTGTAAACAGCTTTCTTTTCAAGCTCATGCATTGGCTTCCACAAAAATGAGGGTACATTAAATAAAATGAAAATAGTGACAATTCCTTTATCAGAAATTGCAAATTTCTTCCGAGGCATCAATTCGAATCTGATCTTAACATGGGAGGAGTGTCTAAATTGGACAAAAAACAGTGATTTATGGAGTGGCTCCATATGTATAAAAAAAGCCTTCCAATAAAAAGGTTTGAATGACATGTTAGTACCAAAGAAGGAGATGTTTGTCATTCCTAACAATGAATATCTTTAGTAAGAGATGATTTGAAAAGAGGGTTTGGGGTGTATTTGGTAAATAACTTGTTGGAATAGGATACATCTTGCATCTGGTTTTTTCAGTTTCAATATTAACATTTTTAAATGGAAATTTTGATTTTAATTCATGATTTATAAAGAAAATTGATTTAAGTCAGGCAATACTTCAGTAAATGTGCAATTGAAAAGTGTGGCAAAAATAACAATATTGTATTGATAGGAAAATTAATGTTTTCATGAGACCATAAACTAGTTACACTTAGTTGAATTGCTTGCTAGAAATGACTGTTTGCCATGTAATGGGCAAAACATAACATGAATCACTAAATGAAAATAATATTTGAAATCTCATCATGTATTGTAATATTCTATTTAATGCATACAATAAGGATATTTTTAGATTATTTAGTATACTTACCAACCATCACGAAAAAAATCCAGAAGATTCTTACGACATAAAAAGCAACTATTATAAAAGAAACATGTCTAAATATATTTCTTAAAATAAGAATGAATTAAATGTGCCAAAGTAGCGACACTTGCACCAAATTGGGCTTTGTGAAATTGATTCAAAGCCGAACTAATCTGCAACTGCTGTATGTTTGGCAACAGTTTGAACTTAGTGTAACCAATTTGGCCATATTTCGCACCAAATATATTGAGAAATGAGCAATTAAACTTTTCTGTGGGTTTTAGAGGTGATTTGATTAGATGATTTGAAAATTTGTGCTAAAACAGGTTTTTACGGCAATTTAACAATCATTGATTATCATACTGAATCACTAATAACTTTAAAATTGGCGTCACTTGAAAAATTTTCTCCCTAAAGAAAAATACGGAAAATATTTTTTCCATCCTGAAAATCTGAAAAAAAGTTTTTTCTAGAAACGTTGGCAGACATGATGTATAAAATGATTTTCACACCAATAACTAGATGTAGAGGGACTTAGGATGACTACATTCAGTAAAAACATTGTACATTTAAGAATTCTATAATTTTTTATTTGATTCCAAAACTAAGTTCACAATAGGCTAAAAATTAATATAATTTAATTAAAATAATTTTAAAATTGTACAGATTGATAAAATTGTCATTATCTCACAAATTATAATTTACAAATTTTAAAAGCAACTTTTTCAACATGTATAAAATCTATAAAATTAAATATAAAAGCTCTAAATATTTTTAAACTTGTAAAAACAGTATGCAATAATTTTATTTTATAAATCTGATGTCCATTATATAAACAGATAATTCATGCCTAAGGTTTCTTCATAGGGGTAGTAAAATTCTGAAAAAAAAAGAAGAAAAGTTTAAAAATAGAATGTAAAACACAAGTATGCATTCTGTAATGTTTAACGAATCCATCATTGACAAAAATATTAATTCTCTTCATGAAATGTTACACAAAACAAATCTACATTTTATGTTAACATAACATGCATTCATGGAATGAACAATATTTATATTTTTCGCTAAAGCACATGGCACAGAAATTAGCGATATTTATATATTGGTGAGTGGTAACAAACAGATGTAAATATAAAATCAACTGTTGTGACATTAATTCACCACCTAAAGTTTAAATATGCTTAATTTGAATAGGAGAGTCATAACATTGCTAGAACTGGGTGGAGAAGCTCTCGCCAATCCAATGGACTTCAGTCTGATTACAGAAGGCAATGAGAAATCTGGAAGATAGAAATTAGCACAGAAAAGAAAATGAGCTAATCTGGAAAGTGTTTAGAGATAAAAAATATCAAATAACCTTTTAACAAGTGAATGAGATGCAATTGAAGTGGGCATTCAGTAGGTAATTTTGTTAACATGACAGATGTGAACTTTTTACCATACACTTTGATTAGAAATAAGAATTAACACCGTAAGTACACAAAATGCTACCTCATATTTTTGATTAATTTTTATTTCATTTGACAGTATGGAGTGTGCATGTCGACGCCAATGTTCATTATATTGGAAATAAAAATTAATACCAGTAAGAGTAGATTTGAGAAATGTAAACTAAACAAATACATATTCTTTAGTTACATTTTTTTAACCTTTATATTTTTGACTAACCATGCTGGTCACGTTCACCCAGTCTTTTTATGGTCAAACTGCTGTTGTAAGTTGCTTGAATTCTTGTAGTCACAGTACACCCTAGAAATGGTAGTATGTGAAATTCTAAACTTCACCTCTGAAATGCAACGACCCATTTCACAAGCTCCAACTACTAAACACATTGAAAATCGCTTAAATCACAACTCGCTCTTCTCGAGATGCTTCCAGATGTCTATCACATTATGCATGCATTGGCAGATGCAGTCAATGACATGCATAGGTGTTGCTATGTATTTTTCAAAGGCTTGTCTACCAGTTTTTCTGACAATATTAGTAATCAAGAAACTTTAGCATAGATGCTATGCGCTGATCTGCGAGTAATAAATCCCCAGTAAAAATCTAAATTCCAGACGTACCTTTGAATATGTTTTCATTTTCAACCGGTTTCTCAGTAATTGTTCTCTTTTCTCTTCCATCAACTTTCTCTTCCTCACTTCTTCAAGATTATTCCACAACCTGAAACAGAAAAAACATTCATGAATAAAAATTGCAGTCAAATTTTTGTACTACAAAATTTGGTTGGTTGGCTTTGTGGTGCAAGAGCCATATTTGGCCAAGCTCTGCCAAACACAAGACAGACAATGCCAAGTAATTGTGAAAAGAAAGGATGGAGAAAAAAAGAAAAGATTGCTTGGGCATCCTGGGGTTGCGACCCCCATCTTTACCAGAGGTAGTAAACCCATGGGTAGGTAGGTATTTTAATTAACGTCACACTGGAGCAACACAACACTATTATAAACCCATGGGAAAAGAATAGATCACTAGAGTACCTCGGGTTTGTGAAGCCCATACACACCTAAAGATGTACCCCAATGTGCTACAAAATTGGGTAAATCCCAAGAACACAGTACTAGCCCATCACCAAATTGGCCCCCAAATTTTCATCACCAAATGGTTATTTGTATAGGCGTACAATGGGTTACTATACCCCAAAATAATCACCAATTAGCAATGGAAAATTATCACCAATTGGCGATGGTACCATGTTCTCGAATCCAAAATTTTTATATGCAAATAGAAGATCCCAATCAATAATTTACTTGCCTTTTTGTACGACTTTTGTAATCATTTCTTGTGGTTTTCTTAGCAGACAATGGGCTTGCGGCTTTAAAAATAATGGAAAATGATACATCAAATTTCAAAAATAACTTTGCTTAGAAAAGACAAACAATACAAGATCAATTGCATGATAAATAGATAAAATGCTTTTGAATGATAGATTCAAAGAGAAGGACAGCATTCTACAAAATTGTATACTTTTAAAGACTGCATATAGGTGAGAAATTTCACAAGAATTTTGCATAGTTTTATAAAAGAAAGTACTTCTAGTTGCTTTATACATTATTAAAAAATTAACAAGTAGAATTTCAAACATACACATACACATTTATTTGAAAACTGCTACCCGAAAAGATAAAAAAGAAAAGCCACCTATTCTCTTAACTGTCAACAGAATGAAAAATTACAGTAACTACATTGGCTGATAGCCTATTCGATTATTCTTAATACTAAATATCTGCCTATGTGAATTGCATAGATGAATTTCTAATATAATTTAAATTTCATTGTGCCATTATTTGAAGAAAAAGGTTGATGCTCAAATCCACCAAGTTGCATAATTAATTACCAAATGAAAAGAGGCAGGTGCAATTTAAATACAAAAGTCATGCCAAAATTTGTTGAAATGGAAAATCATTTGCACTCAAATTTATATGAAAAGTGTCACTGGTATTGATTACTAAGTACTTCGTTTTCATGTAGTTTATTTTGTGTCTACTTTAAACAAAAACATAATCAGTGCAATAAAACTTGAGACATCATTTTTAAATATTAGTTTTGATTCTTATACAACATGAGTTTTAGTTAATGACATGAATGTTTCGATGCAAATTTCTGAAACAAATCAAAACTAATTTATATCAGGACATGATACAGTTGATATTGTGTTGAAAGTACTTTAACCTTCTGAGGGGAGCAATCCGCATATATCTGTTCGACAAACTGGAGCTTTCCTCCAAAACTTCTAACCCAAGTTATCTTCTTAACCAATAAAACATTTCCTAGGATTCTTACAATCAATAGATGTGGTATTTAGTCATTAAACATGATATAAGGTAAAAGTAACAGTACACTAAGAAATCTCAGAGGGTTCATTCCAGTTTTGCCTTTTTCTTCTTTCTTATGCCATTTTTACATGGGTAGAACGCATCTGCTATTGATCCTAAGATCTGGGAGCCATCACTGTAGCAGTCCTACTTAGACACCAGTTGAAGGCATACCATAACGAGTAAGACACAATGAAAGTTTTTACTGACACAGAAGAGTTAACATTTCAGTAACAGTTTTAAACAAGTCAATTTCTTCAATTATGTTGGCTGGTTTTGGGTTTTATGGTGCAAGGGCCATATTTGGCTTAGCTGCACCAAACAACGAGGGAGCGAAAAAGCAATAAGCATGAGGGTAGGTGAGGTTAAGAGAAGAGAGGACCAGTCACTCTGGTACACAGCAGGATTGTGATGCCTGAACACACCTAAAGATGTGCCCTTAAGGGTGCATTCAATTAGGGGGCAGGATAAATGTAAACAATACATTCCTACAATTGACATCTTCAGCAGATTCTGGTTCTGTTTATCGTTTGGTGTTGAAAGTGACAGCTGTGGTTACAAGTTGGCAAAGTAAATAATCATCTATGGCAATTTTATATATGTTGTCCTTTCCCTCGACTAGTTTACTACCTTTCTAGGAATGCTGTGGGCCAAGGTCACCTGTCTCCGAACCAGAGCCACACTATAATCTTCATTTTCAATGCTTTTGCACTTGGTATTTCTTATATAAAATTTGAACTTTGCAAACGTTTGATGGCTGAATCCAAACAAGGAAAGAATGAACTATAATAATATTGGCAATAAAATGATTTACCTATTTTCTTCTGCTCCAAGCATTTATCTTTAAAGAGCTCTTGAGCAACAGGACCGGCAGATGCTACATAAAAAAGGTTTAATTGTAATTGTCTATAATTGAAATTTAAATATGGATCATCTTAAGTCAAAAGTTACAAATCTGTTTTGGGTAATGTAAAAACATCATATTTATAATAAACATATTATGTCATATAGATAAAAACTTAGTCAAAGTATAAAAGCTTCGAAAAATGACTAATAAAGAAAAAATTGGTCTGTATCTATTTCAAAGAGTGAAACAAAGCACTCACCATTATCAGGACTAAAATAAAAGGAAAATCTTGAATTTAAATATAGTGGGGCTGATGACAAGGCAGTTGACCTTGGATCAGTCTATTTTCTAGTGGTAGTTGAATTAATGTCGCACTGGAGTAACACAACGGGCTACTGGCGACTGGCTCGTAATTTTGAGCTGCTCCATAGCTCAATCAAGCACATTTTTTTAAAACTAAGAAACTGTCAATTTTATATTCTTTATATCCATTGTTGCCCATTTGACAATTAACAAATAACATCAATTTCTGTGCTACATACATTAGTGCAATATATAGATTAATTGTTACTTTGAAGGTTTTTATTTTTTATTAAATGAAGTGTTTAAGAAAAATATTTTTCCCCATACATAAATAAAACCCAAACAAAATTCATTTGGGAACGAATCTTTTTACATACCTCCTGCTTTAGAATCTGAAATACAGCTCATTTCATGTTGGAGAAATGATAACATTGAAGGGGAGTCACAAAAGCTCTGCATCACTACATTTTTAGCAGCAGTAGAATTATAATATGACACAGCCTCAGTAATTGGAGGGCCACTTCTGTTTTCTGAAAAGTGCCTCGACTTTTCGGGAGAATCGGGTTTAATGCTGAAGTCGGTGTTAACAAGGGTCAAATCGGGTTCATCTAGAATCCCGGTTTCCTGAAAGGAGTTTAGAATCCTGTAAATTTTCTCTAAAATCTTTTTAAACTTAGCTTTACATTAAATTATACATAACAGTTTAAAGTATTTCATATTCACCAACCCCTTGTTACATTATTTGGCTGTAAAGCTTTTTCACTTATCCCCTGATTACATCATATCTTGATACATGAGTTCGGCCTATTAACACCAATTTCACAATGTCTTCCATACATAAAATGAACATTAGAAAAAACAGTAATAGATGAATCACAAATATTCTTTAAGAGAATTCTAAAAATGTTCTTTCTGGTGTAGTCAAACAAGATAAACTCCAGTCTCTTTCACATTAAGGAAAAGGCACTTGTTGGAGTCAGCCAGGTGAAAACGATTCAAGTAGGCCTGAGGAACACTGGCTTTAGCAGAAAAAGTGGCAACTGCTCTAGGTTTTTTTAAGTAATAGAGGCTCACTCTGGAATTGATAGTAATTCATTAGTGTTCCTTCATAAAGTACACCAAAGTCATCGAACCTCTCTTCTGACTCTACCCAGACACCTAGAGAGGTTAGTTATTGGCAAAGGAAGTGGGCTTATTGTGGTTAGCAATTTATCAGCTATTTTATTGCCATATACTTCTCAACATGCAGGAACCCACTGCAAAGTGATGTCTTTTCTCCTGTTCATTCATTCCGACGAATTTTCAGATGGATTAAATAACGAATAATCTATGGATTAAATAAGGATTTGAAGCCTGAGGACTGGGGCAGAGATGGTTGGTTGATTTGGGTTTAATATGGCTCAAGGTCTAATAATGAACAAGTTGTGCCAAACAAATCCAAATACAATTCAAAACATATTTTATAAATATCAAATAAATAACCAACCTAAAAAATAGTTTAAATACATACAAGTTACATATGCAGAGAAAATCAAGATTAATTAAAAGAGAAACAGGAAATGTATTGAAATATAATCATAAAAAAAAGTTAAGATATAATGACTGAAAAGATGCATTGAATAAGATACCGCTGTTTAAGATAAAAGGTGCAAAACAAATATGAATTGTATAAAAATAAGTAGGCCATCCCTTAAATCCAAATTATATAAGCTTTAAAGTTGATATGTTGGAACTAAGATGGGGTATCCCCATCTTAGATGACAAACCATAACTTGATTATGAAGTAGAAAACGATATATTACATATGCGATAAAAAGCCAGAGCAATGCAACAGCGTAATTGAGTCACCCTACACAATCAAGTGATGAATGTGTAGGGTGACTCAATAAACCAGGTGATGCATCAAAAAAGTATTGATAAAACCTTCCGAGACCTGTACGAGTTAAAATGTGATGAATGGTGAAAGATTCTTGGCAATGCTGGCACTATGGAGTAGTTTCACCGACCAACAAATATCTATGAGTAACTCTAGAATGGCCGATGCGAAAGTTTATATTTTGGCGGGACAGAGATATTGAGTGAACAACTGACTCAGAATAGATAGGTAGGCTTCTCTTGAATACAAAACCATTCCTCCCATCTCTAGCGAAAAGTATTTTGAATGGAATGAACATTACAGCACGTATCCCAGTCCCAACGAAAAGGCAAATCTGAGTTGGTAAAAAAAAGATCAAAAGCAAGAATGAGAAGAAATATCAGCTTACAAAAATATTCCACGGTATTTAGATTAAAATTAAAAGGTTTTACTCTAGATTTTTTGGTTAGTATATAGTTTAAAATAATTTTAGTAAAGGAAATGCTTAGTTTAATGTAAAATTTGTGTCTTTATTTGTAAAAAGCAAGTCCACACTAATTATATTTCGCTTTTAAGTCACAAGAAGCATGATATGAATGCTTCACTTGCCAAATCGATTAACTCCACTTTCTGAATTTTATTAAATTTTAATGTCAAAGCACTTGATTGACTCCTAATTGTATATATTCAAAACAAATTTCTCTAATAATAAGTATTAACACCACTAAATGACAAAATTTTTTTAGCCATTGAATAATAAATAATTTATTTCAGAAGCCAATCTGATTAACTCCATACTCTAATGTAAATCGTAATAAAAATTTAGTTAAAACACTTTTTAACAAAGCAATTGACTACTTCTTATATACAGTGAGTCAAAATTAAAACCGAACACCAAAGAAAATGAAAGGAATTTGTACGTACAGTCAGAGCAAACACAAAAATGACGGGAGCTCAAATACAGCTAGCGAAGAGGACATCATTTATATTGCTGATGAATCAATTTAAACAAAGTAATAATACTCGTAATATATGTAACAGTAACAGAACAGTTATTATTCATTTTTGCTAAAATCTTTAATAAAAAATGTATATAATGAAGTTTTTCTGTAATAAAAAATAATTTGAAGACTGAATTTGAATTAATAATTTTCTTTCACTTGCCAAATCGATTAACTCCCTTAATCACGCAAAAATTGTAGTAACAATAACGATTACTCCAAGGATATTCTATCTTATACTTTCTATATGTCGTTAGATAAAAGATACATCTGCAGTAATAGTCTACATCGTTTATTTGAATTTATAATTTAAAAGGAATTTTAAAAAACAATGTATACTATTTTATCATTTTCTCAACTTTTTGTTTTATGGAGTTAATCGATTTGGCAAGTGAGGCATTCATATATCAATGGTTATGTATTCTTGAAAATGAAAAATTATGGAGAACTGAATTAACACAGATATGAACAGGCCTGTTAGCAAGTATAAGGACACCTGCTAACATTTGCTCTATAGTCATCAATGACATCTGCTTTTCCCAGATCTTTCAATAAGTAAACAAAAGGATAAGTAAATGAAAAACTAATGAAATACCTATTCATTGTGACTTAAGGCATGCTGTGATATTACACAGGAAAGTAAACAAAAGTCTTCCTTTTTCTGGACAAGTCATTAAATAAAGAAAAAATTGAAACCAAACCAAACGTGAAGAGTACACCTTAGCATGCATGCTAAAACAATATAAATGTTCAAACTAACCTATATGAATCTTATAATTAAATGGGAATTTTGCAAAACACATATTACTCTTAATAAGTAACAAATGAATTTAAAAACTGTGATAAACAGCAAAAAGGTGTGAAAATAATTAAAATTGTTTAAATATACAAATTATATATTTCTGAAGTTATATATATCACAAGAAAGTTAACATTTAATTAAATGAATAGATTTTTGTTCATTTCTAAGCTATTTTGTGTCTGCCTGTGCTAAAACAATGCATTCTATAAATTTGTGTTACTGCATAATTCAAAACAAAAATTTGCAATCAGCCCTTTCATTTTCTTCAAATTGCATATCAAGATGACAAGTCAGAAAATGATATAAATGAAAATTATAAATATCCATTACAAAATCTAATAGGTGGGCCATATAGACATGTAAAATGAAATCTGAACATTGTCAAATCTTACCAAAACCTATAATGCAAATATAAAACTGGATGTAGGAGAGTTAATAAGGAAATGCCTATCTTAAAATATATCTAGAAATGGATGGAATTATACTTAAATTAATCCCGTAAAATATAATATACAAATTTTAAAAATCAATTTTATAATGCAATCGATTTTAAACTGAATACTATACATTTTTGGTGATAAGAATTGGACAAGTCAATGAAAATCAAAAATTAATGTAATGTTATTGGTCCGAGGAAATTACAATGTTACAAGTTTTTGTAGTCCAGTGATTGATAACTAATTCAAAAGTAATTTTATATTTATCAACATGCTATGCCAGGGACATAACTGTACTAATATTCTTTATAATCGCTCTATAATTAATTATGTTAGCTTAATGTATGAAAAGTATTTATGAGTAAATTTTTTGAGATCTGGCCCTCGTTTTATAAAAAAAGAATTTAATGGGTCATGATCTCTCAAAGGTTGAGACCCACTGGCCTACACCAGTCTTGACTTTTGATTTACATTATTAGGACATGCATTTATAGCTTTATCATCATATGAGAAATAATATAATGCATTTTATTTGGAAAGTAAGAAATAGAAATTCATACAAGTTTACTAGAATGCAGTTTTCTCGATACATCTAAACCAAATCTTGATTACTTCAACCCCATTTTATGTATACAATATTGCCTTTTGTCAAGCTTTGTAAATTTTAGTACAGCACACGGTAAAGACACCTGTTTCTCATCAGTCAGAGCTTTAGTGTCCAAAATAAACTTATCGAACTAAAAAACTAAAATAACTTTTACCTGGATCATTTCTTCAATGGTTTTGATAGGTGTTGACTGATGAGTGATCCTAGAGCCAGAAAACATTTCAGATAAGTTTTCAGAACTACAGTTAATGGACAATGAATTATGGAAAAATTTAAAAATACAAAACAAATTAGTTACCCAGATTCATGTATTTAGATAATATGAAAAAAACCTCAAGTTATATAATTCTGTGTTGCTTCTGCTCTTATGAAAATTACAGATTTGCTTTAATTTTTTCAGTTTTTCATTACATTTATAAGCAACTTTAGATCATTTGAAATATTATTAACATTGATGTGTAAAAGACAAAAACAGCCACTGAGATATTCACTTTTCAAACAAGTACAATATTATTTTGTAAGCTTTTTACATCCATAATAAATATTTCCGAGACATTGTAAAAGCATCTATTTTATTTGTTTTAAATAAAATTCAGCCTTGAATATTAATACAATATAGAATTTAGTTTAGAATAACTAAAATTTAGTATAAAAATAGGATTGTTAAGAGTTTTTCAAATTTAGTTGGCTTAGAAGTAGGTAGCTGAAACTTATGTTGCACTGGAGAAACAAAACAGGCTATTGGAGATGGCCCTGGATCAATCAAGAGAGGAAAGATCCGAGACAACACTTCATAATTTTGAACCACGATCAGATGAGGTCAACCCACTCTGGCATCCCACTCTCCAAATTTACACACCATGCGAACTTGAGAACAGATTTAACCTGCAGAAACCCCCATGTACACAATTCTTTTGGTTGGATAGTTTCAAACTTGCAACAATCCTGTTGCTATTCAGTGACTACCGACTAAGCTATTGCAGCCCTAATTGGCTTTGAAAAAGATAAAACTATCTATTTGGATCATAACCATTTTTAGGATTCTTACACAATGCTTTAATAAATATTATAAACAAATGTTACTTTTCTTTACTTTTATACAGATACCTCTTTATTTAATTTTAATACACATTAACAAACGATCAAATTGTAAAGTTATCTTTCTTAGCATCACAAAATTCCTCTTGTTGATTTATATCTTGCATGAAGCTTTTGCACATGTAAGTCAGACGAAGGAATGCATGTAAAGGGACTAAGAGACATTTTATATTACAAGGAATAACATTGATTAATTCATTGCAGAAAAGTGCTAAAGAATGCAACTAAAAAGCATGCAGTAATGTGTGTACAAAAGTAATTAATACATTAAATATTTTCCATGTCATTTAATGCTACTTCAACGAGACTTCTCCAACCATGGCCCTAAGGTCAAGGTCATATTTCACGACAGATTAGATGAGTAAAAGGAATAACTAATTAGCAGTTTTCTAAAAGATCATGTATAATATACAGGGTGATTCAAAATTCAACGTACAAACTTTTAGGGGAGGCAGAAACACTAAAACAAAACAGAATCGCAGGAATGTGTGACTGGAAACCCCAACCTGATCAGCTGGAGGATAAACGAAGATGCAGAAATGACAAGCCAATAATGGATGGAAAAACTCTTTATCTAGCGATACTTTAGACTAGGACAGTACGTGTACACTTTAAATTTCGAAACAAGTGCTTAAAGTTCTTACCATCCAGTTATGCACGCTTGAGGCTGGAGGGCAGTTATCTGCTGGAGGGCACTGTTCGCCAGCACTGTAGTTGGAATGCAGTGCTAGTCATTTAAAGTTCCGATTGCATACGGAGAGCATGCAACAATTTACTAACGCTGAAATGTGTGTGTGGTGGACATGCACCTTGTGTATGGTGCAGTTGACGGCAACAGAAGAGCTGTGGCACTGTGTATGCTGAATGGTACCCAAACAGACATGTACCGCATCATCAAATGTTTGGGAATTTGCACCGTAACCTGTGTGAATACGGGACATTCTGCATCAGCAGGCATGATACAGGGCAGCCACGAACGACACGCACACCTGCCTTCGAAGAGGACACATTGCGTTGAGTGGAAGAAGCCCTGCTACAAGCGCACGAAGCATTGCACATGATAATGCAGCATCTCAATACAGTGTGTGGCGCACATTACACCCGACTGGATGGCTGGAAATATCGCATTTTTCTGGAGGAGGTACTGCCGGAATTAATCGACATTGTTCCTGTGTCTGTTCGGCGTGCTATGTGGTTCCAGCACGATAGGGCTCAGGCTCAATTTTTCCGTGCCGTACGTGATTACTTGAAGAGAACATTTGCGCCTCGATGGATTGGTCGTGGTGGACTCGTCCCATGGCCACCACGATCGCCTGATTTATCTAGCCTGGATTTCTTCTTGTGGGGGACCCTGAAAGCCATGGTCTACGAGACCACCGCTGACTCTGACCTCGTTGCAAGAATCTCCGCCGCAGTTGCAAACGTCTGCGAAATGCTGGGTATTTTTGAAAGGGTCCGACAATCAATGCATTGCCGTTGTAAAGCGTGCATAACTGTGGATGGTAAGAACTTTCAGCACTTGTTGCAAAACTTAACGTGTACATGTACTGTCCTAGTCTAACGTATCGCTAAATAAAGAGTTTTCCCATCCATTATTGGCTTGTCATTTCTGCATGTTTATCCTCCAGCGCTGATCAGGTTGGGGTTTCCGGCCATACTTTCTTATGTGATTCTGTTTTGTTTTCAACCTCCCCTAAAAGTTTGTACATTGAGTTTTGAATCACCCTGTATATGCACTTATACTGGCAATTTACTTATTTTAAATCAAAGCATGATTAACTATTACCTTAAATAGATAATAAATATAAATTTTACTAGAATTAAGAATTCATTCTAACATTTTGTCTTTATAAAGTACATAACATAATACATTTAATAAATGATTTTTAAAAATCTTGTTTGAATAGTTTTCCTTACTTGCTTGATGTACTGCATTGAGAAGACAGCTTGCCAGTTGCATCAGGCATAAACTTCTACAAACAGAACATATGTAATGTAAAACAATAAATTGCATTTGGCAGGAAATTATGCAAAAACACTTGGAATTCTAATAAGCTTGTACATTATGCCACAAAGTTCTTTATAAGAGCTACTTTCATTAATTGATATTATATGAACAAATAAGGTTTATACTCTAAACTTTAAACATTTAGAGGGATTTTAGTAACAATTCTAGGCCTAAATATAAAAGAGAAAAATTATAACTAAAAAACTGGTTCAGAGAAAAGTTTTGTTGCAATCCATAACTTTCATGGGTAGATTTACTACAATTGTTTCTTTTCCTGATATTCTAGAAAAATGTGCATTAGTGACATACATATCCTATTGAACTAAGTTTTCCATTTTTAAACAAGGAATTTTCTTTTAAAATTATGGAAACATTTTAGATTTAAGCATTTTTAAAAGATCAAAACATTCTCAAATAAATATGCTCACCTTTCTTAAAGCTTCTAGAATTATATTGGGAGAAATGGTTGGACTAGTAGAAGCAACAGGCTTATAGGGTAACATTTTCGGAGATTCTGTCATGTTTGGATTTAAACATTCTTTGTTCATAATAGCTTTCCAATCAGTATTCTTACTACCAATTTGAGAGAAAGGATTAGTTAATCCATGGGACGATTCTTTAGACTTCTGCACTGGAGTACACATCTCACTGTCTTGAACACTACCTTCCATTAAACCTTCAGTTGATCTCATGCCTCCAAATTGATTGAAGTCTGTAACAGACAACTGGGGAGTGAAAAATTCAGAGTTGCATACTTTAGCTGCTTTTGGGAATTTCCGTTCTGAAGATTTTTGTATAAACTCCTCTTTAGTCATTTGTTTCTGACCAGGCTTGTGTGGTAACACTTTAGGAGACTGTTTCGTGGTTGAATTTGAAATTAAATATTCTGTGTTCTTAATAGGTTTCCTTAATCCAAGGGGCAGTTCTTTAGACCTCTGCGCAGGAGTGCACATCTCACTGTCTTGAAGGGTATCTTCTATTAAACTTTTAGTTGATTGTATACCTTCTAAATGACAAAAGTCGGTAGCATACAACTGGGGAGTGAAAAATTCAGAGCTACACACTTTAGCTGATTTTTGTATGTCTTCATTATTGTCTTGTTTCTGCTGGATATCATCTGAAGATCTGGGTTCCGAACCTGTGATTTGGATGTCTTGTTGGTAGGGTATTCTCAGTTGGAAATGGGAGCCATCACCCATGACATACTGCACAGAATCACTGTCAGAATTCCTGATATTCTGAGCTTTGAAATTGAGTCTGAGCTTCACTGGTTTATACATAGGCGGATTATTAGGGTAGAAGACGTCAGCAGATATGTTTTGTTCCACAAAACTTTTAACGCTAGACACTGAAATGCCAGACTGAGGCGTGAGAGACTGGAAGTTGCTTTCTGTAGAGTTTCTAACACTGTGCAAAACCTTTAATCTCAAATCTGCAGGTGATTTTTTTCTTTTTGCGTGAAATTTATTTGAATTCCTCGGATCGGGAGAAGTGAATTCACTTTCACGAAGAGAAAGTAATTCGCTTGGATCAGGTGAAATAAATTCACTGCGACCACGAGGAAAGAATTCACTTTGTCCAGGCAAATATGAATGTGGAGTTAAAGGCTGAAAATCATGGCTGTTTTCAGCTGGAATGGAATAATTGTAGACATTTTCATTTGTTTGCAATTTCTGATGGCCATGACCACTGGTGCGTGATGGATAGTTTGGGGGCATTTCATGAACATTTTGCTTTCTTGTACGACGGCTTTCGTCAAGAATTACTTCTTCTCTTGGATTAAGACCACTTTGGCTGGACGAATATGAATGTGGCGTCAAAGTGCGAAAATGAGAGGAGCCGCTTTCAGGAGAATCAAGAGCTGCCCTTGTATTCTTGTTTCGGGGAGACATTTTGGCTGTTGGCCAGAACTTTTCACTTGAACCATACATCATAGCAGGGCTTTTATACTTGGAATATGCTTCACTTGGACTAGATAGATTTGAATGTGGAGTCATGGGGAAAAAGAAGTTTGGATTACTCTCATCTATATGCACTTGTTCCTTCTGAGTTATTTCATTAGAGCTAAGTTTTCCAGTATCAGTCAAATGTAGTGGTAAGTTTGGGTCATCTGTAGTCGTTTTGGATGATTGAGATCCTCCATACTGTGAGCTGCTGCTACTACTACTTCCGTGCCGGATACTACTGATATCTTGAAAATATTTCGGCATGGAGGCGAGACTAGTCAAATAGTGCTGATTCTTGATTGGAGAACTAAAACTAGATGCATATGGCAACCCTTGGGACCCAATCGATTGAGGGGATTGGTGAGCAGATTGTGAAGATGGCGTCACAACGTCACAAGAACCAGGACTGTGGTCAACTGTTCTTACGGTCAATTGAGTAGCATAATTTGACATCAAGCTGGACAGAGTTGAAAATTGCGAAGAATTGGTGATTGTAACTGAACTTGGCGTTTCTGCTTCAACTAAAGTATGAGAACTAGATGTTAGTGCAAGAGACGGAGATCTAGAAACAAAAATCGGAGGTGCTTTGGGATCTTCACAAGTTATCTCATCTGCTTTCTTTGGTGACCTTTTCTTGAAAAATCGAATACCCTTAGCTAGTTCTGATACCTCAGCTGGAGGTGCATCAACCAAACTGACAGGTGTAGTATCAATGTGATCAGAATAGTCTGCTTTTTTCACACCTTTGTCCGTGACACTACCGTTACTATCCAAAGATTTCTTACTTGTATTATGATTGGATTGATTGCCATCATTAGTTAAAGCAGAATCCATTTCTTGAATAGTACTCAATTCATGATAAACATACAGCTGCTGAGACAAGGCATCTTTATTATTTTCAGCCAGATCTTCTAAAGCAGGATTATCAGCCGAGTAGCAGATTTCAGCTGAAACAGTCTTGACTTTATTCGGACGAGAAAATATATCTGACAGATTATCAGATATAATTTCATGGCATTTCTGCACAAACACATCACTTGATTCATCCACATTGATCACCAAAGACATTTTAGCTGGAAACTCTGGACTTTTTGGAAGATTTTGTTCTGAAACTTTATAATTCGAAGTTTGAACACTTCTTACAGAAGCAACTGTTGGATTTGAACTGATAAAATTTTGTTTAGAAGATTTCTCAGAAGTTTTATGAACAGTTGGTTCAGCACTATCTTTCCAGACATGTTTGTGATTGAGCGAGTCAATTCGATCTGCTGAACAGCTTTTGGGAGATTGTAAAACATCAGAATGCTCTCTTACATATTCTTTATGAATTCCTTGTGCCTGGCAATTCAGTGGTTCTATTGACTTGCTAGATGGGTTTTTTAAATACTTATCAGCCACCATCTGAACATAATAAGATAGTTTGGACTTATTGCCAGACGTTAATGTAATATTTGATGTACTTGTAGAGTTACTTTGAGATGGTAATTCTTCTTTGGAATTTATTCTGCTTCCAGGAACAGAATCAGACGTTTCTTTACTCCTTGATAAGGGAATGCAACTATTATGGGAATGTTCATGTTCAACGAGAGGTACATTACAACTTGGAGAGTCACAAAGGTTGCACACATTTGGCAAGCCATGTTTGGATGGAAGAGACCAATAACTAGATGAAGACCAAGATTCCTGGCCAGTAGTCTTTCCCAAATCTTGTCCGACCCTTTCTGGAGAAGCAAACCTTGATCCTACATCTCCAGGAGTTTTGAATCTGGAACTAAAAGCACTGGAAAAAAAGACGAAATTTTTCACTTTCTTTGATAATACAGTAGGAAATTGATCAATTTAATGTTACTTAAAAAGTGAAAAACATATTTCAAAGTCAGTGAAACTTTAATGACTATTTACAGAGATTTGATTTGAATTGAGAACAATGGTCAACAGCATTTTTCACTATAATGGTCAAGGCTTGATTAGGAAATTTAGGGTCAATTTGAAAATAGATGTAAACAGTCATTAAGCAATATAAATGTTACTTTTTAAAGAGTAACAAAAATTTATTATCCCACGAGTTTCATTTTTAGAATTGAAAGTTTGCCTTAAAATGTCTGGCAAAAAGGAAAACTCAATATTACAAGTTCCATTTACAAGTATCGAAATTAATTTTATTAGTCCAAAAGTCAGTCAATAAATTAGAACACATTGTAAGTAAAATACTTACCTGATTTGGTTGGTTGGTTGGTTGGTTTTTTATGGCACAAGGGCCAGATTTGGCCATGCTGCGCCAAACAATAGCTAGTTCATAACTGGTATTTATTTAGAGCGAGTCAGAAAGCCACGTAATAAAATTCAGTACAGTTGTGTATGTTGCAGTCGATTATAAAATCTAAATAAAGTTTGCGAAACCAATGTCAGTAAGGAATAAAAATAAGTTTTTATGATGTGGGTCCATCAACAAGTCTGTTAAGGTAATAGGGGAGATACCAAATCGGTTTAGTCTATGACGATTAAAATTCCGGCATTCCGTCAATATGTGCTTTATGGAAAAAATACTATTGCATGATGAGCATAAAGGAGCTGGTTCTCCCAGCAGTAAATGTCTGTGGGTAAAAAAGGAATGTCCGATTCGGAGCCTTGTCAGTTTTACGTGATGATTTCTATTTAAGTTTGTTTTGCTAAATCCCTTTATAGATGGTTGAATATCATGAAGTTTGTTATGGTTTTCCAAATCCCAAGCGGATTGCCAGGATGAATTTATGGCTTGGGTTAAAACACTATTAATGTCGTGAATCGGGACATTGGAGTTTATAATCAATGTTGCGTTTTTGGCTGCCAAATCCGCTTTCTCATTGCCCCGGATTCCCACATGCCCAGGAATCCAACAAAAGAATATCCGAAAATCATTTTCTGTTAATGTTAGGAGCAAATTCATTGCTTTTAAAACCAAGGAATGACTTTTATATGTATAGTTTAATAGGGATTCGATACTGCTTTTAGAGTCGGTATACAAGATCCAGTTTTTATTAGTGTGTGTAGAAATCGTTTTTAAGGCTAAAATTATTGCGTAGATCTCTGAAGTGAAAACACTGCAGCACCCATGCAGTTTTCTAGCAATGGTTGTGTTATCAAAAACGGCCGCGGCACCAACATTTGTCCCGTTCTTAGATCCGTCAGTAAAAACTGTTTTAAAAGATGAATATTTGTTTCTATGGGAATGGAATAATTGTAAATAAATGGTATCGGGGGTTGATGATTTGTTAAAATGTGAAAAGTCATTGATGGTAAGTAGATTTTTATCATTCCAAGGTGGAGGTTCGTTTTCTCTAGGAAATATTCCCAGATTGTCAACATTTAATGAATTCATTATGGTACGGACTCTAAAACCAAGTGATGGAATGAATGAAGGTTTTAATGAGTAATGACTTCCAAATTTAGGGTTAGTTACACTATTATGCAATGGGTGAGAAGGGTTGGCTTTAATCTTAAAATAGTATTTTAGGGTTTCTCACGTCGATGTCTTAAATCCGGCTCGCCTGTCATTATATATAAACTCTGGACTGGCGAAGTGCGAAAAGCTCCGAGGGATAATCGGAGGCCTTGGTGATGAATAGTATCCAGGGCTTGAAGAACAGACTTAGCAGAAGATCCATATATTACACTCCCATAATCGAGTTTCGATCGGACAAGAGCTTTGTAAATTTTTAAAATTGAAATAAAATCAGCTCCCCAAGTTGTGTTACATAAAACCTTTAAAATATTCAATGATTGGTTGCATTTTCGTTTCAATACTTTGATATGAGATCGAAAAGATAACTTCGAGTCAAAAATAATACCCAAAAATTTTATTTCTGGAACTACTGGAATAACAGTTCCGTCGAGTAAAAGTTCTGGATCAGGAAAAAGTCCGCGTCTTCTAGTAAAATGTACACATACAGTCTTTTGCGAAGAAAAAACAAAACCATTTTCGTTTGCCCATTTTCTTACAATTCTAATAGCCGTTTGGAGTTGTCTTTCAATAAAAGGTACATTGATTCCAGAACAGAATATTTGGAAATCGTCTACAAAAAGCGTTCCGTGCACATATGGAGGAAGTTGTTTAATAATACCGTTGATTTTAATTATAAAAAGTATCACGCTTAGAACGCTTCCTTGGGGAACACCCTCGTCCTGTGAAAAGTCATCTGATAAAATATTATTAATGCGAACGCTAAAGGTCCTTGTCAATAAAAAGTTTTGAATAAATATTGGGAGATTTCCCAGAAAGCCCATCTCGTGTAAGTCTCGCATTATGCCATATCGCCATGTCCTATCGTAAGCTTTCTCCATATCGAAGAAGACAGCTACCAAATGCTTCTTTGTGACGAATGTATCTCTGATAGAGGATTCCAGCATTAAGGCATTGTCGTAGGTGCTTCGTCCAAAACGGAATCCGCTTTGAAACTCCGATAGATGTTTTTCAGACTCAAGGACATGTATCAACCGAGCATTCACCATTCTTTCCATGACTTTGCAGATACAGCTTGTCAAGGCAATGGGTCGATAGTTATTAGGGTCTTGAGGATCCTTCCCAGGTTTCGGTATTGGAATAATAATAGCTCTGTGCCAGGTTGTCGGAAAATCTTGCTCTGTCCAAATTCTATTATAGAGAAGTAAAACATTTTGTAATGAGTCTTCATTGAGATGGGTCAACATGTCTAGATGAATATGATCGGGGCCCGGTGAAGTCGGGTGTGATTTTCTTAATGCATTTTTCAGTTCGAATGTGGTAAAATTACGATTGTAAGTTTTATGAGCGGTTGGTTGAAAGTTTAACGTCTTGCGTTCTTCACGTCGCTTATAATTAATAAAATCTTGGGGGTAAGAGCTCTCATGAGATACCCTAGAAAAAGATTCTCCCAAGGTATCAGCAATTGTCTTAACGTCTGAAACGACTTGTCCATTTTGAAGTAAAAATGATATATTTGGATTACGATATTTGCCGGTAATTTTTCGAATTTTTCCCCATAGCTGTTTTGATGATATTCGACATTGAATTGTATTTACGTATTCTTGCCAGGATTCTTTTTGTCGCTGTCTCCTTAATTTTCGAGCTTCTGCTTTAGCCCGCTTGAAAACTATCAAATTCGAAGTGGTGGGATAACGTCTGAAGGTGTTCCATGCTTTTTTTTGGAATTTATGGGCTTGAGAGCATGCTTCATTCCACCAAGGCTTCCATAATTTAGGCATTTTACCCGATGTTTTGGGGATAGCCACATCTGCCGCCTTAATCAAGGTGTTCGTTATCATTTCAACGGCATCATTTATGCTAGGCATCATAACCATGTTGTCGGAAATGTTTGATTCCACCTGATATCGAGTCCAATCCGCTTTCTCAAATATATATCGCACAGGTCGTCTAGGTAGTAAAACGTCATTGCAGTTATATGTTAAAATGATTGGAAAGTGATCGCTATTGTGCAGATCATTGTCAATTTTAAAGTCCCAAAATGAAAGCAAAGTAGGGGAGCATATTGCAAGGTCCAGGGTGTGAAAGGTTTGGGTCGGAGTATGGAAGTATGTATGACTGGAATCATTTAAAAGGCAGAGACAATGATCATCCATCAATTTTTCAATTTGTTGTCCTTTTGTGTTAAAATCATTACTTCCCCAAAGAGGGTTGTGTCCGTTAAAATCCCCTATGATGAAGTATGGAGACGGAAGTTGCGTTATTAAATCATTTAGTTCCTGCTGACTAACGCTTTCATTTGGGGGTAGATATATGCAGCAGATTGTTAGTAAAAATTTAATATGAAGTTGAATGGCTATTGCTTGAATGCTCGTATTTAAAGAAATTCTTCTTGATGGAAAATTCTGCAAAGTCATCAGAGCCACGCCGCCCGAAGCGCGTGCACCGTGGATGTAATCATTTCTTATTAAATTATAATTTTTAACATTAATTGAGTTATTAGGCGTTAAGTATGTTTCTTGAAGGGCTAGGCAAACAGGGTTAAAATTATTTATTAGAGATTTGATATCGTCGATATGTGTACGAAAACCATGACAGTTCCAAGTTAGGAGATTAATAGCCATTTATTTTTTAAAAATTTGAGCCCTTTTCAATGTCTTCTAAATAAAGGTTGGGTTGTTTTATTTGGAAGGTTTTTTATAAAACCTAGAACCTTTCCTAAAAAATGCAGCGTTCTCTTCAATACCATCCTCTCCAAACTCCATGTCGGAGTCCGTGGAAGGGTGTAAATCTATTTCGGTATCCGGTAATTTTGAGGGGTCTTTAGAGTTCCGGGGAGGTTTGTCTTTCTTACTTTGCTTTTTTTTATTTAGTTCTATTGACGTTGTTGGGTTCGGCTTGAAGATTTTTGTTGCTGGTGCGGTTCTCTGTTGCGGCAGGTTTGAGGGTTTACTTGTAACTTTGTCACTTGATTTTGGGCTTACGCTATGGGATTGCTGATTTGATTTGGTTGGTTGATAATTATAAGGAGTAGAGTTTATTTGAGTTTCTGCATTTACTTTATTAGATGTAAAAACTGAATTATATGTTTGGGTGCTTATTGTTTTGCTAGTTTTAATGACGGATGCATATGAGGTGTTAGGACGAGGTGTACGAGATTCTATCAATTTTCTAGCTTCGGGAAAAGATAGGTTTTTGGTTACTCTTAATGTTTGAATTTCTTTTTCTTGAATCCAGCGTGGACAAGTCTTGGAATATGCAGCGTGATCACCCTGGCAATTGATGCAATGTTCGGTTTCAGAGCATGAGGAACTGTCGTGACCGGGCTTTGCGCAACGTGCACAGATGGTTGCTGATGCTCGACATGCTGTTTTAGCATGTCCAAATCTCTGGCATAAAAAGCATCGCAGTGGGCTTGGAATGAAAGGCCTCACGTCGCAGCACAAGTAACCGGCTTTAATTTTTGTTGGCATAACAGGAGAATCGAAGGTCAGAATAACATTTCTTGATGGAATGAAATTAGAGTCTCGCCTCATCATGATTCGTTTGGCTGCTATGACTTTCTGGTCTTTCAATTCAGCCACGAATTCCTCATCAGATACCATTGCGAGTTCTTGCGAAGATATAACTCCTCGGGTATAATTTAGTGTTTTGTGCGGAAATACTTGAATTTCGACTTCACCGAAGTTTTTAATGTTTAATAATTTTCCTGATTGAACTTCTGATTTTGATTCAATTAACAGGTCTCCGGATTTCAATTTTTTTACGCTATTAACTTCTCCAGCTGCATTTTTAATATATTTTTCTATTAGAAATGGTGACATTTTTGTTAATTTACCGGATTCGTTGTGTATAATAAGGAATTTAGGAACTGATTTTTTTGATTCAGGAATTGCGGAAATGACAGGTGTAACCGTTTCGATACATGATTCACTAATATGATTTTCGTTGACATTGTTAATGGTGTTTGACGGATCAAAGCCTCCGTCAGGGCAAGAAGTTTTAGGTTCCATGAATATTAGGAAAAAAAATTCATCCTGGTGTGCCCCCGCCCACCATGACTTACCTGATTTAGCATCAGTTAAAATTATAGGAAATTTAATCAATATAATATGGGTCTTATTTATTAATCCTCTGAGGGGTTCACATGTATTGATCTATTCTGCAACCAGCAGTCTTCACTGTATGACTTCTAACCAGTTTTGATCTTGACCAATAGAATTGTTTGATTCTTTCGATCATTAGATGTTATTTAGTCACATGTGTTGTGGGGAAAAAACGGAGTGGTCACCAGTCAGAAATCTTGTGATGCTCGAAGGGATTTGACTTTGATTCTGATTTGACTAATGATAATTAATCAAAATCAGAGTTATCATTGTAAAGTGTGCATTTCTAGTTTAAATACTGCTCAATTTTAAGGCTGAACTGCAAGAGTCCAAAATGAATTAAAATTGGATGTATAAAAAGCAGGATTCTGTAACTCTGGAAAAATAAAGTTTCTATATTATCCAACTGCATTTGATGGTCCCCGAAAAGATATTTAGAAATGTTAAATTTACATGCAAATCAGACACATTTGAGATATTGCACAATTTTCACTTTACTAAAATTGGAACTGTTCGAAAAGAGCAAATAAAATAAATGGAATACATAAAAATGGTGTCTAAAATTCTTAAATGATAAGAAATAGAATTTTATTTACCCTCGTTTATACCCCATAAGACCTCCATTCATTAAATCAACTCCTACACTCTTTGACTCTACAGAAACTTTGTCCTTAGAACTTGTGTGTGCTTCAACAGCCTTGTGTTCAGTGGGTAGTTTTAAGATATCTGCTTCAACAGCCTTGTGTTCAGTGGGTAGTTTTAAGATATCTGCTTCAACAGCCTTGTGTTCAGTGGGTAGTTTTAATATATCTGCTTCAATGGCCTTGTCAACAGATTTTACTTTAGGAACATCTAAACAGAGGACAAAACATCTATTAGAACTGCAGTAAACTGAAGAACATTTTAATCCATAAACATTGAATACAGCTTGTAAAATATATAATGTGATTTCTATACATATAAGTACTCTTCCTCATTAAAAACTCTCAACTACTAAATTAAATTTAACTCAGAGTTAAAAAAATAATTTACAGCTTAACATAAAACATGCAAAAATCGAGAAACTTCACAGTACCTTTTGCTTCCAACAGAGGTTTAAATTCTTTTTCAATAGTTTCATTTATTTCTTTTTGCATTTGATCGAGATGGTTTATGATAGCTTCTGTTTCTTCACCTATCACATAAATGTGTGTGAGGTATTATTACGGGATAAATAAGGTATAGCAGCTACTTCTACACATTCCAGTGACAACACACAAATGACAAGAACGAACATTGACCATAGTAAAAATACTCATTCAAATACCAACTGCCTTCCTTACAGTAATAAATAAATTGCACTTACTGTTTTCAAATCCTTCGTTTGAGGGGGGTGATGCAATATAAGCCATGTTCAAATCGTCTCTGCTTTCATCAAACCCAGAAAATCGTCTCCCACAACGAAGTGAACTCTCATCCTCCAATAGATAAGCATAGTTTTCCTTCACAAAACTAGGAACACAGTCAATCATTTTTTCCTCCATTTTAGAGTCAATTTGCTTATATTTGGTCTCCCAGTAATCTTCGTAGCCTTCTAAATCTTCGACAGCATGCTCTAAGATGAAATGAAAACAAAAGCATTTTATTTTGTCGTTTTACTATCAAAACCTCATAAGTCCAATTCTTTTGGGGGGAGGGGGGGGGGAATTTCAATTAACGTCACACACTGGAGCAACACAATGGGCTATTGGTGACGGTCCGGGATCAATCCCAAAGGGAAAGATCCAAGGACAACACCACGTAATTTTGAACCACGGTCAGATGACGAGGCAACACCTGAGCTGGCACCCCACTCTCCAAACTTCCACACCACGCCAACGTGAGGGCATTTGAGGCCACGACAGATTTAACGTGCACCAGCCCCCTTTGTACACGACGGTGTTTGGCTGGATTCGAACTCGCAACCCTTCGGTTGCAAGTCCGTTACTCTTCCAACCAATTCTTTTGGTTTATGAGGGTTTTACATTTTTTGGTTAATGCTTACTAAACTTGTTTCAAAAGCCACTAAGCTTACATTACTTATAAATCCACATATCGGTGAACTTTTAAACCTCATATCACATAACTGGTCTACAATTTAGAACCTAGTTTTTTTATTGCTCCTAAAAATTTCAAGAACACACAAGATTTTGATAGTTAAATGATGATTTCATGCAATACTAAAAGTATATCTATTAAGTTCAGTGTAGGTAGGTGTTTTAATCAACGTCGCACTGGAGCAACACAACGGGCTATAGGCAACGATCCGGGATCAACACCCGAAGGGAAAGATTAGAGGATAACACCATGTAATTTTGAACCATGGTCAGATGACGAGATCACACCTGAGCTGGCACCCCACACTCCAAACCACGCCAATGTGAGGACATTTGGGGCCATGACAGATTTAACATGCACCAGCCCCCTTTGTACACAATGGTCTTTGGTTGGATTGAAACTCGCAACCCTCTGGTTGCTAGTCCGATTAATTTCAGGGATAAAGTCTAAGATAAAAAAACTTTAAGCGTTTTCTCTAAAAGAGCCCTTCATCTTTCACTACACAATTCATTTTACGATATACTGAATCTGAAAAAGCTCTTATAATATGTTATGTTGTACATCAGGTAAGAAAATGGTCAGTAATCAGAGAAATATGGTTGAAAAACTTAGATGATTATGAATTCATTTTAATCTGAAAAATAGAGAGCAGTTGCTTAAGCTAAATAATGTTGACTACTGCAGCTTGAATATAAAAATTTCGTTGGCTGAAAAGTTCATATACAAAAATAACTCAGGCACACATGGGTACTATAATGAGATGATTGGTTTTCAGTAATGATACACAAAATTTCAGTGGGGTTATGTAGAATTTCGGTAATATATTTACATTTTCAAAACTAACATTTAAATATAATTAATTGCACTTAACAGAGATTATGGCAGATGAATAGATGAAAAAATATGGTATCCATTTAGGAAAATCTGCAACTAGTCTTTATGTGACATATACATTACAAAAGATTCAGTAAGTAGGGAATTTATCATTGATGTAAACATAATGTAGCTTATTCAAGCTTATGTAAGCTACCTTGCTCCTGACCATAATCAACAAGTGAAAAATAATCATTATACCCTCAAGTATTTTTAATAATTTTGAAAAGTGAAAAATTGCATAGACTGGGTACATTGATAACAAAAAAATTAAGTCATTCAAAAACAGGATAATTTACTTAAGAAATCATAAAATTTTAAAAATCAGAAATACAAAATAAGAGGACATTCGGTTTATTTGGTACATTGGCTCATGTAATAAAATACAGAAACTGCAAAACATACTCATCTGCATAAAGACTGAAAATTTTTTAGCTTGAATTTTGTTAAAATCTTAAAGTTACAATTTTGGGGTGAGTTTTTTGTCTCCAAGTCACAGTCAAATAACAACAATGGACAGAAAAGTATGCCACATTGTAATGAGATAAAAATATATTGGAATTTTTAAAATTGCTATAAGGTGCCAACTCGGCGATTTTAGTGACTCCACTGTTTTTTATCAAGTCAGATTTTCCGTATTAAATTCACTATTCGCAGTAATAACAAATGAAAATCCATACCAATTACGGAAAATCCGTAATGGTTGGAATCTTTGCACTACTTTAATGAAAAAATTCACAGCTAAAAATCTCCTATTTTTGGTAGCACACCTTTTTATCTTTTTGTTTATAATTTGAAGGTAAAAGAAAGTGTTTTTCAAGAGTTCAAGTATTCTTAGACAGTAGTTACAATACGCAACCATTAGAAATATCCAATATTTCTTGGAATTCTCGTCACTCAATGACGCTGTTGTATTAACTGTTCAATCTGTCCAGTATTTTCTCACATAACCACTTCTCACTGCAAAAGCCTGACCTAGCTTAGCTCTTTTCAGCCAATCAGAAATACATACTGAATTTCACACCCAGTGGTATGTTTTGTCCCTTTAAATAATCATTTATAGAAAGTCACAAATCATACTTCATCGTAAACAGTTGCCGCAATTCTTTGGTTTTAAATGTGTTCAGTTATTTTCAATTAAAATGTTCCTTAAAAAATTCATGAATTTATTTTAAGTGGGATAATTTACACTTTGGATTGTTCCTATCAATATCATTTTGGTTGGGCTGTGCACCATACTATCAATGATTAAAACAAATCTTGGATTAATTGTTAAACAATCCATAAAAAAATAAGTTGTAGATTAATTAACAATTTACACCTCATTTTACTGTCATTTAATGTGTAATTGTCAACCTTCAATTGTTGGCTACTCTTGTATCAGGCAGGTTTGTTACTGGGGGCCTAGATCTTCAGTTAACCTTTGGATAATTCCAGACTGGACAGATTCTTCTTTACTTAGTTGAGTACTTAAAGACAAAAAGTGTAGAAGTTTGAACAGGTAGTTCTTTATTACCTTTAGGATTCTTCTTGAAAATATTTTCCACTTTATCTTCCATTGCTACTTGTTGTGCAGTGTGGAATATATTATCAGGTGCAAAACAAGGAACTCTTCCCTATACAGTGATACAATCAAATCAATAAGGTAATTTAAAATAACTAAAGCAGCAGTTGAGAACATATAATTCAACACATGATTTTATGGAAAATTCATATAATCTACATTTTTGTACGTGCAGGTAAAGTTGGATAATCCAACATGTTGAGACAATCAATTACAATACCACAGCAATACACAACAGTAATTAGTAACTAGAGATTATGAGATTCATAAATTAAAGATAAATTCAACGACAAACCATAAGACTTATTATACACAAAATTTTGTCGACGGTAGGATTTTTGAAACTCATGAATTAAATTTTAAAAAATATAGAGAATGGGGTCAGTAATTCACAATGATGTGGCAGAAGCAGTACTTCTGACAAATTTCTAACCTAATGAAATAAAGATTTTTCCCTAATGCCAAGCTAATTGAATATAATTCATTATGGTACTATAAGGGCAGATTTGTGAACCACTTTGCATTCCACTGATGCACTACAGGGGCTGGGTTCACGTTGCGCATTCTTGGCACAACCCGTTTATAGAGGCCAGACAAACATCCATGCCTTATCCCATGTTTGAACCAAGAACCTTTCGATCCAGAACAACCGATTCTGGTATCTAGACTGACTAGTTAGCAAAACAATAAAGATAAACCTGTTCATTACTTAAGTGATGAGAAATCTGGGAAAATTTCCAACTCAGCAAGTCTGAACATTCCAGATTTAATGTGTTATATTGTATAATTTGTACAATTGCATTGGCAATTTTTCTTAGTTCAAAAAATATTCCATAAACATACAATTAAAATGGACATTTTTAGAAGCTCTAAAATGTTTATATCCAAATCCTTCATTCAAATGAAACTTGAATTTTCTCTTCACATAAATTGTTACTGATTAGTTTTACTGATCAAACACAAAAACAGTACTGAAGTCAGATATCCATTTTTATATAAATTACTTTACAATCCTGAATTTACAGACACCTTCCCCAAGTGTCATTTTATAAAGATATTCCTCAAATGACAACCGAACTATTAAAAAATCCTTGCATCGGGAATTTATATATATACCAAAATGAGTTTTGATTAAATTGATTTTGCCAATTAAGTTGGAAATACATTTCTCAAAAATAAATTATACATACCCCTTTTATTGACACAGTTTTGGCCATTTGACGCCTATTCAATTTTTCGGCATTTTCAATATCTTTCAAAATTTCTGCATTTTCCTAGCAAATTCAACACAAATATATGAATACTGCATCATACAAAAAGTTTAATTTTAAAACTTTCTATGAAGTTATACCTGTCTTTGACGCTCCTTTTTAATGGCTTCATTAAAACGCTTTTTTGCCTTAGTGTCCCACTCTTCCTGCAACTTTCTTCTCTCCTCTACCTCTTTTTCATCGAGCACATTTTCTTTATTTTCGGAGTTGCCATCATCTTCCTGGAAATTCACAAAATTTGCAATTAACAGTTGCATAGCACAATGATAGCTGAGGATGCCGAGATTTGACCAAAAGAGTAGAAAATACTTATGATTAGCTTTCAACAATCTTATCAGTCAGTTACATTCGTCATTGTTCCCCCCAGCATAAACATTGCAATGTAAATAATTTTCACCCAAAGTTCAAAAGGAGCCCAAAAGGCACAATTGCACCCAATCTTGGCATCTCTGTATGGATGATCCAAATGCTGTCTTAGAGCACGATGGCAAGGTTGGAAAATGAGACCTTGTGCAAGGACCAACTATACACATTACCTTAACTGGATGGTTTGTTGGAGTTTTATGGTGCAAGGGCCATACTTGGCCATGCTGCACCAGACACAAGACATACAATATCAAGTAGTAGACATACACACACAATGCAAGTTTTACTGACACAGAAGAGAGAAATACACCCAGGGAGGAATGAACCTGACAGGAATTAAACAACCTGTGCAGCCTACAACTCGAAGGTTGCTAGCACAGTGGGCATATCCACTGAGCCACGAAGGTCCCATTACCTTAACTGCATTTCAGCTTTAATTTAAAGAATGGAGAAAGAGGAAAAGTCTGCACTGACAGCAGATGACAAACAGCCAACCATAACAAACCATTTGAAGCTAAAAAGATTGGGCATCTGCATACACTGGTTGACTTCTTATGGTGAAAATCAAGGAAACTAAATACTGATAAATAAATAAATAATAAATACTTAATAAAAAATAAATAATAGAAACTGACATATCACTCAGATTTATCCTTAAAAAATTGTCACCTTTCCTTCAGGGTTTTACCCATTTTTACATTTTTTTTGGCAAAATTTTTTTAACCTTCTTATCAGGGGCGCTGAGCGTCTGGTAGTACATAAACACTAACAATTAAACAGTGCTGTTCCAAAAAGACAGTCGACCCTGGGTCAGTTGATTTTTTAAAAGTGAAAGGTTATTTAGAAGAAGGCTGCCATATGAATGGCTATTGACATGGATGGTTTTTCCACCAATTAGTTATCATTGCTATCGCTTTTGGTACCAAACAAACTTGAAACCAGAATATGTGCTAAAGATGCCAGTTGTGAAAGTGCTGTTTATGTCTCAACCTATAACCTAATTTGAAGAATAGACTCGTTCAAAATCATGTGACTCGATTGCCAACACATGGGAGCCTGACTATAGCGAAGCCAGGATTTCATTTTGGAGGGAGCCCGAAGTTCGCACACATCGCTGAGATGCATTTTTTCATGGGAAATGAAAATTGTGACTTTACTAGACTTAAAAGTTTTTATAACACATTTGGTAATCAGACAATTTTAAAGTAAAGAATTACCGTAAGCATAAAAAGTGATGCATTTCGGTTTTGTTATCCAAATATCTAGACTGCATTGGTCATGCGCACCAGATATTTAAGGCAATTAAATAACATTGAGTGAATATTCAAATGTTGAGTCTCAAAATTAAATATTTTGTTTCTAACAATCTGAAGCCTTGATATGATACGTAGATTTGAAATACATGATATGGTTATGGCTGAGAAGAAACAAATTCCTAATCTTTATACTTTCATATTTCTTAACTGATTAATTTAATAAACTATTAATTTAATAACTGTTCTTTTATATGATATTACAAAAGTATTTCATGCATATATAATATTTAATTTGGAAGATAAAAACAAGTGACATGCTTTCGGGAGAGGGGGCCTCCAAATGCCCCTTTCAGCTATGCTACTGATTACAGAAAACAAGGCAAAAAATAATGATTATCGTTTTCCACAAGACAGACAACAAAATGCTTCTTACTTCTACACAGTCTTGAGGTAAATTTACCATTTCATCGGGAGCAGAAGACTCAGCTTCCTTTTTTGCTAAAAAAACACACACACACAAAAAAAACAAATTTCAGTAATGAACAAATAGAGAAATCACAAAATGTTTTTGTGTTCATAAGTAATTCTTATTTTTGATATAAAAATAATTTTTTTTTATCAAGCAATACAGATAAATAACAGGTATTCAGCAATGCTGTAAATTCCTTCCTTTGTGGAACACTGTTGTGTAAAATTAACCCTCTGAGCACCGTGAGATTTCCAAGTAGTGTTGTATTGCTTTTACCTTACACCACATTTAATGACTAAATAATTATATCTATAATGCGTGGAAGATGGCTGGTTGGGTTTTTATGGTGCACATTTGGCCATGTTGCACCAAACACAAGACAGACAACATCAAGTAATGGGCATACACACAAAAGGAAAGTTTTCCTTCCAAAGATAAAAATACCCTGGGAAAGAGATTCAATGCAGAAAATAAACAAGGTTTTAAACAAATGGATAAGTCATTAACTACTCCCAAAAATAAACGTTTGCTTAAAAAATGGGGATTTTCTCATCACTGGAATAGCATAGCATAACATTGATAACTGGGAATGCTGAGATTGGATCAAGTACGAAAAGACAGTCTCATAAGTCAACTCCATTTGTCACTATACCTTTTCTGCGAAAACAGTATAATGAAAATTATTTTTAATCTTTAGTTAAAAAGTCCAAAAAGCACAATTGAGCCCAATCTTGGCAATTCTGTATCGAGCATCAGTCTTTTACAAAAGTAGAAAAATGAAAGAATGGTAGACAATAGACTAGGACCAACAGTACATATTATCTCTGCTAAATGCTAGCATCCATCAGAAATGTGGGGATGAGAGGAAAGTTCAGTGGTGAACGTACCCATTGCTCATGAAAAACACCATTAACCAATCACAGTAAGAAACAATTAGAAGCTGAGATGATCAGATATCAAGATTCCCTGATTGGCATCTTACAGTGAACATCAAAGACATCTCACTTAGATTTATATCAAAATATTGATGTTTTCAATTCAGGTATTATCAATTAAGTTTTATTTTTTTATCTAGGGATATTAGGTTTCTGAGCTTACTTAGACATTACGCCACTGTTTTTCATTCAATTGTTAAAAATTATAATTGAATTACAACAATGTGATCAAAAACCCATAAGTACAATTACCCTGCTCTTTCAACAGCATTATTACAGATCTAGGTAATGGTGGTGGACGGGAAGCTATCCTTTTGGCTCTCTCCTTTTCCATCATAAGAGCTTTTTTCCGTGCCTTCAAAGCATCAGATCGTTTTTGCTGCTGTCTCTTTATGTCTGCTATTTCATTCTGAAGAGCCTGCTTACCCCTCTCATCAGCCTGTAGTATTTGAAGTTGTTTCCTCACAATCGTTTCATAGTCATCGGCCAACTATAAAGTTCACATAAATTTGCTAAGTAAAGCTTGAAATAAAAGGACCTTTAAATCAATAACATAAGAAAAGAGTATTTTTTTATTCATTTCTTCTATTTAAAATAAACTATGCAGGAGCAAATTTATACCCATTTCCGTGAAAAGAGCCAGATTAATATCGCATACCTACCAACAGATCAGTTTCGGAAAGTTTGCAATTTGTATGGCCTCATGACACGTACACACCCTTGTATGACACTTTTAAAGAATTCACTATATAAATCCCCATAATAAGAATTACTTTGTATTTTTATTATGATTACAGTGTTCACAATGACTGATATATTTGACCTTTTTCATTTCAGCGATATTGTCTATAAAAAGATGATAACCCAATAAAGACATTTAGCATCACAGAAAATCTATACTTCAAAATTTTTTCAGTAGCCAACAGGAGATGATGATTATTGAAAGACAATCAAGTCATGAAACTAATATGTTTCCTTGATTCTCATAGGCAAATTTACAATTTTTAAAATAAAAAGTTTATTTCTTGTGTATGGCTAATCAAGAGAACATCCTACTTCTAAATAATTTCATTTGTAAATTATACCAATAGTATTCAAAGGCAAATCTTACATTCTTCTTTTCATTCAATTCAGCTGTTCTCAGTGTGTGAACTTCATTTTCATCAAGTAACTCTTCTGATTCTTTTAACCTGCTCTCATTTCCAGCAATCTTATGTACCTAAATGGTAAAAGTTATAAATTAATACTGTTAGAAAGAGAGCATTAATCAAAGCATTTGCATAACATGAAGATAATCTACTGTTGGTTCATTCCTAAATAGAACTATCTTGAGTTTGTCAGGGGTATTCTGTCTAAATTTTAGGGTCTATGTATCAGATAACAAATTGAAATAATTAAATTTCAAAGTAAAATACAGATTAGAACAAATTACATGAACTCAATAAGTTTATTACAAAAACTCTTCAGTCAGTTAGTAATCAAAAATACAATTCAGTACGTTTTACAAAGTGGTAATTTCTGAAATTCTTTTTACTTTTATGCTTCTCTGTTCCATTTCCCTACAATTTTGTTTTTTCGAAAACAAGTTTTCGAATTATATATGAACCCTGATGCAATAGGATAGTAAATTAATTAACAGAAACATATATAAGAAAATTAAAATGTGGCAATTTAAAAACCAGATTATACCCATAGTTCACAAAGGGAAGATGGTACATTGGGTATGGCCCTTGGCCAAATATCATAAAAAGGCCATATTTGGCCAAACTGCACCAAACATAAGACAAACATCATTACGTAATGGATAAACACAATGAATGCTTTTACTGACACAGAAGAGAAGGAACACAGAAATACACCCAGGGAGGAATTGAACCTGCACCATCTACAACTCACAGGTTGCTAAAACAGTGGGGATGGTTGGGTTTGGGGTTTTATGGCACAAGGGTCATATTTGGCCATGCTGCATCTGACACAAGACATACAATATCAAGTAATAGACACACAGAGAGAAGTACACCCAGGGAGGAATGTACCTGACAGGAATTGAACCTGCAACGCCTACAACTCGAAGGTTGCAAGTACAGTGGGCATACCCACTGAGTCATGATGGCCCCAAATCAAAGGGGGAATCCCATTGCTTTTGTATCCAATATTTGAAGGTGTTCAATTACTGGAAGAGGTGAAGCACTGAGGATAAATGAGGCTATCACAGCAAGAGTGGCCTAACCACCAACACACCCAATGAGGATAAATGCGATTTTCTTGGCACCAATTTTTTTATATTTTTTATTTATCCACAATATGATTTGAGATTCTAAAAATTGGTTTTTCAGTGATCAACAATAAGTTACTATGTAATTTTAGAAGACTTGAACCTTCACCAAAGAAAATTATTTTGTCATTTTCGGGTTTTAGTGGGTTAGGCCACTTTTGCTGTCTCAAATACAGAAGCAATGAAAATTTTGGTACAGAAAGAGTCTGCATAGTAACCAATTTACAATAAAAGTTGTTAGTCGTACATTGTAATTCTAGATCATGTGCTATACCCTAATGAGTTCTACCTAAAAAAGGTGCAAAACAAAAAAGAGAAATTGTCCCATGCATATGCATCTGAAAGGTGGTTATATTGTGAAAGAAAGGATAACTTTAGAACTCAAGTGGAAAAAAAAATCAAGGCAGGCTACCTCGAACGAAAATATATATGAAATTGATTGTGGAAAAAGAGGAAATACTACGAACCTTAATTGGCGAAAAGGATGTATTTGTGAAAACATGAAAGTAGCTAGCAAAACGGAAGCAAATATAGTATAAGGCACATGATGTAAATGTAATAGTTGCTGCAAAACATATATAAAATATTCTTCAAAAAGACATGCTTTGCAGTTTGGATTGGATGATTTTTATCAGATGACAATAAGGACATCAATTTTGTTTCTGCTGTTTTGGAGAAATTGATGCAATTTGCAGTAACTGACTTTAGTTTCTGTTATGATTGATGCCAAAGAGTTCTTTAATATTATTACAACATTTGCTTGTTTTCTATTAGTTTGATATTTATTTTAACTAGTTTACTTGTTTAATATTAGTTTAAACCATTATCATTATGTTTGCATTTAATGTTCGTTAATTTGTTCTTTTACTAAGTTTTACTTAAACTATCATATAAAAAACGTTTATCCTAGCTATAATTCATACAAATATAGTGGTGGTTGCTAAAGTATTTGTACAAATGTTTCAATTTGAATTTTATTGTAAAAAATAAATACTGGTCAACAAGTGGATGGATAATGGTCAATTATGGGATGAGTGGTGTTCAATTACTGGTCCAATCCCTATTCTGAACTTTGAGTTAAAAATTCTAAACTATCAAATGTTAAAAATTGTATTATAACACATTTTAATCACCATCTTTAAGAGATACTAAGTATGAAATGGCTTGAAAATGCAATAGACAATTAACTCAAGGGAAATTTTTTCATGAAAAATTAGCACTAACTGATCGATTACTGGCTGGTTGACAAAGGTATTAATGCAAATTTGGAAGTTTAAATATTTTCTTGCCTTTGTTTTTCGTCACAATTCAAGTGATTATTTCAGATTTTAGAACTGTTGATTTAAAGTTGTAGCAAATTGAATTTCTCAGATTATTCCATTACATGAAACTGGAAGCTATACATTATTTAAAAAAGAATTGCTGGTAAGATGCATTCTAGGGAAGGTTTTATCGCCAAGTGGAAGTCTCAAATTCCAAGGAATCGACACACTGAGAAAGTGATGAAACTAAAAAGAAATGGGATTAGCAGAATTGGTGTCAAATCGCTGGAAGAATTAAACGTCCCCAATGATGCATCATTACCGAATTGTTCAAAGCAAACTTACTATGAGGCAATCTGCAAGGGAATCCAAAATTCTCTCCTCTTCTTTTGAAGTATTTTGATGAACAGTTTTAGTATTTTCATTAGACGGATGATATAGCTAAAATTAAAAAAAAATAGTCAGTCAAGCTGTCAACCATTAATCAAGAGATTTTTATATTTATCCTAAGAAAAACATAAACCCTCTCCATTGGTGTGACCAAACAGCTTTTCAAACATTCTTTAAAAAAATTGTAAGATCTCAATACAGCAAGATATTGTAATAAAATATTAAAAATTTTTAGGAGTCAGATGAAGAGAAGTCAGAATTCTAGAAGTCATCATGATGAATAAATGTTTTACTCCTAATGCAATGGCATTCTAAATGATATTATCTTTGGGCCTCAATGCATAGATGTGCATTAGCTAATTTGTCAGTTCTATCCCTCAAGACAATAGAAATACTAATTCAGATTGGAGAAATTTTTGATAAGTAACATGATTTTCCTGAATTTTTAATTCGTTTAAACTATCTGTGAAAGATGGAATATGCTTAATTACCTCCAGAAGCGGCTTTAAATCCTGGAGTACACCAGAATTCAACACCTAAGATTTGTTGCATTTAAAATTATCATAACATCTGATGATAGTGTCAAAATCAGGCATTTAAACTCAGGTAATTGAAATGCGGCCTTTCAATGACCACCTTAGAGTTTGAACTGATCATCTAATTTGGTATTCCACACAAGAAAAGAACTCTAAGTACGTTATTTACTCGAACCAAACTTTATAAAATCTAGAGAAAACCTTTCATTATGCAACACTTGAATACTTCTCACATAAACTGGTTTATGGTTTTTAAAAACACATGACATCAGAAATAAAAAAGCAAACAAAATTTGCTTTATTAAATTTGATTTGACAGATATTTTAAGGTTAAATAATCACATACCTTTTTGTGACGCTCCCTTGATTGTTTGTCACACATTTCAATGCAAATTTAGAACAAGTAATTGATAATTTTTCTCTTATTTTTCAGTATGATTCTAAATAGAGGTTCATAAACAGTCAACTCAACTGTTTTCATTTTTAAATTACGTACGATAGTTATCCCCTCCCCCTTCAAATAACAACTCACGGTTCCAGTTAAAATTGGTTGATGAACCCCAAATTAAACAAAATGTGAAAAGGGCATTTGTTCAATCTACTTCTCTTTTTTTATTCAAAAGACGCATTTCGCTTTAACTGTCAGAGGAAATTTTTTCAGCGATGCTCGCCTAAATTGTATTTTGAATTTACGCAGAGATTAAAAGATTAAATTTTTTTCTGTTAAAATTTATGAATTTACTCTCCATATTTTTCTATCAAATCTGGCAACATTATCGTAGTGTATAATCGTAGCACTTCTGCTTTAGTTTCGGAATGGAGAGTTGAGTATGAGATTGAACGGAAGTTTATAAGCGATTTTAATCCTTAATGTGCTTTAAAATGTTTTGAGCATCCCGATGTTTTAATTTTTTTTGCAGTTAATTAGAATGATATCTTACGAATTGGTAAGTGCATTTCACTTCTATTTTTTCGTTCTTATATAATCAGTGTACATATGTTACTTAATTTACTCATATATTTGGAAATATTTGTTATTGTTAAGCATTTCGTGAATCTTCATTAAGTTTTGATAATTTTACAATTAATTCGGGGATGATAATTTTTGTGTTGATTTGTTAGTTTTGTTTCGATTTGTTAGATTGATTAGTACAATTCTCTTTAAATCGTGTACTTTCCACAATTCCGATGTCATTTTTCTTTCAGGATCTTAAAATTTTATGAAAACGCTTTCATTTTTTTTACTCTCATTATCTCAAATGTAAAAATTTCACAAAAAAAATTGCAGTTTTTTGAAAATTGTTGCTATAGGTTTCTTATCTGACAAAATATTCTTACAATTTAGTTCTATCATAGAGAACAGTTTATCATTAAAATAAAAATCTTTTGTTGGCAAGAATTTACTAAATTTCGTTTGTTTCTTGATAATTTAACTGTCATATTTGTAAAGTTGAGGCCTTGTAAAAAATACTAGAAAATAGAGATATTCGGAATGGGTTAAAATAATTTGAGGTTATCGTATTATTATGTGATAGTACTCTTAAGAAATGAAAATAATCCAAGCAGACCGGGCGAATTTCTTAAAATTGCAACTAATATAAATTATTTAAACTTTCCTACTGAAAGTAAAAGCAATAGCATATCTGATGCCTTATCAAAGTTGCTACCCTTTCTTCCAATATGTTAATCTTTCGACTTTTCAGCTTTTTAAAATAATTTACTGTAATTTTATATAAAGGGATGGTGGAAATTAAAAACTCAATTTCATGTCTGAAAATATTTTGACAAATTTGATATGGTTGCATATGTCATTGAAACTCGTGTAAAATTGTAGCAAAAAACTTCAGATTGTAATTTTTTGTTTTTGCTGCTATGCTATTAAAAAAATTTAAAATTTTCTATGTTGCTTTGTGTTTCAATTAAGAAATTGAAAGAGGGAAAATTAATAATGTGCATGACTAGCATTTTTTCTCTAAATTTCATTTTAGAACATTTTAAGTAGAAAATATCCATTGTTTTTAAATTGTGTTCTAATTTCTATTCTTGTATGTACTAAGAAAAGCATTTGATGTTTGTAGAATAAATGTAGTTTGAAGAATATATTTCTGTAAAATGCTGGAAATGTATTTTCTCTCATCGGTTTTTTCAATATTAAACATCCACTATTCCCTTAAAATTGAGATGTATTGAATTTGCCTGCTTCTACTGCTCAGTTCCTAAGGAAAGATCCATGTTCTTTACAGAAATATCCTGAAATTTGGATTGGAGAATTCATAATTAGAGGACAGCGAGCTCCCGTGAAACTGAATTATGTTGGGGGAAACATAAACCTTGCTGTTGCGGGTCTGCTGAAGAGGAAATCAACTCCACAGATCAAGATCAGCCATCAAGTGACTGCTGGGAACGTTTCCTCTTTCTATGTAATTTGATGTCTTTCTTTTTTTACATTTTGTTTTCAATATTTTATTAAAATCAAGAGGTTTTCAAAATGTTTACAATGTTCACAACCTTATGGCTATATTCTGCTAAGGGAGGGGAGTTACAGGCCCAAGCATAAATTTCTCAAGTGGCATTTCAGAAATATTTAGGAAGTTTTAATTTTGAGAAAATGTCAGTATTTTCCAGTACTACGTGTGTGAAGTGAATGCTTTCGTGTGCTCCATCTTTAGAATACTTAAAATTCATCGTTCTTTTAATATAGCAGTCCAATTATATTGCTAATCAGAAGAGATAAAGAATAAAATTCTCTTGTAAGCATCTTCAGAGCATAAGATGGGGAGGCTTTTCTAACCCCCTGGAAAATCCCCAAACCCTGGTTTTTGCTTGTTCTTAGTCAATATTTAATTTCATATGTTAATATTGTGAACAATAATTTATTAACAAAAATAACATGGTTCTAATTTTAGTATATTATTTAAGTAACTAAAATTCTTCATTTTAAATGTTAATTTGTTTCGGACAGCATCAAGCCTCATTTACCCTAGGTCCTAAAAGGCTTATTTTGGCTCTAGTTACACCATAAAATTTTGCAGACTGGTTATTTCAAGCCAATAAAGTAATGAATCAAAACATAGTGCATGCAATATAATCATGAACAGGTTTAACATCTGGAATTTTAAGGTAAATGTCATTGTGTATTCTTCATAACCAGCTAAAAGTAAGTAGTCATATTGCATTAAAATCGATTAACCAGTTTTTTCATTGAATTTCTGAAATATTTAGATTATATTTGCTTGACATTTTAAAATGCTTATTTTATAATTAGTTTTTACTGCTGTCCATTGATATCTATAAGAATGCATTGTACCATTGTCAACAAGATGCCAGTTTACTAGCTTATTTACGAATTGATCTTAGGCTTTGTTGCAGACAAAGAGATGTTGTTTGCTTACTGCATTGCCATCTGGACGTACTTTGAAGGAAAAGATGGAACAAGTGAGGATCATGAAAAAGACATTTGGTAAATACATAAAAGTTAAAGATTCAGTTATTGGGATGGCAGCTTTACATTTCGCAGAAGCTGATAAGGTAAAGCTTTATTTTATATCATTTTCATTGCTTTTGTGCATTGTTTATTTCATATTTGTTTTCATTACATTAAAATTGTTTTACTAACGCGAGATACAATTAGTAGTCCATTTTTGAAAACAATAGCTTAATGTTGGTTTTAAATGAAAATAATTCTTTGCAGGATTTAACTGCTACCTGAACATTGAAATCCTTCAGTAAATCTGCTCTGAATTGTAGTCTGAGCAATGATTTTCAACCTTTTTCATCTCATTTCACACAAACTAAAATTCTAGACCCACCAAAAGTATTTTTTGCTGATCTGACAAAAAATAGCTATAATTTTGTTTGATCTACAAAAAAATTACCTATCCATTTTTTGCTACCAAAAGTGGCTTTTTAAAAATTCTTTTTGAAACAATTTATATTTATACTTTGTAATAAAAAAATATTCAAAATTATTTGTATGGATATTACTTGAAATTATTTTTGAACACTTGTCAAAAGTTCAAAACTAAACCATTGAAATGAAATAAAAATGTTACACAATTTAAACAGTTTTACCATCCATAAGGCACACCAATTGAAAATCGCTGATTTGGACTTAAAAGTTTCAAAGGGCCTTAAGTGTTCAATTCCTGGATTCCTAGTGTGCTAGATAGAGCACGATAAGTGGTGAATAAAAACCAAAGAGCAGAAAAATTATTTCATTTCTTTACATTTTCAAGTGCTAAAAGATTAAAAAATTTCAAGCAGATTTTAATTGTTAGCTTGATATTTGTAGAATTCATCTAGGTGTTTAATGAAATTTAGTAATTTCTGTGATTTGGTTTTCCAGTTTATTTGAGTTTAATGGTGTCATTTGTTAATTTAAAAAAATAAAATATTAATTTTGAGTTTATTTTTCCCCCAAGGTGCAACATGTCTTAATTTCTGTTATAAAAATTGAGAAGGATTATGGTACCCAAATGAAAGTAAACGAAAACCAAGCTACTAAATGTGTTAAATTTGAAATGTTTTTTTAAATCCTATATAAACTGAATGTAAGATTATACCATAAAACTGGAATTTTCAAGAAGAAATTACTAGTTTTACTATCAATTATTTTATAGGTATTCATATTTTACCATTTTTTAATCTAATTATAAAACCTATTTATTAAATGTGATTAAACCTAAAAGTAATCTGAGCTTTCTCAAGACAATGAAAATATTTTTTAAAGAAATTAAGTGCCAAACAATTATTACACATTGTTGTTAAGTGCCTTAGACATTATGCCAGGTAGAAAAATGTACCTAAGGTTTTGGGATGTGTTTTATTCAATTTAATATTTATAATTCCATGTAGGTTGGATTATATATTTCTTACTTTTAAACCAATAAGAGGTTCAAAATAAAATAACGTTTTGAACACATTAGGGGATGTATTTAAAAATAACTATTTTTGGTATCTTATTGTGCAGTTCTGTTCACTTTATTAATTTTATAAACCATCAATAAATTGAATTGTTTTTTCTGACATAATAAAATCGAATATGCATTACCTAAATTTAACAATGGGTATTTGAAAATTCAACTATTTTATAGTATTTAAATTAGTTCTTCCATATATTAAAAATTGTTAAACTTTGTAACAAATATACTAGCAACAATATAAAACAAAAATATTTGTACAATACTTCATGATCTTTGTTTTTACAGCTTCCCTACAAAGCATACATCATCACACCATCTGATGCAACATCAAGACTGCTTGCTTGCTATGCACCTGATTGGTACTATTCCATTTGTGATCAACTACATTTTATTGTGATAATCTCAGTTTAACTAATCAATGCGATTTGCTCAGTTTTGTGTACAAAATTTTATCATAAAAGTTGAGTTGAAAAATAAATTTATCTTCTGTTCAATGTTTGATTCTTATGTGCTGCTTGAACCTCTATCCAAAGAGGGCTGCAAATCTTGGTAGATATAATGTAGCAGACCTCTAGTATTTTTGAAGAGCAGTAAATATGCTAGGCTCTTCTCACTTACAACAAAGTATCCTTGTCTAAACACATTTTACCAAATTTTTTGCAGAAAAAAAATGCACATTTAGTGATTTCCTCTAGGAAACAAAGTAAATTTTGAATAAATAATTTTACAGGGTTTGTACATATCATAAAAGTGAAAAGTAATATTCAGGTCTGAACTTGTTCAGTGGGAAAAGAAATATTTTCCCTGGTAAAAAAACATACTAAAACCTTTCAAGAATGACATAATAAGCAATTTTTTGTTTATCATTTCTGGCATAATGAAAATGAATATACATCATCTAAATTTAACAAAAACCATTTGAAAATTAAATTTATTTGATTTTAATGACTTCTATATATTTAAAATTGTTAAACTTTGTGACTAAAAATGTTTTGAATAACGTACAATCAACAATATAAAACAAAAATATTTGTACCATGCTTCATCTATGAAAAATTGACATAATCAATATCTACAGTACTTTATTAACTATTTTATACTCTTAACTTCCATGTAATATTACATAAATCACTTTGTAGTACATTGGCAGAAACATAACAAAGCAGAGATAGTAAGACTAGGTAAATGTTATATTATAACACAAGCTAACCGATTCAACAATTAAAAGTCACCAATATTTGTCTACATTTATGATCCATCAATACAAGGACACAAATTTGATCACAAAAACTGCTTGATTAAATATAATAAATTACACATCCAAGATCCACACATATGATCACAATGATGCTAGCCTGTACCCAACAAAGTTTACATCAAGTCTCAAGGAATGTTTGTTTAATGAAATGTTTCTTGAGTAATATGGGAATTGGTCCTATAATCTCTAATCCTTGAACTTTCGGTTGGGGTTGGGTCCAAATAAAGTTTCTCGAATTTCAGGCAGTAGCTGAAAAAACAAATAGTTAATATGCAAAATAATCTAAGCAGTTTCATTTTGTTTTGGATTAAAATACCATGGAAACAGGCAATAATTTAGAAAAAAACTATTGATCTAATATTTAGATGCGAGTGCAGTGTGCATTCCATTTGCCGAAAAACATTGTCAAAGGAAGGAAACTGCAAACAAAATAACATACCTGTTGACTTATCATTTCCAATCTGCTTTCAAGTGTGTTGTTAATCTTGATTTTTCCATTTTGGGCACTTAATTCTACACCTCCAGCACTGTAATATAAAATAAACATGTTATTTTTAAGTCATAAACAATTCACCTTGCTTTATAAAATTGGTTAGTTAGGTTTTTTTTATGGCACAATGTTCAAAATCATGTGTTTACCAAACACCAGATAAAATAAATACATTAAAAGTAGCAGGTAATTAAGAATCAAGCACAAGGGTTTTATAGAATAAGAGTCATTGAAAAAAATCAATTTGATTCAACATGAAGTTGAAATGTAAAAAAAGTTAAAACATACCGATAAACTGCATGAAGAAAATCAATTCAGGTGTAAGTATGATTTTAATGAATTTATGATACAAAAAAATGTTGATCAACATGATATAGACATAAAATGGTGAGTGATATATACAAGCAATGCGAGAGTATGGTATGAATGGGCATAAAAATATACAATTTAAAAAACTATAGCTAGGTAGAAGTTAATAATATTTTAATGGGGTTTTACACCAAATTCTATAAAGCTAAAATCCCAGAGCTTCTAAAAACAATGCCGATGATGGTTAAAAATGGGACAATCGATTAAAGTTTGCTGAATGGTAAAAAGAACCCAAACACAGGACACTCTTCTAACAAAAGATCCTTGTGTAAATAAAACATGCGTCTGCAAGAAAAAAAGTTGCATTCAAATTGTCAAAATTGCATTGGAACACTGAAAATTAGGACCACCATTATGATATATCTCATCTCCCTTAATGACAGTTTCCTTATCAGAATGGTATGTTTCAGACCAAATGAGCTGAAAAGAATATTTAATTTCAAAGAATCTGATACAAATTGTTTTAATATATTATCTGAAAAATCTCCAAGTTTCTCCACTCAAATGGAATTTGAATTACAGAAAAAGCTTTGAAAGAAATAGAGAATGCCTTTGCATCTATGATATAATTTAAAATTTATTTATCAGATAATTCAAGAAAACAAGATATCGTTGGCTCACACAAAAATATGAAACTTTAGAGGACTGTATATTGACATTGATTCAAATTGCTATACTATTCTACGTACAGAGTACTGTACTTTCCTAACTACACAAAGATGGTTCCTGGAAAGGAACGCTGGCAATATCCTATTGCATCAAGGGACCAGACATTAACTGAGAAGTTACCAATGTTCTTGGCTCTTGCCAAGTACATGGAAAGTTAAGCCTGTTAGAGTGGTGCCAACTGTTATGGAGATACGCACGATGCTAACAGAGATTTCAAATAAAAGTTAGAAATCTAAGTAGCATATAAATTTTGCTTTAGTAAACACAATGGCAGCAAAAATCAAACTATAAAACATTGCATAAGACGAAAAAAAAGCAAAGGCAGTGATAGTAAAATAGCCTTATAAACAAGAGTCCCACAATTTAACTTAATTAGTTTAAGGTAAAATTAGTCACATATCAAAACTGTAAGAATACTTTAAACAAATATTTTTATATTTTATTTTTAATATTATTTTCCACATTAAATAAAAACCAGCCTAAACAATTCTCCATTAAATATCAATGATTGAGTATTAATGCTCATCATTTTCATATGTTTTTAATATTCAGTTTTAAATGAATTGTGTCACAATTTCATACTAATTATCCATATTCATAAAATAAACTAAGTTCTTTGGATATGTTTTTGAGGCTATTCTAGAAATATTCTTGATGATAAAATATCTCATTCTATCAAATGAATTTTTTAAGATTAAATATTGATTACTAACTTTTATCAAATTTATAATATAAAATAAAAATATAATATAGCAGAAATCCAATAAAGATTTTATTCTTTCCAACACAACAGAAATTAACTATCTGTTATGAATATAACTGCTACAAAATGCTTCGAATTTATGTAGAGCAACAATTAAAACAATAAACTAATAAAACAATATTTTTCACTTAAAATTTCCAAAGCAGTTTGCATTAACAAATTGCAGGAGTAAAAGCATAAGCAAAAATAGCATGAAAATAAATGGTAGTAGCATCATAAAAAGAAATTCAACCAACCATTCTGGTGCTAAGAAATTATCCTTATTGATGGTAACCTTGCATGGTTTACCAACTATCCCTTGATATTCTTGTAAGGATGCACCTAGAGTATTTTCAACCATGTCCATATCTTGCTTTCGACATCTCACCACAACATCACTCTCAAGAAGTTGATAAACTCCCTACAGGATAATATTCCAATTTAAATATATATGTGATGCTTAATCTAAAGTTCCATCCATTACCAAGCATATACTTTTAATTTTTCATTTAAAATTCTTAATTCATAGTATCAGATGAAGGCTACTCACATTTAGGATTCAAAGGGTCATTAGTGAATACATTTAAGATTTCATAAGAAAGTGAAATTTTTTTAGTACTTTAACTTATAAAACAATTTAAGTTTTTTAACACTGTAGAAAATCTTAGAATAGTGTTCTGCTTTTCATTCATTCAAAGATCCAGTATGTTTTCAGAAATCTAACTCTACTCTTTATTTCAATACCTTGGTTGAAAAAGGGTCAATGTCCATTTTGTAAATTTTTGGTAAAAGCTGGTTAAGTAATTATTATTATTTTTAAATTTCGAATAGTGTACAAAAAAACCTTCCAATATTTTGATTCGTTCATAAAATATTGACAGGGGAGATCGGCACTATTTTCTATAACAGCTTTCATTACATTTAAGTAATTTGTGAACATAACTCAAAATCAGCAAATTTGGATATTGTTCCTTTTTCTACCAAGGTAGATATTTTCAATAACTTTTTATTTTATAACAAGCATATGTAGAATGAATAGAATTATCAACCATTCTTAACAAATAAAGGTGAAATTTTAGATTAGACAATATAAAGATTGCACAGTATTTAGTGCTAAGTTGATGGCATTTACAATTTGGCAAATTTTCAAGAGAAAATGTCATTTAAAATATTAAAACAATAATTTCTAACACTATTTTTCATTCTAGCTTTTCCCTTTGAAAATAAGACATGAAGAAATCAAGAAACTAAGAGTATGTTTAGGGTTTTTGGCAGTCATATGGCAAGATTAAGAGTTTACGTGAATAAATTTTTAAAATAAGGATTTTACGTTTCTAGAAAAAAGTGAAAAATTAAATTTATACAGTAGGTACTTTCATACATTTCTTCTCATTACTCTTAATTACTTCAAAAATAATAAGTAAAAAATGCAAGGGGCTATGCTACAGAAATATATTTTACAGATATAAAATAAAAATATTTACCTGAAGTACTAAACTCTTTAAAACTTCCTGATACTGTGATGGATCTTTGGTTTTAGAATTCAACTGTTTCTTAGCTTCATCAAGAACAGACTAATTTTAAATGAAAAACAAAATGTATTATTCAATATTAATTGATATTATCATATCAATACATAAGAAAATATCAATAAGTTAAAAATATGGAATTAAAAACTGCAAAAGTTTTACAACCACTTTTCAGATACAGCACATAACTTCATTGTTATCTTTATGTGTAACAAAATAACTATGTAAACCATGAACCCTCAAATACTTCACACAAAATTGTTAAACCTTTCTCAACCTTTAAAAAATATAATTGATTAGACATGAGGTGCCGTCAAAGTTTTCAGACAAATGCTATAATCGAACAGGCTAACCAGTCCCATGAGTTAGCTGTGCCACCTTAAAACTAATTTCCTTACGAGTCCAGGCGATTTCAGCAAACCTGCCTGTTCTCCAAGGACTGGATGACTTTCACAGGACTCAGTATTGTTTGGGATTCAGTTAGAATCTCTTCATCATGAATCTTCGCCATGAATGATTCAGATTCATAGGGACCTAAATACAGCTGGTAAGGGATAAGAGTAACCACATCCAAATAGTTAGCAACCGAAAAATTAACGAGTTTTGAGGGTAGTATGGGCATTGCATTGTCATGGGGAAGCACAGTTCTAGTCACCAGAGCATAATTTGCTGATACATTGAATGTTCAGAAAATCTAATACAATTTAGTGGCAGGTTTTCTATGACCATACTTGAAATCAACATAACTTGATTATGCAAACACTACCCCAGAATGGTAAAGTCACATGGGCATGAATGGGGTGCTCTGATTAGGATCAACCCATTATATACTCAAGAGTGCATCAAAAGAGAGCATGGCTTTCGGGGTTTCTACATTTGGTGAAGTTACCACTTAAATGCAAAATTTGGTTTGTTCATTTTAATTACTAGCTTTTTTTCTCTAGCTTTACATCAATTTGAATGAAATAAGTTTAAGTAATTTGAAAATTCAATTTTCATTTGACACTCTGAGAAAGTGGGTTGTAAAAATCCAACTAAGAATTGTTTTTAATAAAATATATATGTTACCGGCAATGTATGAAAAGCAGAATGCCTAGGCAATATATAGGACGAATGGCGTTTTTGGGCAAAGTATGAAATATCCGAATTATTTTAATATTATACATACTTTTCCTAGGCATTATACAGAATGGCAAATGCAATTTAGGCAAAGTATTAAAAGAGTCATGAAAAGACCAATGGTCAAATGAGCGTCATGAAGTACATTAAATAACTCAGAGTCCGTGATGTAGAACTGGATAGCAAACCAGGCATTCTATACAATGTCTGCTTTCATACTTTGCTGGTAATATATAAATCAAATAATTTACAATAAAAAAATTGCTCAAGAACTCATCTGTTTGAAAATTTATAATTATAAGTCAGAATTCATATTTACCAAAAAAAAATCATTTGCAAAATTAATTCCAATTTTTAAGTTTACTTTTCATTTGCTGATCTATAAAACTTTATTTTTGTGGATAGGAATTTGTTTATTTCCCATGCTAGACTTATTGATCACAGGAACTGCCAGTATGGTCTACCAGTCCTGAAGAACACCACTCTACTGTTAATTTCTATACTAATCTCGTTTGCACATTTGAAGTTTATGCTACAGCAGAGGTGCTTGACTATTTGGCCAACTGAAATAAATTGTGACCATAAAATTATCAAGAAAATTGTGCCATAGTGATAATTTTTTTTCTTTCAGTTCCTCCTTTAGGGTTGTTATAAAAGAAAAACAAACAAGCTTCTCCTTTAGGTGTTGGCGCTGCAGGTATTTCATTCAAAGAAAGTTTGATGTGAATTTGGTAAAATAATGAAATCAAAAGAGAAAACAACAAAGCATTCAATTTTAAAATAAATATTCCAATTTCAAATTTGTATGCAAACTTTATTTAGCATTCTTTTATTCTAAGATAAATTTGTAGTGCTTCAACTATAATTTTATATCAGAAGTATCCACTCTAGATTTTAACATGTTTGATTGAATTTACTGACCCCAAGTAGTTCCTATGATCCCATGAATGTCACCAGTTTTGTGGAGTTCAGTTTAGTTTTAAATTGTCATAAACTATATGGAATACATTAGATAGATACTTACAAAGACATTTCAACCAAGTATTCTAATCATGATCAAGTATTTTGAACTAAAATTTGATATTTAATCAATACCAAAGCATTTTATTACAGTACAGTCAAAACACAAGGTTTTGAAAAAAGGTGGTAGAATGTCTTTTACTCATGCTAGGAACTATCTGTGTGAATTACTATGAATTGCCGAATGAAAAACATTCTACCACTCACTTTAATATGGTCTTCTCTTGCTTTCAGAACTTTAAGCCTGGCTTGATTCAACATGTTAGAGCTTTGACTGGAAAAGAAAAAAATATAAACTCAGGTACTAGATGCATCACAATTAAGAAATCTAAAATGCAATTATTTCAACAGAACTTACATTTTTCTTTGCAGTTCAACTTGCTTTTCTTTTTTGTCAAAGAACTCCATGATTTTCAATCTTTGCTCTTGAACAAGTTTACCTTTTTCAATATTGAACTCTTCTTCTGCCTTTAATGATAAACATAAAAAACTCACATATTAATCATTTACATAACATGACTACCACTAATTCAGGACATGTGTGAATGATGTATGAACTCCTCTTCAAAAAATATAATTACTTTATTTATGTTACGTCCAAAATATGTCTACAAGATGTCTACCTATAAAAGCTAAAAACTGTTTTGAGCACTGCCCTTCAAAGTAAAAAGTGAGCAGTTTTTCCATTCTTTAATTACAATGCATGAAAATTAATGCTATTTACTGCTTTAACTTGCTTGGAAAAATTGTGGGCAGATTTATCTCTTTAACCCAGTAATTTCTCAAGTTGTTTATTAATGTATTTACATTAAATTTACTTTTAGAAGCTATTGAAAAATTTCACTGACATCTTATGAATTTAATTCCATGACTTTAATACTATTCAATACTAGTTTCAATTATCACTTGAATATTTAAAATAACAGATTTTCATGAGTATACATTTATAATCTATTTTTTTTACTATCCCACTTGCAAGATGCAAATTTGGAATGTGCGGGTTGGGAGTATAAAATGTAAAATTGTCTCAAAATATTTAATATTAATTTTGAGATTAGGCATATAACAATAAAAATAATTGCACCTTGGCATCTATTTCTTCCACTTTTTCATTTGCCTCCTGTTCTATAAATGCCATCATGTGGTTGATCTAAAATTGAAAAGAGTAATTTAAGAACTGGACAACAAAGAGCATTAGAAATAAGTTTCTGAAGAGGTTCTTAGAAACAATTAAATTCAAATCTAGCTTAAAATATCAATAACATTCAACATATGTACATATTTAAAAATAAAGTGAGAATTTATTCCACTAGTCATCTTATATGAAAGAGAAGACATGCAGTTTTTAATAAAACATATTTGTAAGTCACTCTTTAAAATTTTCAGTAAAGTTAATTTGTTGATTTAGCCCTTTTGAGCAATTATCTATTCTTTTAAAGTCAAAAATGTGGTTTACTTCATATACTTATATACAATTTCTGATTGAGATTTTAATTTATTTTGGGAATTACATAACTGATTAGGATGTAGGATGAAAGGAAATAAGAGTAAAGAATTCAACGAGAATCAAACTGAGTTGTAACTGAGGCTAAAACTAGTGTTGGTTGGTATTGGGGTTTTATGGTGCAAGGGCCATATTTGGCCATGCTGCGCCAGATACAACACATACAATATCAAGAAATAGACACACACAATGAAAGTTTTACTGACACATAAGAGAGAAATACATCCAGGGAGGAATGCACCTGCCAGGAATCGAACCTGTGCCACCTACAAAGGTTGCTAGCGCAGTAGGCATACCCACTCAGCCACGATGGCCCCCCCTTAAAACTAGGGATGTTAGTTCCAAATACAAAAGTACTTGACACCTAAAAGTGTACTCATTTCTTTTCCAAAGTAATTCAGATGCAAAAGTACTCGTCCTAGGTATTCCAATATCAAAGTATTCATCCTAAGTAGCAGTGTCACATTGCATGGGTATCTATGTTGCTCGTTCATTATAGTGTTATATTTCTAGTCTTGATTCTACTTTTCCAATTTTACATATCTTGAAAACAGATGTATCTACAACTCACAGGTTACTAGCACAGTGGGTAAAATCACTGAGCCACTGCAACCCTGCATTTAATTTTCCAATAAACACATTTTCTTTTGTAAACACTGTTTGCAATGTGCCTACAATTAGAATAGATTAATAGTGGTACATTGATACTTTAAAAATATACATTAATAATTCTAATGAGAAAAAAATATGAAAATTTAGATTTAAAATTTGGGTTTTGTGAAAAAAAAATCCTTTTTAAGTTGATAACAAAATGGGCCATGCTTTTCAGGACTTGTGATATTAGCATAATTGTCTCTGAATGTCTTATGCTAAAACATCAATTCAGAGTTCCAAACAGAATAACAAAATTTTGGAATGAGCTAAAAATGATTTTCATACCCCTACCAACACAGAAAAAGATGTAAAGTAAAGTACAGCTGTGATGAGAAATAGTGCTTTATATGCTTTTTTAAATCCATATAATGTTTTAAGTTAATAATTTGTCCTTGATGCTTAGCAATTTTTCAAATATAAAATTCTGAATTATTTAAATTGAGTCAGTTTCACCATTGCTTGATTAACATAAATAAATGCTTGAACAATCATTGCCATATTATTCATTACTACTTCCTATTACTGACTCACTTTTGATACCCCTTCTTATTCACTTCAAGAAAGAAAATAGCATAAATAAATTCATTTCTAAAAAGTGAATTATTTATCAAATTATCATTCAGAGAATTGTTTCAGTTTTTACTATTATGAATCACGTTTTTTAAAATACACTAGTTCACTTAAGATATATAAAAGAATTTATTGTTTGTAATGTAATGCAGTTGATTTGATTATTCTTATAATGTATAATTTTGAAAGAGCATTGTTCAATATGCCAGAAATGTTTGGATCTTAAAATGAGAACCTCCGAAAATTTTGAAGGCTAACTTTTGTGAATTATTCCACTGTTTGGCAGATTCCTACTGATCAACCATAAAATACTACATCTACCAATCGCTTCTTTTACTTTTAAATAGGCACATGAAAGTACTATGTCCAGATCCTATTCATTACCTATGCCACACCCATAAAATCTAAATTTAAAATTGCAAGTACAACATTTTGGCAATTGAGGAAAAATATTTACATGCCATTATGAAACCTGACATCCTAATTTCTAACCTTGATTCCAATAAGATACATTGTACAACATTCAGAATAGGTCTTTTACCCAATTTCAACAAGTGAATTAAAGTCTTAATAGTATGTGATTTTCGGTCAGCATGTGCACTGTAAACAATGGTTCTGTTCCTACCACTTTTCCTAAGTATATTTTTCACATTTGTTTCAATGAAATGCTTTTCTCATGTAACCATTCCTTAAAATCAGTTTACAAGGAGTTCAGCAAGATCAAGCAGTACAAGTAATATTATTCTAAGCACCCAAATTTGATCAACAGTAAAACATTGTGTTTACTTTATGATGATGCTGGATTAAACCATACTAGATCTCAAAACACGAAGGATATGAAAAAACTTCTGTGGGTTCATTGCACAAAGAATTTAAAGTCTCGAAATAAATACGATTGGCTTAATTTATAAAGAATCACATAATATTACGTTCTTTAAAAAGTAACATTACGTTCCTTTAGGAAGATAACTCTCACAACCATAATTTTAGTTGAGATTTTACTATTAGTGGAAATTGAAAATTCCTAATTTTTATACAACATACTTGTTTTTGAACGTCATCGTCGCTGAGAGACATCTTTGTTTTTGTTAGTAAAATTTGATTTACTTAAAAATTCAGTCCAACTCCTAAGTCCTTAGCTTTGGAGAACGAAAGTCATATGACAACGAAATACTTTAACTTGACTTGTTGCCAAATTGAATATCAGATGACCGAAATATTGAACATGGATTTTGAAGGCGGCATTTCAGCACACGTGCTCATTTTACTTTTACAATAGCGAAATTATACAGAGCTGTTTTATGTGCTAACCAAATTTTCTCCAACATAATTTAAAATTGTAAAAGAAACTTCCTCATTAGTTCTAAATAAATGGCATTAATCCATCTGAAAATTAGTAAGAAATTACAAAACTTAAAATCTGATCGAGAGCAAAAACCTCCACTGAACGGAATCTAATTAAATTTATTTCTGGATTTTCGTCGTCGCTCTTTGATAAACCGAAATGTAATTTCGAACCAGATTTATTCATCTTTAATAAAAGGATAGAAAATTTCATTTTTCTATTGTTTATGCTTTGATAAAATAGGAAAATGGCGTCTTGTAAACCAATGAAAGATACGTTCGAAAATAAACGGGAAGAAAGAAGAAATCAAGTGCGTGTTTACTCTGTTTCTGTTTACATATCCTTTGCGCAATATTCACATTTAATAGTTTGGATACAAATAAAACAATTTCTGGTTCATATGTATATATTTTTAAAAATTTTCAGGTGATGTTGGGTGATCTTCCCGCAGACTTTTTACGTATTACTCCAATTACTTCCGAGCAGCAAGTGTCATTAGATGAACAGACGGCAATCGCTTTGCAGCATCAATTCGCAATGGCTCATTCAGTATCTGGTCGTATGACAGTTAGCGTGATAGAGGTTTGTTGAAGGATATTAATTCAAATTTATTTTCTATTCATCTAAATGTGTTATGGATTTGAGATTTGACTCTAAGAAATTAAAATAAAGTGCAATGGAGCCTCTATTTCATGAACTTCAGTTTAGAATGTTATAAATGTACCCAAATGAAGATGAGTACTAAAATCCTGATTTTCCATAGCTGTCGCAAATCAACCTATTTTTTAACCTAAACTCACAATCGGGAGTTTATTTCCCAAATTTTCAGCAGAAATGGTCACAATTCGTCCGTATTTCAGAGGAGTATTTTTTACCTTGAATTGAAATCCAAGCATTTTAGCTTGCAATTTTGAGTTTTAAAGTAAGTAAATAATTTAGTTTAATATTCACATTAAACTCATTTTGACGAACCACTGTTACCATTATTGGCATTCCCCTGATTCCCTGATGTTTTTGGAAAACTGAAAACAGCAATGGTTAATGTTGAGTTTTATGGAAATTTCTTGCTCAGGGGCTTTGTGATTGATTCAGAACCATAGCCTGTTGCCCAGGTGCTTCTCCAGTGCAATGTAAATTGAACTTCCTACCTTTAAAATCAGGATAATGATTCTAGAAAAATAGGGTAAAATCCTAGTTAATAGTGCTGCCTAAATTCACGTCTTATCAGTAATGTTTATTAAGATATTGCAACTTTTGGGTTTGACAAAATCAAATTTTATGCTAACAATGAAGAGAATTTTTAGAAATAATGAACTCGAACTGCAATTTAATAACTTTTATTCTTCACATGTTAATATTTAATTAAATAACCACTTATTTTGGTCCTACAAAAATTTATGTATAAATCAAATGCTTTGATAACTAGAGCTATATGAATTTGAGTAGATGTGCAAAGCTTGGGTTTATTGAGTGAAGAAAGCAGCTCACTTTTAGCTTGATTCCTCAAGGTATTAACTTTCGTTAGAATGAATTTTTTGATCTACCATTATGAAAGGTTCTTTTCAGCCTGCCATTACCATTTGGTATTGGCTTTGCAATAAAAAATTGGCATCACTGTAAGGCTGCAATAGTAATTAACAAATGTTTTCTCATCAGTAAGGAGCAATTCTTGATGCAGAGGTAATTCTGAAATCTATCCAGCACACCTTCTAATAGCTAGGGAAATTCCAGTTTCTACTGATTCTGACAATCAACAATAGAATTACTGAAAATATCAGAAAACTGATTTTATTTTGTCATTGTGGATGGAGGTAGACAGTGCTTTAAAAGTATTTTTGCCCCCAAAATAAGTGTTAAGTGAGATTTGTATGCATTTCTTTAAATTAACATCTGATTTTTTCTTAAATTGACAGTTTACCCAAGTTGTTTCAGCATTTATTATAACTTGAATACGATCTCGAAGAAAAAGTTGCATTTTACCATCAAGTGTTACAGAAATTAGAATTGTTGGTTTAGGTCAGTGTTTATGAAATAAATTGTTATCTTGTTTTTAACACTGCTGTGTTTGAAATATATACTTGGCATGTGTAGGAAAGGTCTAAAGTGTATCCATATTTGGATTGCAATGTCAGTGATGGTTGAATCATTTCAAGTTTCCAGATTCTTCGTGTTTGGGCACTGTTCTTGAATTGGTGATTTGCCTTTCAAGTTATGTCAAATAAATATACATATCAAATAAACCACAGAAACTTCTAATAAGAATTTCATACTTTAATTTTTTTGTAAGGAAATTTAGTTCTACTGGGTTGTATGTTTGTCTCTTAAAGTAATATTTTGTCTAGAACAGTAAATAAGTAATGGGTGACTTTATGATTTCTTCATTATTCATAAAAAGTTTGTATTTAACCAATGCCAACCTACATATTGAATTCTGTTAGATAACTTTAGCATATTCTTTTAGGCAAAACTGAACAAGAATTATGGCTTGACTCGAATGGATCCTTACGTTAGATTGAGAGTTGGAAATACTATTTATGAAACCAGTACAGACTACAATGGTGCCAGAAATCCTAGATGGAATAAAAATTTTAATTGGTAGGACAATGTTTTTGTATTTAGCTTCATGCTGTATAGCATAATTTTCTTTTGTAAAATGTATTGAAAAGGCATTCTGTATCTGATTTACTATATTTAAAAGGTTACTCTTTTTTATATAGAGATAAAAATATTTTGAATTTAATATGATTTTATATATTGATGTTATTTTAATATGCAACTAAAATAAGAATTTTCATATGCCAATATCCAAGTAATATTTTTTAAATCATGCCTAAAAATGATTTAAATCACCAATATTTCATTGTAAATTCTTTTTTACATTTTTCAGCTTTTTTATTGCTCATGACCCAAGTATTTCTATAGAAGTATTTGATGAGGTAAGAAATTGATTTCTGCAAATTTATATATCTTATATAAATGTAGCTTTTTGTAGAATTTTGGGCCTTAACCTATTGGTTTAATTACAGCATGTTGTAGATTATATTATCACCAATTCAGAGGTATGCAAAACAAATTATGCTCTGACATCAATAGCTTTGCCAAAAGTTCTAACTGCATTTTCTTTTCTGTATTTATTGTCACAAGGTAAGTGCTAAATATAATGCAGCTGAATCTGATATTGAATGAACATGTAGGCTTAAATCAAATAAAATTATTGCATTTGAATAATTAAGATTGATATGTATCAGGGCAAGTGCATTTTCATTTTCTCTTGAATTTAAAACATTACGGCCCATAAAACACAAAATTCTACGTATTGTTTTACTTTAATGAGTTAAAATAAATACAGATATTTCATACATAATGGAGCTTATACTAAACTTTAAAATTCCTTAATTTATAAAATAAGTTCCTAAAAATTTATTTATTCAAGTTAATTGTTTTTCGTGGAAAGTTTTGAACAAAATTTTATTATTAATTCTATAAATAAATATCTGAGACAAATTAAATGTGACATAAGGTCCCTATAGTTTTGAGTAAATAATCACTGTTGTACCATGCATTTAAACTAAGCTTTTATTTGCCAAAATGTTTAGGGTACCTCACAGTTGTGGAAATGACGTGTCACTAATTCATTTCATGGTAGGCATTTCATTTCTAATGTAGCATTTATTCATCAAACAGATACGAACATAGCAGTAAAATGAAGTTACTTGCATTTTGTGTTCGTCTAATTTGGCCAAAGAAAGCACTCATTTATTTGAAGTTTCTTGAGGACCTGTTTTAAAGTTGTTTTGTATATTTTTGACGAACAATATTTTGTAAAATAAATGTTTCATCCAACACCTATATATTTTAATGTTTTCCCTAATTTTAAGTGTGTTTATATACACTATAACATAAAAACCTACGCACCAAGAGGGAGTTATCCGAATTGGACGAAATTGTTTATGCATATACCTTACGATAGAATATGCGAATGATTAACTTTTGCCGGCCAATGACTGAATAGGTGGAACTCCAACGCATTGCAACGGAGCATCCGAATCGTGTATAAAACAGGACATTCCAATGCTAGGACATAACTTCCATGCAAATGTGGTTCCATCGACTTACGTGGACTGTACAAATGCCTCGCAGACGGGTTCGCGAACAGTATGAGCAGATGTCGCCATTTGAGAGAGGACATGCAATTGGACTAAAGGAAGTAGGATGGTCGAATCGCAGGATCGCTCAACATTTGGGTTGGAGCGATGCTACCATTCGATGATGTTGGCAGGAATGGGTGAACCACGGCCGTACATAGCGTCAAGAAGGTAGCGGTCGGCCAAGAGCGAAGACAGAGTGATCATCCGATTGGCGATTCCCAGCACCTGATGCATCCTTATCAACGATCCGACGTGTAACCGGGACACCAGTGAGTGCAATGACCATAGGCAAATCACCGAACGTGGGCTGAGGTCATGGAGGCCATTGCACCGACTGCCCCTCACAGTTGCACACCTCCAGGCACGTTGGCAGTGGTGCTGGGTGGATTCGACCTGGAATCTCACGGACTGGAGCAGAATTGTTTTCAGTGATGAGTCCTTCGCTGCACGCCTTTCTACAGATTGTCTTCGTGCTTCTCCAACACTTCCCTGGCCGGTGCGATGGCCAGATCTCTCCCCAATAGAGCACGTTTGGGCTCTGATGAGCAGACGTTTACGACCGTCCCTGGATCGTGCCGATCTAACTCGCCAATTGGAACGTGTATGGTAAGCAATCCCCAAGGAGGACATCCGTCAACTCTAAGAGTCAATGTCCAGCCGGATAACAGCTTGCATCAGGGCCAGAGGTGGGCCAACGCATTATTGATTTTTTGCTCTTGTAGCTGTATTTCCTAAATAAAACATTCAATACCTATGATACTGTTATCGTTCCGTTTTCAATACATGTACATCACATTTACCGATTTTCAACCCATTCGGATAACTCCTTCATGGTGCGTTGATTTTTATGTTATAGAGTATATATCTTAGAGCAGAAGTTCATTAACTGATATTTTTTCAGGGAAGCAAAATACTTATTTTCATTATGAGAAGTATATAGTCATACTGTAATATGTTTAAAAGATATATAACACTCAGGAGGCTTATAGTTTTTTATTTTTTGGCTTATTAATAAACTAATATTTAGTTTTAAAACAGCTGTATGATAAAAACCTTCTGTCTGTTAATGAGTTTGTTCTCTAAGCAGACAATATGTGTGTTCAATTTATAGAGGTAATCAGTAACATTCTGGATTACTGTAAAGTAAAATTACTTTAAAGTGACATACATTGCAGTATTTGCATAAAGTATTTTGTTTTATTATCTGTTGCCTTCTAAATTTGTTTTGTGATATTTTTAATTTTTCATTTCAAGTGTGCATTTTCATTGGATGAAAGAATAGCATGGGGATCGTATGTCATTCCCAAAACTGTTCTCCAGGGCCAAACAATCAATGAGTGGATTGAACTCTCTGGGAGACTAGGAGATGGAAAAGAAGGAACAATTAATCTTATCATAACATGCCAAGTATGTGAATTGAATCTTAACTTTCTGACACCATTTGTTATCATAAATAATGAGAATTTTCAAAAATTCTAAAAAGGAAAGATTTAAAAAAAGAAAGTCTAGTTTACATTGATCATTATTTGTTCAAAATTAATGAGTTCTTTAAAACTAGGGCTGTGGTAGCCCAGTTGAAAGAGTAGCAGATTAGGAACTCAAGGGTTGTGAGTTCCCTTTGGGATTGATCCCATACCTTCACCTATAACCCATTGTGTTGCTCCATTGTAACATTAATTACAATACCTAACTAATGCCTTGGGTTCGAATCTCACCATTGATATTCACAGCAAATTGGAATCAATGTTAAGCCTTTGGTTCAGGTCTAATTAGCCTTTGAGTAGTGAAAAAGTACCATGGAAAAACCTTTTCTCTGTTTTATCAATTTTTCCTAATTATGTGTAAAGTATTTTTTTAGTTTTGAAAGTTATGAAACAAATTCTATTTAATATTTATTGTATTTGATGATATTAAGTTTGCAAAAGATTAAGAAAGAGGATATTTAATTTCTTTCCAAAATATTACAGTGGATGAATCCTTCAAGATTATTAAACAAAAAATAAATTTTTATAAAGTACATAAGATTGAACCTTTGCTTTAAAATTTCAAACATAGCAATTAATTCAACACATGTTAAGGGTTGCTGTGGCTCAGTGCATTCGTCCACTGTGCTAGCAACCTTTGAATTGTAGCAGGAGCAGGTGCGATTCCTCCCTGAGTGTATTTCTCTGTGTCAGTTAAAACTTGCTTTGTATGTGTATGCCCATTAACTTGACGTTGTTTGGCACACCTTGGCTAAATGTAGCCCTTGCGCCATAAAGCCAACCAACTTTGTATTAAATAGTCATGAATTTGATCACTTTTATGATTTTAGCTTTCTGAAAAAAATAACCGGAAACAGGTTTGATGTTTGCAATCTGATTACATTTCTCTCAGAAGAACTTAACTGATTATACAAAGAATAATTACTCTCCCATCCTTAAAACTAAAAATTTTAATAATTGGAAATATTTTAGTGCAATTATGAATGTTTAATTTTTACGCTATTTTAAGTATTTTTTAAACATTTATTCATGGTATATTAACTAAACATTCTACTTTTTTATGTACAGCCAGTTCCTCCAGGCACTCTCATTTATCATCCCAAGTCTATGGTTACAGTTACTCCTTATGGACCATTTATTGGCCATGAAGGAACAACAGGTATGTGTTTCAAAATTTTGCAGTAATCACGGCTCATACACCTCTTGGAAATTCCAGGAAATTAATTTTTTTCAGACTAAAACTCTTGAAATTTACTGGTGACTCCTGGAAATTTTTCTCTTGAAGTTTTTAATATTTTATTTTTGATTTGTAATGGAAGAAAGTTATTCAAATTTCCAATTGGATTTAAAATCTATTAAAAATTGAAAGAAAGGGAACTAGTACAAAATGTGCCTTGTAAATGGCAGAGTGTAGAAATGTTTCCATAAATGTCTAAGACTCTGAATGTTGAGATCTGCATATCCATCCTGTTATAACATGCATTAGATGAGTTAGTGACTTTTCTTGCTCATTTGTGTGACCTTCTACCTTCCCACAAATGAGGGTGCATTTATTTCCCTTTTTCAGGGCTGCCACAGGTGACTAAAAGGCAACTTTCTGCTGCTATTTTTTTACCTTTGCAACTAGGTGTACACGATTTTAGAGAAAAAAACCCCAAGTTGCATAGAATTGTTTATTCATGTATTCAGCTTTAAAATTAGTATAAAACATCAAATAACATGTTTTTTTATTATAAAACGATTTGTTTATAATAAATTTTTGTGAAAAAAATCTTTACTGCTATGAAAGAAAACTCACTGCACCACGCAATTCGACAACCTTAATCATAGCAATGTCAACAATTTACTTATGCGTTTTGACATGTGTCAATTTTTGTTTTCAGTTATTTACACATTTAGTGTTAGTTCATAGCATTGCCAACTCAATGAAAAACTTTAAATAAAATACTAAACTGGTATCACTATGAGTCATTTCAACTTTTTGGGGTGGGTTAAAAATATCCCACTACGCATAAAAAGCTAATTAAAAGGTGGGGCAGTTTTTAACCCTTTTAACCCCAAAGATTTAAACAAAATCATCTCAACAGCTCCTATTTTCCAAGTTTTTGCGATTCTTTTAGAAAATTCTCCAAAGGTCATCGAAGATTTAGTTCCCCTTTGTTTAACTAATAGTGGATGGAAAAATATTGTTCAGATCTTTAGGGGAAAATTTCCCAAAGGACCAATTTCGAAATTTTGTTGCCAAGCCATCGCAACCATGAAAAATACCTATGGAATCTGGTTTCTAGACTCTTAAAACTTATTAAGAAAATATTTAGTTCTCAAATTTAAATTTCTTGGCGAGATCTTCAGCATCTGTTTCATACTTAATTAGCACATTTTGTGTTTTAGCCGATTCATTTTGTATCCGAGTAGCTAAAATTGATACTAAAATAGGATTTAAAAGCAGACATTTTACTACTATTTAAAAAAAAAATTGCTACCATTTCACAAGTTTTTCGGCTGTGGCGCCTGTTACCTTGATTTTACCACTTCAATTTTAAACTCCCTACCAGTGACATGTATGTGATGCCATCTCCTTGGACACTAATGGAAAGGAACCTTTTTTATTGGACAGAAACAAGGTAGTACGATTCATGAGAGGAGATGACGGCAAGAAAGAGAACGCGATCGGGAGGTGACATGCAAGACAGTATGTTTGGTTAAAAAAATTACTGCAGTTTTTACATATGTTGCATTCAAAAATTAATTTATTGATGTTTAATACCACATTTTTATTTTGTGTGATATGTCTTCAATAAAAATTTGGACACTACTTGCTCCTTTTGTTGAGGAGTGGGTCACATTGTATATAATTAATGTGAAGAATATAGAATATGATGCCTTCACACACAACAATAACAAAAAGTATTTCTTTTCTCAGAAATAGGAAAACTAGTGCTGATTTTTGTGGTTCTGTAGCTTATGTGAGAGGGACAACAAATACTGAAAAACTGTTTTCCTCTTAATCATATTTTTTTTCTTGTTTAATTTCTACCTTTGTCTATTCAATTATTTGCTCAGAAACAGGAAGGCTGGCTCTTATTTTCGAGAGCAGTTTGAGATTAATGTTTCTTCCCCATGATACGTCTTAACACTTTAGTTTGATTAACATAGTTTGAATGAGACTGATACCTCTAAGAATACTTGAAAATGCCAGAAAACTTGAAATCTAGCAGAATTTGCTTCAGAAAAAGTTAAATGTACAAATCCTCACTGATACAAACCTGTTTTATTCCACAATTTCTTTAGTTAAAAGTATAGTTTAGTGGTTTGGAATTCTAATTTTCTTTTCTAACTTATCAACTATTATAATATGAGCATTGTTATACATTGCTTAAGACTAAAGTATTTACTCATATTTTAATTTAAATTAAGATATGTGGTAGATAACCTACAATTGGCCTCACTGTATTTTTATGTCAATGTGTTTTATGTGCATAAAAGATGTTTTCTCAGTCCGATATTAAGTAAATGCTCAGTTTACAAAGTGATTATTTAGCTTTGTCTCAAAAATAGTAGGAATAGTTTTAAACTAGTAAGAGGAAAACTCCTTGGAATGAAGATGTACTTAGGAAGACCTTTATAATACGACTTATACAGTAAAATTGTGTTTTGTTCTCATGCAGATTTTAAAAACAGCACAAAAAATGCTTTTGATGTAAAATCAGACAAACTTGTTATTCCTGCCTTAATAATTTCAAGAGGTGTGTGAAATGGACACTCAGGCAAAATACTCATAATCATTACCCTCATTTCCAATGGGTAAAACGATAGTAAAAGCAATCATTACCCTTAAAACATTGAAAATATGATTTCTTCTAACTCACTTTTGTACTTTAGCCCTTTTTTTATATAGTGTTTTTCTTTTCAAATTTAATCAGCACAACTTCTTTTAACACAGATGTGAGAAAAATTAATTTCAAATAAAAATAAAATAAAAACTAATTTTTTTACAATTTCCCTTTTACTGTCTACTTCCTGAAATCACAATTTTCCTGCAAAATTGTGGAATCTTTATAATAACGTTAAAGGTAACCAGTGCTCTCTCACTTCTCTTTTTGTCTTCCCTACGTCATAGAATGTTAACTAAAAGAAACTTGTCCCACTCAGTGAAATTTTCCAAAATATAACTTATGCAAGGGCTATAATATAACATAGTTTTTGCATCTTGAAAATATGACCCAAACATAAAATTTAGGCACTATGCAATTATATTATTGATAAAAAAAGCATCTTTTTTGAATCAGACTATTTTTAAACATTTTTTAAGTTTTCAACGGAAATAAAGGAAACAAAAAATATAACATGTAAAGCCGTACTCATAAGTATTATTTAGGCAATTATATTATATTATAAAAGCACAAAAATTCTCCATGGTTATAATGATAAAAGACTGTCACCCACATACAGTTTAGAAAACAAAGTTTCAAAATTTTGCATACTTTTGTTTTAGGTCTGGAACTTGCCATTTTTAGCTTTATTGTAATGCTAAGTCTTATCGATGATGCCATTTTCAAAAGATAAAAAGGCCCTAATTATTAGGTAACAGCAATCTAGATGAAATAATGCATATGTATCCCCCAATATATTACAAAATTTTGAAATCTTGACTTTTTACAATCTACTGCAATCTAATTTATATCTTCATCTGTGTTTATATTTTCCAGTGGGTCCTGAAAATCCTCTTCCAGATGTAGCCGATGGTACACCTGATGTACAAAGAACTGCAGTTCTGATATCAGATGAAGATTTTAAGCAGGTGGGTTTATGTTTAAAATTTATGAATTTGAGGCAACTGCTTTGTTAACTATTACACAGTACCACCTTCTTTCATTACTGTTAGATTTGTACTATTAATAACACCTTACATTCATAACAATGATGACTAAAGGAAAGCATTTATTCATAAAACAGAAATTAGAAGTCTTATAAGTGGAGAAATAAATTCTGGATAAAATGTTACGAAAAGTTTCGAAATTTTATTTATTCAATTTTGGTCAGTTATGTCCCAATCAACTTTTATTATTTTTGTCCATTTGATGAACTTTTTCTAAGCCCCTGATGGGAAATGTCTCAAAATGTGAAAATGTGTTTTGTTTAATACTTAATCTTGACTATGTCTAGATATGAAAGTTTTAAGAATTTGAGAACTTCAGTTCAAAGCATACTAGTTTTAGGGTCCTATATACTACTTGTGCTTGCACTGTCAATCACAGATACAGGTAGAACTAGATCGCAATCATTTGACTGTTCTATACCTGGAGATTTTTTACAATATAATTTAACATTTCTGAGTAGCATTTTGTACATAATGCTAATTATATTAAGATATAAAGTACTAGCTGAATTACCCTGCGTTGCTCGGGTCGAATTGTTTGTAATTCATTATAAAGTTACTCAATGTTATTCCTATGGGGATTTCAAATTGTTTTTAGCCCCCTCTGCAGACCCAGGACAAACAGAAAGGGGGTTAATATGTAGCCTACATTACCCACAGGGTTCCAAAGAATAAGTACCAAATTTGGTGTAGATTGGTCAAACAGTGTAGATTTGTATAGAGAACAGACAGATGCCAACTCTGCTTTATATGTATAGATGTGAATATGGTGCTTAAAGAATATAAAAATTTATAAATGTTAATAAGTATCAATGTATCAAAAGCACCTTAGTTATTCCCTAAATCAATTATCTATATTTAAATTTCGCTAATGTGCAGGACACAGAAATCATCATTATTTGTTTACATTGAGAATGGCAACAAATTGATATAAACAATTCAATTTCAACCTCTGGAATTTAGTCACCAATTTTTCCGCTTAGTTTAAGCTATGGGGTTGCATTATGTTGCTAAAACTACACAGAAGAGCTCACTGCTCTAATGAAATTCTTCAGCAGTTTGATTACAGAAAGCAATGAAGAATCTGGATGATGGATATCAGTGCTAAAAGGAAATGAGCAAATGCAAAAGTAGGTTTAAATGAAATAAAAAATACCAAATTGCCTTTGAACAAGTGAATGAGTTGTGTGGTTCATGATGAGCAATTGAATTGGCAATGGGATGTCAATCACTTCCAACAACTCTGAAGCTTTTATGATAAGACAACACTGCTTCTACTTCTGTCACAGCTTCACTCTTCATCGCCACTCAGCCTCATTTCAATGCTTTCAGCCTGCACTCACACTTGGCTGCTAAAAGCTACACATGACAGTCAAACAGTCACAATCATTTATTACCCACATATGTGGAACTACACCCATGATCTCAATGCAACTCACTGTTTCTGGCAATCTGTCAACTAGTGGTGGCATCTATTGAATTCAGCCACTGTTAAATTCTAGTGGAGGAGTATTGTAAACTTAACCACCTCTATCAAAATTAACTGCAATACATTGGTTTGATTCCTCCCTGGGTGTATTTCTTTCGTGTGTGTATGTCCATTTACTTGACGTTTGGTAAATGGACATACTTAGGTGCAGCTTTACCAAATATGACCCTTACACCAATAAACCAACTCAACCTACATACAGTACAGTACTATATATAGCACTAATCTATCTCCACCTTTAAGTACTTTTTAGCTATCGAAGTTGTACTCCCTCTTCACATCTGGGGCCATCGTGGCTCAGTGGGTATGCCCACTGCATTATCAACCTTCAAGTTGTAGGCGACGCAGGTTTGATTCTGTCAGGTGCATTCCTCTCTGGGTGTATTTCTCTCTTCTGTGTCAGTAAAACTTTCAATGTGTGTGTTTATTACTTGATATGGCATGTCATATCTGGCATAATATGACCCTTGCGCCATAAAACCTCAGAACCAACCCTTTTCACATCTTGCTACACTCTCAATGGGGCAAGGCAGAAAAGTCACTGCCATGTTTTTGGCAGTATACTAGCCACATAGTGGTGAGGCCAGCATGCGGATGAAAATAAATATCCATTGTAAATTTATGTTGAAAATTTAAAATTATACTTTAACATTACAACTTGGCTTTTAACCTATTTTAAGTATCTGACTTTGAAAAAAACCCAAAGGAATTCGTGCTTATGTTATCTAATTGCACATAATTCAGGTTTTAGGGCAACTCTAAAATCTTTTCAAAATAATTTCAGCCATAGCAAATTTAGAAATATCCTATTTTGATTTCATTTTATAGTATTTTTAAACCAAATTTCACTCTAGAGCAACTAAATCGTAGAAAACAAGTTACGAAAGGAGCAAATTAAATTATATGAAAGAAATATGAACTCCCTAAAAGTAATTTTTGATCTGGAAAATGTTGGTTAAAAAGATCACACAGAAATAGGTTAGTTAAAATTACATGAAATTTATTACATTTTATCAGACCATAAAGCTTGATTTTCCTTCCTATTTTGACATTAGGCAAGTTTGTTTTCCAAAATAATATGAAATTGTCATAGATTTTTTTCTGTTTTTAAAGAAGGCAGCCAATTTGCTATTTCCCCCAAATAATAAAGTAAAAATTAATTTTTCTAGTTCATGTGAAACTGAAAGACTTGCAAAGCAAGTGATAATTTTGTTTTGACTGCTTTGTTTGAAGTTTCCTTTTTGATTGTAGGTTTTAGAAATGTTTCCGAACATTGATGAAGAAATTGTGCGAGCTATTATGGAAAGCAATAGAGGAAATAAAGATCATACAATCAATGCTTTGTTGGAAATCAGTGATGTAACATGATTTTCTGTGTGTGTGCAGTCTCTATTTTTATTATCTGGTCATGTAATATACATTGTTGTATAAATAATAAATGCTTTTACTTTCAAATGCTAAATTACCATTTGATCTAGAATGAGAAATGTAATTTTGTAGAAACATTTTATAGCTTTGTTATTTCATTGTTATAAATATATCCATCTCAATGTAACTTTTAAGTTTAGTTTTTAAATCCGTTAGTGAATGTTTACTATCAAAAGTCCGTTTGTTTTTGAGTACTTGTTTGTATTTTTATTTTGTACTGAAATTGCTACAACAGAATCTACTTTTGTATGGAGATATATTTCTTTCAAAAGAATAACCTTTTCTTGTATGAGTAGATTTATATATTTATATGTAATCAAGGTTCTTGATTTTTGCCAAATATTTATAAATCTCCTTTTCTGCATGCAACCTTTTTAAACTGAGGTTATATGGTACTATTTAGCAAGTGTCATAAAATTAATGTAATATTTTTTTCCATTTAAGATTTGGAATAAAAGAAATTGATTCCTTTTTTTCTAAATAAAATTGTTAGAGCTTTTCAGAAATGATTGACATTTAATAAATTAAGCTACTCATGTATTCAAATAAAAGTACTGTTTTCCTGCATATTTTTTAGCATAATAACAACTAAACTATAAATTTTACTTTATGAATCTTTATCATAAACAGAAAATGTGTTATATTAAGCATTTATGTATGCAATTATGGTTTGCATTTTTATTATTTTATTTTTAAAGTCAAGATCATTTTCATTATAAGGTTATAAACAAAGATTCCATATTATTGTGTTCATGTCTGTTGAAAAAGGATTTACTTTGTTTTTTGGTTGTGTTGTAATGAAGATTGGAGTTTTAATACTATTAACCAAATGTTTCATCTGTTTACAAATGTGTTTTTTTTGTGGAACAAAAATTCTTTTTTTTTTGCTGTAAACATTAGTCTTCCCTAAAATGTCCAATTTGCAATGTCATTTAAAAATGTGTTAATACCTTAAGTATTTATGTGCTAAAATTATTATGTCTTACTGGTTACAGCAAAATGAAACATGGGCTGAATACACAATTTATCTTAATTTTGTTCCTGAACAGAACCTAATATTAAATTTTAAATATGAACAGTAATACACACACACAAAAACCTTTGCATTCCAATAATGGAATTGGTGTCATGTCTCCATCAAGTTAGAATTTCATAAATAAAATTACTGAACTACCTGTATTTGAGTTGCATTAACTCTGAGCAAAATTTCCAAGAACTGGGGCATTACTTTTACTCAACAACACACTTCAGAACAAAAGTCACATCTAATGGTTGAAAGAAGCTTGTGAAAGCTTCTTTTAGCCAAGGTCATAGCTAGTTAGAAGCCATACATAGCCTGGTTTGTTGCTCTGGTCATTTTTGTGCTGCACAAGGGCTTATTAGATCAGAAACTGTGGCTTAAAGTGAATTCTGAACCATTATGGACATCCATGCCTAGAGTGGGATTTGAACCCATAGTGCACAGTTACCTGGCAGGAGGAATTGCAGGGACTTCAGGGTTAAAATACTAGTGTTGTTTTCACGATTAGTAATGTGTTTAAGCAAACTTGGTCACACCCATTAGATTTGTTATTAAAATACACAGAATTAGTTCATAAGAAATATCTTATATACTAATGATAGTTTTCTTCAATAAATTCTGAAACATGGATTAACTGTTTCCTATTTTTATGGTAGCTTGGCCAAGTGCGGCACATGCACCATAAAACTCAATGCAAACAACCAACCTATTTTCATGACCTTTATTGCAGGCAAAAATTACTAACAATCTGAGTCATGAGATATCTGAAAAATGTAATATTGCTTTTCTCCTACGTCATATTTAATGACTAAATAACTACTCCTAGGTTAAAGGAATTATAGGAAATCATGGTGATTTACCGAGGGTTGGTATTTGAATTAACATTGCACTGGGAGCAACACAGCAGGCTATTAGTGATGGTCCTGGATCAATCCCGAAGGGAAAGACCAAGGACAATACTTCATAATTTTGAACCAATCAGATGATGAGGTCAACATTTGAGCTGGTATACCTCCAAACTTCTGCACCATGCCAACGTGAGGACATTTGATGCCATGATAAATGGAACGTAAACCAGCCCCAACGTACACAACAGTCTTTTGGCTGGATTGAGTTTTGAATTCGTAACCTTCAGTTGCTAAACCGATACTCTTCCAACCAGGCTACTGCAGCCCTGATTTACTGAGGACAAAAATTATTTTAATCCTCTAAATGTCATGAGATTCCTGTGAAATTTAATATAGCTTTTAACCTACAACACATTCAATGACTGTACAGCCATACCTATTGATTAAAGGAATTATAGGAAAGATTATATTGGTCATAGACCAAAAACTGGTTTGAAGCTATGTAGAGAAAATTACACTCAGGGTTATAAAGGGTTTATAGTTATGAAGTAAAATTAGAATTGCTTTCAAGCTCGGTTACTATTTTTAGAAACTATTTGCCATGATTTCATTTTCATAAAATTTCATCGATATAAATTGGTTGTATATTGTGGATTTCAATGTTTTGTAAAGATGAATGTTTTATCGTGAACAGAGTAAAGCAGATGTGTAGCTAGGCACTCTTAAAATACAGTATAACCTCTCATGCTACCTGTGATATTTAACCACTTCTCACAATAGTCACTTTTCCATGAAATATAATTTGTTGTCAGCACCAATAGAGAGTACTAATTCTCATAAATAAGTGACAGTGATTTATTCTTTAACCTGATTGATTATTCTAAGAGCTTTTCCCCTCTAAACTTAGTTCTATCTAAAGGGAAAATACCAACCTGATTTTGAAGCTAAATGCCTGCTCGGAAAATAGACCTGGTCACAACAAAAGGATAACTGCAACATCATTGAGGCATGTTCATTTTGTTTTGCTTGATTTGTTAATTTTTATATATATTTTTAGCCAATGGTTTTGGATCTTTATAATCAATAATTCTAAAATTAAAGTGGAAAAAAGCTTCTTGGCATTCAGGATGGGATGCCTTTTTATTTACATTATCACTGAATTAATTAATGGGAGCATAATAATGATACTTTAATTGTCCAGGATTGTGATTTTTTATTAAGTGTATTAGTCAATTTTTACTTTTTACATAACCCTATGTGATCACTGCAGAGAGGTAGTTTTAAAGCTTACTAATCTGAAATTGTCAGTATAAGGATAATGTTAAGGGTATATTTGTAAGTATGTAAAGAGAAATGTTAGAATTTTATCAAATGTTCTACCTTTAGTTATTTGTGAAAGAAAAAAATGTGTTCTCTAAAATTACTCTTAAATGAAATTGTGTATTGAATAAAAACTGCTACAGTGAACATCAGATGTGCCAAGTAATGTGTTATCGTGTGACATTTTTCTGTCAGTGTAAAAACAGCTAAAGTGTTTAAAGGTGGCTATGTATAGGATGAATATGTGATTTTGTGACATGAATGTCCAAAATTGATTGTTTATATGTGATTTTAAAGTTAAAGTACTTTAGTCAATTTTATGATAATTATATTCTTCATGCTTGAAAAAAGCAGCTTTCTTTATAAATTGTAATTTTTAAACAGATTAAATTTAAATTTTCAAAATTTACATTTGAATTGATTGAATTGCAAGATCTTAAGTGTGTTTTAAATGCCTTTTTGATAAATAACTTCTACAGATCATTGATCTTTTGATTTTACCTAACTTTTTTTAATAAATAGCTTATTTAAAATTTTATGCTTTTAATACATATAAAGCTTTTAAAAATCACTGATTTACTGAAATTAGAGTTGCTCTATGTGACAGCTATTTTGTGTTCAGTAAATTTTATATATATTTGAGGTAGACATTGACTGCATTCATACTAATGTAAAACAGAAATTTGATGCAAATATGATTTCTTGTCTTATAAACAATGTTATGTAAACTACATGTGCATGTTATTGATCTTCATTTTTATAAGCCTAGTAAGAAGCACAAAACTATCCCTAAACCTAATGGGTTTTTCATATTTAATTGCGAAATTGTTTGGCCTGCAATTTATTTAGTTGCCATTCTTTGGCAATGTGTACACTGAACAAGTTTGTATTGTTCGATTTTTGTTCAATCTTGAGTTTTTAGCTGCACTTTTACGTCTGATAATGAGTGACCATATATAAAAATTGCCTTATGACAAAGTTTTGTAGTGCTGCACTGAGTCTGATCAAGAAAAAAATATGTCGACTGTTTGTGACGTTTTTCTGTATCACTGTACTTAAAATAAAGTTGAAATTAATAATTGTTTAAAAAGACTTCCAATTTTTGGCGCTATTAGTTTATAGCATGAAATATCACCTTTCAAATTTATTTTGAAGGCAGGATGTGCATGTGAGGCAAGAAAAGCAAAAGCCTTTCCCCATTTTTCTTAGATCACTCATTCGTTTTCGTATTCCGAGAACTATCTTCTAATTGGTTGGAGTTCCATGCGTTCTGGTCACGATGGAAACGCTCAAAGCAGCGCGGGAAAATAATGAATGCTAACTTGAGAACATCGGAATTTTCGTATGTAGTAGGCAGACTGTTGGTTATCAATTTTGTAAATGTTCCATCTGTTGTCTATTTCATCTCATCGTTAATAGTTTTTTGAAATGTGAATACTTGAATTCTTAACTGAAAATTATACGACTGCATTGGTTCCAAGTTGGGGCCATTTCGGTCTTGATATATATATATATATATATATAATTGGAGTTATCAGTTCCAATAATGGATAGAGAACACATGACTAAAATTGAAATTTTTTACATCAAATGCATTCCTTATTTTCATCTGTACGGTTTAGGAAGTGAGATAAAGTTGATATGGGGATCGTCATGGCTCAATAGGTATGCCCACTGTGTTAGCAACCTGCTAGTTGTTGGTTCGATTCCTGTCAGGTGCATTCCTCCCTGTGTGTATTTCTTCTGTGTCAATAAAGCTTTCATTGTGGGTATGTCTATTAGGTGATACTGCATGTATTGCGTCTGGCACAACATGATAAATATGACCTTTGAGCCATAGAACCCCAAAAACCAACCGCTTGAAATGCTTTTTCTAATGTGGCGTATTTGATCAAATATAGATTATCTAGTATTTAGTTCATTACTAATGAAAACTGTCAAATCTAAAGAAAAGCTGCAAATGCGTTTCTAACACAAGCCAAAAAGAAAGTATCAAACATGTTTAAAATAAAAATCTTCACTGCTCAAGAATTTAACAAGATTATAAAAGTAATTGCACCTAATGCTTCCATGAGGAAAAATGTGCAGCAAAAACTAAAATCTAAATAGTAATGTCAAAGCTAAGAAAGCACAAAGCAATAACGCAAAGATAAATGACAGCTTAATATGTTGTCAATTTCAATATGAAAAATGAAGTAAAAGAAATGAAAATGTTTTTGGATGTCCTACTGACTGTTTTCAAATATCTTATCAAAGGGGGCTGGTGCACGTTAAATCTGTCGTGGCCTCAAATGTCCTCACGTTGGCGTGGTGTGGAAGTTTGGAGAGTGGGGTGCCAGCTCAGGTGTTGCCTCGTCATCTGACCGTGGTTCAAAATTACGTGGTGCTGTCCTCGGATCTTTCCCTCTGGGATTGATCCCGGACCGTCACCAATAGCCCGTTGTGTTGCTCCAGTGTGACGTTAATTGAAAATACCAAATATCTTATCGTTGACAACTAACATTTTAGAAGACAAGCTTCTGTCAGATGTACTCAGTTACCCCATTTAAATGAGAAACTCAAAAATTATTCAATCTAAATAAATTCATCTAATAGTTGAAACAATCTGAATGAAGCAACTTGTGTGACACTTTTATGACAATGAAAGACCGCTTGTTCACAACAATCCAAAAGTTTAATGGAATGAATCCAATTTTTCGTTTCAATAAACTTACATCTTGAGGGAAAATAGAAAGACTTCATCCTTATGTATGAATTTTTTAATCTTGTTATTTTAAAGGAAATTCGTCAAGTGAGAAATGTTTCCGAAGTTGATTAAAACGATTCATTGATGAAAATTAAGTTAACCGTGATTCAATGCTTCCCTCTACTTATACCTAATTTCATCGCCTATTCCAACTCAGTTGTAAATACTCTAAAGTAGGGTGAACCAGCAATTAAGCATTTCCTCACTTTTTCATTAAAAGCTGGCAAATTAATTTATTCCACAACAAATTAAGTTTATATTCTTATAGCCAATGGACTGCTGGATTAAATGGAAGCCAATCTGGAGTTTACTAATTTGTCTTTCGATAAAAAATGAAAACAAAAGTCATGTCAATCATTGGGATCTATGAAATCACAGTATAGTGGACTTGTTCTGAGGAGTGATGTATCAATATTAATTCTATTTATAATTTTAAATTAAAATTTGGCATAAAGGTAAATAAATATCTAATATTGATATACATATTAATTTTTCATATTTTAATTAGTTTTAAGTCAAACATTGTGGTCAATCTACTCGTAGAACAAAATTGCATGTATTTCAGTAATTGACCAATCTGGTTAATTACTGGCTTTTAAAGCGAACTTGGATTTTAAATTTGAGTTAGATGTTTTATGGCAATTGTTTTGGGCAAATTAAATTTAGCCTGTATCCAATATTTGCCCATGTTTGTAGTATTGTTTTATGCTGGTCACCATGTGGATATTAAAAGTATGGGAGTCGCTTTCAAAAGAAGGTAGCCATCCCTTCTGCAAGAGATTTATAAATGTCCCCCCTTTAACTATTAATGCTCTAGCTTTTATAAAAGCACACTGCCGCCTAGCTGGTATAGTGGTCGTAGGGCTTGTCTGCCACCCAGTAGGTATCTGACTTTGGTTCAAAATTACGTGGTGTCCCCGGATCTTTCCTTTCGGGTTTGAAGGGCCGCGGTAGTCCGGTTGGAAGAGTAACGGATTAGCAACTGGAGGGTTGCGAGTTCGAATCCAACCAAAGACCGTACAAAGGGGGCTTTTGCACGTTAAATCTGTCGTGGCCTCAAATGTCCTCACGTTGGCGTGGTGTGGAAGTTTGGAGAGTGGGGTGCCAGCTCAAGTATTGCCTCGTCATCTGACCATGGTTCAAAATTACGTGGTGCTGTCCTAGGATCTTTCCCTTTGGGATTGATCCCAGACTGTCGCCCGTGTGTTGCTCCAGAGTGACGTTAATTAAAATACCTACCTATCGGGTGCTCCTTTACAAATAGCCGTCATTTCGCCTTTTGTGCCGAAGGCCGAGTGGTCAGTGGTCGTGTTTGGAAAAAAGTATTTGACCAGGTGGTCGGTTACTGGGGTGGATTAAGCACTGTGGATTAATGCAGAAGCATGGAATTTTTAGTAAGGAAAGAGTTCTGTATAGTACCCCATTATATATTAAACCTTTTATCAGTCCTGCATTCTAATTCTAGGTCACGCGCTATATCCTAATGAGTCCTACCTCAAAAGAAGATTCAAATTGGAAAAGATTGTCCCATGCAGCTGCATCTAAAAGGTGGTTAGGGTATTGTGGAAGAAAGAACAAAATTAGAAAAATTGAGGGAAAAAAGAATCAAGGCACTTACGTCAAACTACAAGGGAAAATAATTTCAAACGGATAATGGAGAAGGGGGAAATTCTTTCAGACTTAAGTGGTGAAGGTAATAAATTTGAAAAATGTGAAGGGGGTAGGCTGTAAAACAAAAGCAAATAAGTAGCCATAAAAGCCCATGTAGTAAATGTGATAATTGCTGCAAAACATTAAAATGCATTAAAAAAGACATGCTTTACAGTTTGGATCAGAAGACTTGTCTAATGATAGTGAAGATGTTGCATTTGGGTTATGTGTTTTGGAGAAACTATTGAGGGAAATTTTCAGTGACTAACTTTAGTTTCTGTTATAATTTTTGCCTGAGTTCTTAATATTATTTCTACACTTATTTGTTTAATATTAGTTTGTCACATTTTTTAACTAGCTTACTTGTTTAATATTAGTACTAACCATTATCATGTTTGATATTTGATAGTTTTACTTAGAATATCGTGTAAAAAATGTTTAGCCAATCTATATTTCATACACATTTACTGATGTTTATAAATTTTTGCACAAATGTTTCAATTTTGAATTTTACTTAAAAAAATAAGTGATGATTAATTACTGGATGGGTAGTGGTCAATTACTGGTCCAATCACTACTCTGTACTTTGAGATAAAAATTCTAAAAACTATCAAACATGAAAAATTATATTATATCTCATTTTAATTACCATCTTTACAAGATACTCTCTCTCTCTCTCTCTCTCTCTCTCTCTCTCTCTCTCTCTCTCTCTCTCTCTCTCTCTAACGTAACCCGGAGAATAAAATAAAATAATAAAAAATAATACTTAGAATATCGTGTAAAAAATAATAATTTTCAGATTTTTGTTTGGTGCTCAATTGAATAATTTGCAAGCTTTAAAACGATGCATTGCTTTTCTTTGTAGCTTCACGGAAAGTGTTTTAAGGATGCAAAAATTCTCTCATTTGGAGCCTTACAAATGCGTTTCAATGGCTGATTTCTTAGACTTTCTCCACACATAAAATGTACCTTTAAAAACTCAAAAGTAATCACTTTAAATTTTTATGGCTGTTGTGAACTAGCGGAGATTTGGTGACATTGGTGGTTTGGCGATTTTCTTAGGTCACCAAGAGGGTGTGCCCGACGCATTCGATATTGGACAGATTACTTCCTTGTCCACGCTCATGGTATGGTCCATAGCGAACTTCTTTGTTGTGTCCGTTTAGGTATGGCCCATAACGTACTTTCGTTTTATTAATTGAACATCTCATTGGAGCATCTTTGTTAAGTTTTCTAAATAAATAGAAAAACCAATTTGTCTTGTTGACCATTACAATGGCGTAATCTTGGGACTCTTAAAGTACTATTTAACCGGAGCTTTTATAAGTATTTATGTATTATACTAGATGTAAAAACTTAAAGAAATGAAAATTTTTATTGCTTTTTCATTGCAGTGTATCTTACTTTAACCCTCTGAGCTTACAAAACTTCCGAATAGTGTAGTATTTTTATTGCTTTTATCCCATAACATACATAATGCTTTCCAAATGGCAACTCAAAATGGGCTCAAGATGTCCATTCGCTTCTGCACCAATTCATGTGTTCGGAGAAAAGGTGTACCCTTTCAGTGGATTCCCGCACTTGTGGACATTGAAGGAAATCAAGCTTCATATCATTTGGCAAAGGAAACCAGAGAATTAAATGCTGAACAAACCACAATAACTCTTATTGCGGCCAATGCTTTGGTAAAATTCAAACTCGTCACAAAAAATGAAAATAAAACAACAAATTTGAAATTAACACCGTTAGAAAAAACACCACCAAAACATCCAGACTGAGACAGGACATTTTAGAGGCATGAAAATTAACAGTGATGGAACCAGAACTGATCGACATTGTAACAACGGTCTGGGCGTTGAACTCACACCTAATCATCTATTCACCTGCCCTGCAATAGCAGCTGTCTTCAAATACTCGATTACCATACCGAAGAACAGATTTAGATCGAGAAAATAATCGACATCGCCAAAGCTGTGGAAAATGCACACGGCGACATCTGACTCATCAGTAGATGCAACACATAACGCTAAATAGCCATGTAGTGGCGTGGTCGGTGATGTCGTTTTCCAGTTAACGAAGAAATCGACAGAAATAGTGAAACACGTTTTATTGGTATGGGACTACACAAAACTCAATATATACAGAACACATAAATTATTTAAAGGTAGGCAGGTATTTAATTAACGTCACACTGGAGCAACACAACGGGCTATTGGCGACGGTCCGGGATCAACCCCGAAGTGAAAGATCCGAGGACAACACCTCGTAATTTTGAACCACGGTCAGATGACGAGGCAACACTTGAGCTGGCGACACGTGAGGACATTTGAGGCCCCGACAGATTTAACGTGCAACAGCCTCTTTTGTACACGACGGTCTTTGGTTGGATTACTCTTCCAACCGGGCTACCGCGGCTCATTATTTAAAGAAAAAAACAGTTTACAGGTTATATCTAACGCCGTCTCCAATAGACTTCTCTAAGCGTCCAGCATACTTACTAACCAAAGTGCATTCTCAATTTCAGTTTGCACGTTGTATTTTACAAGTCTTCACGAGACTCCCCTACGCGTCCAACTTCCTTGCTAAGTATCTTTGTTCACTTCTCTAGACTGCGTCATCCCGCAATGTGCACTGACGCCAATCCAGGTGGCGCCATCTGGCACTTCAACCCTCACCTTGAAAGAATCAAAGGAAAGATTATCGATCAAAAAGGTCGAAACTGATTAGAAGTCATACAGGGAAGACTGGAAAAAATTACTTCTGGCTAGCTGGGTACTTTACTTTATTCTCTCAACATGACATTGTCCAGGCTTGTACACTGCCAGATCAACGGGTACGCTGATCTTCAAGAAGTAATTCGGAATGGTGAACTTCATGGAACTCTTCAGTGATGGACTTCAAGGTCAACTTCAGTGAATAGGATGGACTTCAGTCAATAGGAAACCCCACACACACCACAACGATATACCTGGAGCCAAGGAAGATCCAGGTACACCACAACGACCGACTTGGGTGAAAAGATAATCTGAGCACACCACAATAAAGAACTTAGTAGAATTTAGAGGAATCATAGCACACCACAACGACATTTCCGGGAAAAAAAGAAAAAGATACTTACGGTCCTCTGGACATCTGAAGGGGAGCTTGGGGATGGTCCTGGAAAGATGGACTGACCGGAAAATGATGAACTTACCTTCGGAGCTCTCGATAGACCGCCTCGAGCAGACATCTTGGTTCAACATCTGTTTTTTTTATATATCTCTTTTAAAATTTTTTACCTTTTGGCCCTGTTGGCCTTTTTATGTATTTGGCCCTGTTTGGCCTGAACAACTTCTCCGCACCTTTTTGTGCGTTGAGCCCGTGCCACCAACCATTTATTGTCGGGACTTCTCTGTAGAATCTTTTTTATTCAATAAACTGTTCGTCCGTGCGCGTGCCCACGCTGAAGGCAGGCTCGCCCTGTCCGTTGGGGGGCTGCCCGGTTCCTCCGACGTGCAGTGGGGATCAAAGGATTAAAACCCGACCCCCACCCAAGGCTCGAAACCTCGCGGTGAGCCGGGGGATTCGAGGGTCTTGAAGGGAAGACTGGAAATTTCAGAACGGATATATGCGTGTGGGCTCCTCAAGGGGTTAATTATATCAATAGAACAAAGTGGCAGGTTAAAATATCTAACAATCCAGTCGTGAATATATGGTGAAAAATTTTGTGCCGATGATGTGATTAGATTTTGAAAAAAAATGTACATAATATATTTCTCATTTTCACATGGGTACATGGGGATGCCCCCTAAACTTCGGGATGCGTAAAGCCTTTTTTAAAGACGACAGTTACAGATTGCCCGAAATATAGCAAGATGTATTATTCAACGAGAGATTTTAATTTACTGAATTAATTACTTGGAATAAAAAAATTAAATCCTTGGTTTGTGTTGGGTTTTTATGGCGCAAGGGCCATATTTGGGCGCATGAAAAAAGTTAGCTGGACTTTGGTTCGAACCCCAAAGTACACTCATGTCCAAATTTATCTTTACATACCCAAAAATAATGATATTCCATGAAATATCCAATCGATGTAATCCATTTTTGCAGGGAATGTGTGAAAGACAAGCCTCATTAGCATTATCCAATGAAAAGTGATCAAATGGTTTCTGATATGCAAATCAAGGCTTTACGTCATCCGACGGTGAATCAAGTTCTTTGCGCAAAGTGAATATCTGAGTGAATTTCTGCAATACAGCGTTTGATTTCAGTGTATAAGGACTCAAAACGGTTTGTTATGGCTCCGAAGTATCATTTGGAAGAATCTGTGAAGTGGCGAATTATCGGCCGTTTAGAAGCAGGGCAGACAACCATGGAAGCAGCGAAATGTGTGAATATTTCAAGACAGTCTAAGGTATGGAAACAATTTCAGAACTCTGGAACTGTTGTAAGGAGGCCTGGACAAGGTAGTAAACGAATAACAACTGCTTTTCAAGATCGATATCTGGCAAAAACTGCCCGTCGTATAGGAAGTCTACTGCTCGGCAGTTAAGTTCAGAGGTTGTAGCCGCTACTGGAACTGTTGTATGACGGCAAACTGTATACAGAAGGCTTAATGCAAAAGGCCTTTATGCCAGAATGCCAAGGGTATGTGTTTCACTGTCTTCACAACAAAAGAGGGATCGCTTTAATTGGTGCAAAGAACATCAGAACTGGAGTGAGCACCAATGGACCCGTGTTCTCTTTACTGATGAGTCGAGGTTTAGACACATCTGATTATAAAGTGTTTACATCTGGAGGGAGTCAGGAATGCAAAATCTTCGTTTCGAACATTATGTAAAGTGACCGTTTCGGTAGTGCATGTCTGATGGTATGGGGAGGAATAAAGATCGATGGACGTGCGCCCCTACACGTTTTCAACAGCGGATCTGTGACCAGCCAGAGATATCGGGATGAGGTCTTAGAACCTTATGTAAGACTTTTCAGAGGTGCATATGGATCTGACTTTTTATTTATGGACTATAATGCTCATCCAAAGAGCAAACCTCGTTGACGAATTTCTTGAAAGTGAAGCCATTGAGCGAATACCGTGGCGAGTAATATCTCCTGATCTGAACACGATAGAGAACTTATAGGACTACCTTGGAAAAGCAGTTGAACGGAGACATCCTCCTCCTAGAGATATAAATGCCCTGAAGACCGCATTGCTGGAGGAGTGGAATTTAATTTCCCAAACTGTGGTTAACAACATTATTGCCAGCATTAAAACACGTTGTGATATGTGTGTACACGTCAGGCGAGATCACATTCCATGTTAAATTTCATAAGCCTTATTGTTTTTTTCTGAGTTATTCTTTTTTTTTCTAAACTCTTCTTGTCACATATTATTGCCATTTTTATAGTTTCATGCTACAGTTTTATATCAGATGCAGTGATCTTAATTTTTTTCCTTTGTATTTATGTGTTATGATGTTATGTATAATTTCATACAAATTCATAAAATTATAGTCCATAGTTTCTGAGAAATCCGTGATTTTATGCATGTAAAGATAATTTTGGACATGAGTGAATATTCTCTCTTTACTTCATTAACTTCATTAAGAATATTCAGAGTGGTCCCAAAGGTTTAACTATTTTTAAGTTTTAACTTTTGAAGTAAGTTTGCCAATTTGAATCCTGCAATGAAAGCACATGTAGAATGGCAAGTCCACAGTATGCGTCAGCTGTTATATATTTTGGTAATATTCATAAATCAGCAAAGATGTAATCAATACACCAAATTATACAACCAATAATGTTAACATTGCCACTCTACTATAATAACAAACTTCTAAAAAAATAGCAATTTAGGTGAAGACATGAAGATAGGTAGGTAAGTATTTTAATTAACGTCACACTGGAGCTAGACAACAAGCTATTGGTGATGGCACGGGATCAATCCCAAAGGGAAATATCCGCGAGGACAACATCACCTAATTTTGAATCACGGTCAGATGATGAGGCAACACCTGAGCTGGCACCCAACTCTTCAAACTTCCACACCACGCCAACGTCTAATCAAGACGGAAAACTTGTAATCTATATATATAAAATAGGATGTGTGTGTGTGTGTATGTGGGTATATTTTCTATACAAATCTACACCGTTTGACCAATCCACACCAAATTTGGTACACTTATAATTTAGAACACTGCGGTCAGCATAGGCTAACTCTTAACCCCCGTTCTATTGGCCCTGGGGGGCTAAAAACTATTCGAAATCGCAATAGAAATAACATTGAGCATAGATTGATTGCTTTAGGCAGCGATGGTTGCTTTACCACTGTTGATCGAAAAACAATTTTTTCCGAAACAAATTAAATTACAGTATTTATGTTTGAACTGACTTTTTAGTTCTTCCCATGATGTAAATAAATTATAGATATTTTATTGATGAAGGGGGAAAGAATATTTTAAAATATTTATGTTTGCAAGGAAATTCAAGGAAAGGTTTTCAGGAGTTCAAGGATTATTTTCAAGGAAAGTTGGTGTGTATTTCGACCAACTTTCCTTAAATAATTTATCGAATACGTAATGATTTGTAGAATTCTGTTTCACGAGGCTTTTTAGGTAAGGCGTGTAACTTATTTTAAAATGTCCGGAATAGATACATGTGAATCCTCCGTTGAAAGCAGTGATTTTCTTTCTGAAAAATTCTGTAAAATCGACCTTCTGCTTTTTGAAAAAATTTTATCTATTCAGTTTAATTTGTCTACACCGATTATATTTATTTCTAACCCAAGCACCGTTATTCCGAAAAGCACAAACGAAAAACTCATTGATCATAAAAGCGTAATTTTGCTACTCGGTATCTGGCAGCACCAGAATTAATGTTTACTTTTTTTATAAAACTTTGTAGAACTTTCTAGAAAGTTGGGGAAACGGAAACTTCCTTGGACTCATGGTGGAGAACATTCCAGCACCCACTCGATTCTTAGCTGGTCGTATTTAAAGGAAGCTAACTCGGTAAGTCTTCCAGTTTATCATCTTTCAGTGAATCTGGCAGTTTTATTTCGCTCTTTTGATTGTATAAGTGTTTCCTACTTTATTCGACAGTGATAGTGTACATTTTGGATTTATATTTCTAAATGGATGTAAGTACTACATAATTTTAAATTCGTTTTTTCGTTAATTTTAGCTTTTTATTGTATTCTATAATAGATTTCATTGCTCAGTGAGATGTGCCTTTTGCTTAATTTTTTAAATAAGTTTAATGGGATCAGAATTAATGCTTTTTTTACACCAGAATAAAAGTTTATTTTTAACATGATTTAGAATTCTGTGTTTGAATATTTTGATTGACAGCTTTTAAGTAAGGCATTAATTTTTTTTATTTGTGTTAAAAGTTTGATATTCTCCTAAACTGATGTAAGTACTTCACAATTTTAAATTTGTTTTACCATTCAGTTTATATTAGTTTTTTATTGTATTCTATAATAGATTTCATTGTTCAGTGAGTGTGCCTTTTGCTTATTTTATGAAATAACTTTTTAATGACAGATTTCACTGCTCTGTGATAGTGTGCCTTTTGCTAATTTTATGAAATAGCTTTTCTTTGTATTCTATAATAGATTTCATTGCTCAGTGAGAGTGTGCCTTTTGCTTATTTTATGAAATAGCTTTTTGTATTCTTTTACAGATTTCTTTGCTGTAGCAATGCCTCCAAGGAAGCGGAAGGCAATCGGCCAAGTGCAGTCAACGGCTAAGATGATGAAAAATGAGCGTAGACAAGAAACTTCCGAGGAGAGGAATAGAAGACTTGCGATTGCGAGAGAGAGAGCTACTACATCTAGAGCAACAAAGACGGCACAACAGCGTGAGACCCTACTACAGGATAAGAGAGATAGAGCAACTACATCTAGAGCAACAGAGACGGCACAGCAGCGTGAGGCCCGACTACAGGATATGAAAGAGACAGCTACTACATCTAGAGCAACAGAGACGGCACAGCAGCGTGAGGCCCGACTACAGGATAAGAGAGATAGAGCTACTACATCTAGAACAACAGAGACGGCACAGCAGCGAGAGGCCCGACTACAGGATAAGAGAGATAGAGCTACTACATCAAGAGCAATAGAGACTGCACAGCAGCGTGAGGCCCGACTACAGGATAAGAGAGATAGAGCTACTACATCTAGAGCAACAGAGACGGCACAGCAGCGAGAGGCCCGACTACAGGATAAGAGAGATAGAGCCAAACGATCACGGACTGCGAGCCATTTTAGCTTAGCACTGGAAGGATTTCACTACGATTCACATAAAGACTACTCGATGCATGCAAGTGTTACGATCGGGAAAATGGAAATGGTTTGTACTTACTGTCAAGCCAAAAAGTTTAAATCAGAGTCTACTGGTATTTGCTGCAAAAATGGAAAAGTTAAACTTTGCCAACTGGAACCACCACCACAAGACCTTTTGACTTACACATCAGGAGATACGTCAGAGTCGAAGCATTTTCTAAGTAACATCAGAAAATACAACTCATGTTTCCAAATGACATCATTCGGCGCCACATCAGTTGTTGGACAGCCCGGATTTCCGTCGACATTCAAGGTGCAAGGGCAGGTTTACCATAGAGCGGGATCGTTGCTTCCGCTGCCAGATCAACCACCAAAATTTCTACAACTATATTTTATTCAAAACGAACAAATGGAAACTGATCAGAGGTGCGCCTACATCTCGGGAACAAGACGTCAGATTGTGTTAAACTTACAGAGGATGTTTCATGAGCACAATAATCTTATTAAAACGTTTGAAACAGCATTGGAACATATGCCAACAGATGAATATAAAGTAGTCATAAGAGCAGACCGAAGATCAGCAGGCGAACACGAGCGGCGCTTTAACTTTCCTCAAGCAGATGAAGTCGCGGTGGTTATATCAGGAGATGAGTTTCATCAACGGGATATCGTTATTCAACGACAAGGTGAATCATTGCATCGTATTTCGGAAACACATCGATCTTATGATGCTCTGCAGTACCCAGTGATATTCCCCCATGGTGAAGATGGATATCATTTTAATCTGAGGCAGATCAACCCATGAACAGGTGAAACAACCAGCAAGAAAGTTTCAGCGATGGATTTCTATGCGTACAGATTAATGGTTCGAGATACTGGGCAGAACCACGTATTGAACTGCAGGCAATTGTTTCATCAGTTCATCGTCGATATGTACGCTAAAGTCGAGAGTGAACGTCTCCTTTACATTCGTCTAAATCAACGTAAACTGAGAGTTGACGAATATATTCACCTGAGAGATGCTGTGGCAAATGACGGGAACGTTGAAAACCTCGGTGCCTTAGTCATACTACCAGCTACATTTACAGGCAGTCCCAGACACATGCACGAATACACACAAGATGCTATGACGTACGTGAGGACGTACGGGAGACCAGACTTTTTTATCACCTTCACCTGCAATCCCACTTGGACGGAGATCAAGGAGGTTCTTACCAATGGTCAATTACCCAGTGAGCGCCACGACTTGATTGCGAGAGTATTTAAACAGAAGCAGTTGAAACTGATTGACGTTATAACAAAGGGCCATGTATTTGGAGTGCCGAGATGCTGGATGTATACGATTGAATGGCAAAAAAGAGGGCTGCCACACTCGCACAATTTGATCTGGTTAGCGGACAAAATTCAGCCCACTCAAATCGATGACGTTATATCTGCCGAGTTGCCAGACCCGGAACAAGATCCCGAACTTTTTGAAGTGGTAACGAAAAACATGATCCACGGACCGTGTGGAAATCTCAATCCCATTTCTCCGTGTATGAAGGACGGAAAGTGTACCAAGAAATACCCTAGAAAATTGATTAAAGAGACACAAACTGGAAATGACGGCTATCCCCTGTACAGACGGCGGGCTCCGGAAGATGGAGGGTTCACGGCGAAACTAACGATACGCAGCAACACGGAAATAGAAATCGACAATAGGTGGGTTGTGCCCTTTTCGCCGCTGCTGTCGAAAATGTTTCGGGCACACATCAACGTGGAGTACTGCAACAGTGTGAAATCGATTAAATATGTGTGCAAGTATGTCAACAAAGGTAGTGATATGGCTGTTTTCGGTATCAGCGACGAGAGATCGAACGATGAAGTGACGCGGTATCAATTGGGAAGATACCTCAGCAGTAACGAGGCAGTTTGGCGAATACTGGGTTTTTCGATTCACGAAAGACACCCTACTGTTGTTCACCTCAGCGTCCATTTAGAAAATGGTCAGAGAGTTTATTTCACAACAGAGAGCGCCCCTAGAGTGATTGATCAGCCACCAAACACGACTTTGACGGCATTCTTTCAACTGTGTCAGCAGGATCCTTTTGCGAGGACTTTGTTGTATCCTGAGATACCTCGATATTACACGTGGAATGCGTCGAGGAAAATTTTCTGTAGGAGAAAAGTTGGCCAGCCCGTCCCTGGACATGATGCAGTCGCGAGTGACGCCTTGGGTCGAGTGTACACTGTTCACCCCAACAACGCCGAATGCTATTTCCTTAGGATGCTTCTTCACTCGGTACGAGGACCTAGATCTTTCGCAGAGATGAGAACGGTAAACGACGAAGTATGCCAGACATTTAGAGAGGCCTGTCAGAAGTTGGGTTTGCTGGAAGGAGACCAGCACTGGGATGACACGTTGCGAGAAGCCGAATTGATCTCCCTACCAGAGCAAATCAGAAACCTGTTTGCTATAATATTGACTACATGCAGTCCATCGAATCCAAACACTTTATGGGAAAAGTATAAGGAGGCCCTGAGTGAGGATATACTCGCCAAAGTCCGGAGGGAAACCCCGACATTAGAAATCGCGTTTGGTCCGGACATTTTCAACGAGGCTTTGGTTATTCTTGAGGACAAATGTGTGGCCATGACAAATAAAACATTACTGCAATTGGGCCTGCCTGCACCAGTAAGAGATCGACGAGACGTACTTCGCGCAGATTACGTGCGAGAAACGAACTACGACGTCGAAGAGCTGAGTGCATACGTCGCGGACAAGAAGCCACTTCTGAATCGAGATCAGAAAAACGCATACCAAATTATCATGGATCAGGCAGCAAAACAACAAGGTGGTATCATTTTTCTTGATGCTTCTGGGGGCACAGGGAAAACATTCTTGATTAATATAATACTGGCCGAAATCAGGACTCGGGGAGAAGTTGCTCTTGCCATCGCCTCTTCGGGAATTGCGGCGACGTTAATGGAAGGAGGGAGGACGGCCCATTCTGCACTTAAGTTGCCACTTGACATCGCCAGGCAGGAAAATCCTACCTGCAACATAAGCAAGGCAAGTGGTCGGGCGCAGGTGCTCGAGACTTGCAAATTAATCGTGTGGGACGAATGCACCATGGCTCACAAGAAAGCTCTCGAGGCCCTCGACGTCACTCTGAGAGATCTGAGAGGAAACGACAACCTGATGGGAGGAGCTCTGGTACTCCTCTGTGGAGACTTTCGTCAAACTCTGCCCGTCATCCCGAAGTCGACGCCGGCCGATGAGATCCATGCATGTTTGAAACATTCGTTTTTGTGGAGACATGTGCGAAAGATAACTTTGAAGCAAAACATGAGAGTACATCTGGGGGATGAGAGTGCTCAAATTTTCTCAGACAAACTCCTGGAGATCGGAGAAGGCAGATTGGCAGTCGAGTCTTCTGGCAAGATTAAATTCCCATCCGATTTTTGTAATCTGGTGTCGTCCGTCTCAGAGCTGATAGATGCAGTCTATCCGTCTGTTTCCCAAAACTATCACGATTTGAACTGGTTGCGAGAGAGGGCCATTCTTTCTGCTAAAAATGAAGACGTCCACGACATAAACAATCAAATACTTGTCATGTTACCAGGCGTGGTCACTGAATACAAGTCCATCGATACCGTAGTAGATGCCGATGAGGTCGTCAATTTCCCGCCAGAGTTCCTGAACTCGCTTGATCCGGCTGGATTGCCACCACATCGTCTTTTACTTAAAGTGGGATCTCCGGTTATTTTACTGCGGAACCTCGACCCGCCAAAACTTTGCAACGGCACGAGGCTGTGTGTCAAGAAGCTGCTGGGCAATGTAATGGAAGCGACTATCTTGACAGGAAAGGGAGAGGGTGCAACAGTTTTTATCCCACGGATACCACTCATTCCGACGGATCTCCCTTTCGACTTTAAGAGATTGCAGTTTCCAGTAAGACTTGCGTTCTCGATCACGATCAACAAGTCGCAGGGGCAGTCTATCAAGTACTGCGGAGTGGATTTGAGATCGCCGTGTTTCTCCCACGGACAACTTTATGTTGGTTGCTCGAGGGTGGGTTCACCCAAGAATTTATTTATTCTTGCTCCCGGAGGTGAAACTAAAAATGTTGTGTATAATCAAGTTTTGTGTTAAATTTATATTGCAGTGAATTTGTAAAATATTTTACTTTATAATGCGTGTACTGTACTTATACTTTTAGAACCTGTTAATATAATTACTTTGATTTTACACTATACATTGATTTCATTCCTTTTCCTGTCCAATAGAAGATTGGGATAAATACCCGGGCAAAGCTATGTTGCCGTTGTTTGAGCATTACTAAATCTAACTTTTAGTTGATTGTATAAGTATTTCCTACTTTATTTGACAGGTGTAATGTGCATTATTGAATTAAAGTTTATTATTTTATTTCTATATGAATTTTATATTTTTACATGAATATTTGTTTGATAAAAAAAGGATATTTAAAATATTTCATTATTCATAATTTACATTTTGTAATGAAACACGAAAAACTTCAACTCATTAATCATAAAAGCGTAATTTTGTTATTTTAGATTTGGGAAACCAGAATTAATTTTTATTATTTTATAAATTTGATGTAGCATCCCGTGTTTGTCTATTTGAGTTAACACAGCGAAATGTTGCAGTCATATTTGAGCATTACTAAATTTCATTATCGTCTTTATCAATATTTTCAAATATCTTTTTTCGAATTGCTCTGTTTCAGAATACACTCAGGCAGTCGAAATTCGACACTGCGCATCATTCGTTTTTTAGAATTCTGCATTTTTTCGTCGGAATTTCGTTTCTGTTCGTATTTATGTCTTAATCTTTTAGATATTGCAATATATTCAGGAATTAAATGCATATATTTGCGTCCGAAGTATATAGTAGAAGTTATGAAAAAGTTAAAACGTATTTTCCGTACAACTTAAATGATTGCATTTTTCTGTGAAAGAAAAGTGATTATTCTAATTCACTTTTCAAGCAACATTTAACCATTTCAACCCGAGCAACGCCGGGTAATTCAGCTAGTATGTTATAAAATCGTATTGTCAACATTATTATCTCTGTAGGGCTTTTTCTTCATGGTAAAAAGTTTAAATTAAAGCTTAATGTGCATTCCAAAAAATTGGATCACTCTGTTTTGAAAATATGAATACATACATATTGCGTATAAATTATATAATGAACAAACTTATTCTAAAATTCACATTTTCCGTAGTTTTTAGACCCTTATCTGAAATTTCTCAGAGATTTCTGTAGGTCTTACCTAGTAATTACTAACCAGGAAGGACCTATATAGGACTACCCGAGGATGTATCAGTTTAGGAAGAACTTCTCTCTATAGGCTGCGGGAAGTTCTTCCTAAGGCCATCCGAGGGTCCCACGGTAGTCCGGTTGAAAGAGTAACGAATTAGCAACCGGAGAATTGCGCGTTCGAAACTAGATCCAAACAAAGACCGTCGTTTACGTGGGGGTTGGTGCACGCTGAATCTGTCGGGGCCTCACGTGGCCTAGAACTCATGTTGGCGTGGTGTCGAAATTTGGAGAGTGGGGTGCCAGTTCAGGTGTTGACCTCGTCATCTGACTGTGGTTCAAAATGACGAGGTACTGTCCCGGATCTTTCCATTCGGGATTGTTTAAACAATTCACTAAATGATGTATTAGCAGATAAAATCTATAGTTACTTTATTAACACAGTTCACAGTATGAAGGAACATGATTACAAGCAAACGGATGCACGAGCATCTTAGCATTATGAGTTGAGTTGTACACTGACAACATCTACTAGAAAACATTAAGAAAATAAATAACTAGAAACATCAAAAACAAATTAACATACAGAATTATTAGTTTTAACACTTTCCCTTGTTAACTGGGTTTTTTTATGAATTTATACTGAACAGATTTGTTCAATAGTCCCATTTGTTGAGAGAAGATCAATAACCGTGGCTTGGTTAACGGCTTGGTCATGATATCAGCAAGTTGCCTTTCGGTTGATACTTGTTCAACATGCAGCTTGCCCTCCATCACTTTCTCGCGAATGAAGAAATGCTTAGTTTCAATATGTTTGGTCCTTCGATGATATTCCGGATTATGGGCAAGCTTTACGGCTGCTTGATTATCTACTTGAAGTGAAGGCACTTCCTTCAGGTTCACTATTTCTTGATAAGTCTTGTTTGCCAAAGGACTTCTTTGACTGCCTTGCTGCCACAACTTCAGCCTCTGTGGTTGAAGTGGCTACAATGGCTTTTCTCTAACTATGCCAAGAGATCGCTCCTCTGGCATAGTTCAACATCTGGTCCATCACTGAACCAGATGTTGATCTTCCTGTGTTTGTACATCCACTGAAATCTGCATCACTGCAGCATTCCAGCACTCTACTTGTACCAGTTGCATGGTAAGTAATTGCAAGATTAGTTGTACCTGCTATGTAGCGGAACACTCTCTTTACTCTCACAGCATCCTCTGCAGATGGACTTTCTAGTGACCTGGATAGAAATCCCACACTGTAAGCTATATCTGGTCTTGTTCCCACCATCAGATAGATCAATGCATCAACTGCTTGGCGATATGGAAAGTCCGGTCTTTTGGTGTCCTCAGGTTTTTGAAATCTCGATTCCTTCAGCATGGGAGTTAGTGCAGGCTTGCACTCTTCAAATCCAAACCGCTGGAGGATTTTTCTGGGATATGCTTCCTGACTAATTTCAATAGAGCCATCTTTGTGACGTTCAATTTCAAGCAAGAAAGCAAGAAACCTCCAATGCACATCTTAAATCTAGATTTTAGTTCTTCAAGGAATGCATCCAAGTCCTCTCGGTTAGTTGCAGCAACCAGTCCATCATCCATATACAACACTATGAGCAGTTTTCTACCATTCTCTTCTCTAATATGCAGACATGGGTCAGAATCACTTGCTTTAAAACCAAGTTTACTTCAAGTTTCAGCAAAAACTGGCCAAAACACTTGTTCCAGCAACGTGGTGCTTGTTTCAAACCATACAAGCTGCGCCTGAGCTTGCAAAGTCGTCCTATTTCATCCTTATAGCCTTCTGGCTATTGCATGTAGATGGTTTCATTGAGTTGTCCTTACAAAAAGGCTGTTGATACGTCAAACTGCGACAAGTACATTTTCTCCTCAGCAGTAATGCTCAGTATTGCACGTATTGTTCCCAATTTAGCTACTGGACTATAAGTTTCGCTATAATCAATGCCTTGGCGTTGACTGTAACCTTTCACAACAAGCCTAGCTTTATACTTGTTGATGCTGCCATCTGGATTTTTCTTGATTCTGTAAACCCATCTACATGGTATAGCCTTGCTTCTTGCTGGTAGATCAGTCAGTTCCCATGTCTGGTTTTCTCTGTGAGAAGTCAATTCGCTGTCAATGGCTTTCTTCCAGTTAGCACTTTCTTTGCCATTAACTGCCTCTTCAAATGTTCCAGGATTGTCAGTGTCATAAACAAATGATTCAACTTCCATGATATAATCCTCAAAACGTGCAGGTTTTTGTATCAGAGAACGGTTTCTCAATCCTTTATTACCTGAAGATTGAAGCTCTTCACCAATGTCATCTTCAGCATCACTTGTCATTCCTGCTTCATTCTCTTCTGAGTCATCATCAGTATCTCTTGTAGTTTCTTGTTCTTTTTCGCCCAATTTCTCCTCTGCATACTTTCCCTCATTAGAAAGTCCTTTCAACGTCAGTTTAATGTGGTCATCACATTTGCTGGGTTTCTCTTGAAAAATAACATCTCTAGAGAAAATCACTCGTTTCTCTTCTTTTAACCAAATCCTGTAACGCTCATCATAGTCGTATCCTACAAGATAGCCCTTGACAGCTTTCTTGTCCATTTTCTTCCTCTTTTGAACAGGAACATGAGCATAGCAAGTGGAACTGATTACCCGCAAATGTTTCAGGCGAGGCTTCTTCCTCCATAGTTCGTATGGGCTAGCATCTTCCACTGATGACTTGCCTGTTCTGTTCAAAACATATACATCAGTGGTTACCAGTTCAGCCCACATTGCAGCAGGATGATTGATGTCAGGATTTGAGTACTTGAACGCTCTTTCCATTTCTATAATGGTGCACATCTCACGTTCACTAGCGCCATTTTGCTCTGGCGTATAAGGTGCAGTAAGTCTTTGTGTGATTCCCTCGTGGCATAAAATGGCACAAACCTCTTTGTTGTCAAATTCACCACCATTGTCACTAAGAAATTCTTCTTTTACCGAATGTCCTAAAGTCTTAGCGTGGGCGAGCATTTGTTTGAGCACATCCTTCACTTCAGATTTTTCTTTGATTTCGAAACTATAGCGAAACTTAGTGTAACTATTTTTGAATACATCCAAGAATATCTTCTTTTGAAATGAATAATCAAAGGGTCCACACACTTCAGCTGAAACCAATTCACCAGGATTGGAAGCTTTCTTCCTGGTTCCATATGGTAAGCGATATGCTTTGCCTTAAATACATGATTCACAGGGTTCGTTATCTAGGCGAACAGATTCCTAGTTCTTTTTGTTGAATATCTTTGATGTGGCGTTTATCTTGATGGCCCCATCTTTCATGATACAACTGCAACAAGGAGCTGTCTTTCACAACTGTGTGCACTTCTGCTCCTTTCTCTGGCACAATTGGCTCAATAGCAGTCTTGAATAGAGTTCCATACACACTGCGTGTTCCATGTAGTACAACTACACCATTGACTTTTAGCCAACACTCAGTGGAGGATGACCTGAATTCACTGTTGGCATTCCTATCTTGAGCAGCCAGCACTGAAAACAAGTTTCTGCTGATCTCAGGCAAAAACCAGACGTCTCGTAGTTGAATTTACTGGCATTGCTCACCAACAGTGGTCTTGACACGAATAGTGCCTTTTCCAAGTGCAGTCAAGGTTTCTTTTCCAGCAGCCTTAATGCCACAAGGACTATGGAAACTCGTAAAGTCAACAAAATATTCTGGACAGTTTGTGATGTGACGAGTTGCTCCATTATCAACCCAGAAAGACGTCAAATCCATTTCAGCAGCACAGACTTCCCCACAGATGGACATCAGGGACACATTGGCAGTCTCCATGTTTCCATGTATGCCATTCACTGGTTTTTTCCTGCTCGACCTTCCATCGGAAATCCTCTTTCGGCAGTCCTTCACCCAGTGTCTTCTTTTGTTGCAATAGTTGCAAACGTCTCCTTTTCTTGATTGTTTCAGGAATCTGCCCTTGTCATCGTGCTTCTGCTTGTCTTGGTTTGTAGCTGCTAAAGCTTCCTGAACAGTTCTGTCACTAGTTTCAGACTTAGCGAAATTCCTTTCAAACATGCACAGTTGATTCGTAAGCTCATCAAAAGTCCTTTCCTCATTTTTGGCTATCAACATCCAACTGGACTTAAATGTCTCAAAGCTGCTTGGCAAAATATTTAGAATTTTGCACACTAGCATTAGATTGGGTAACTTGTGCTCACCTCTATCTTTGAGACCGTTGTTCAGTTCGTTCCACAGACTCCTGAGTTTAGCAATGTGGGTGGAAACAACATCGCCAAGTGACCAGTTAAAAGCAAAAAATTCAAATTTTAAACAGCTGATCTTTTGATGTGGCTTCAAACTGCTGTTTTAGAGCTTCCCAGGCTTAATGTGCAGTCTCTTTATCCATGATTTTCTGATATACTGTATCAGTAACAGTACTCGTTATCATGGACTTGACATAACTGTTTGCCTTGCGGTAGAAATCACTCCGTTCCTTATAATCCTTGATTGCATCTGCATTATCGGAGTTGAATAAAGGTTCTGGCTTGACTAGCTTCCCATCAATCACTTATAGGGCTCCTTCATGGTAATCCAGCAAGTCTCTAATTTTCCTCTTCCAAAATGGCCAGTCTGATTCTCCAGTTAATAGCTTAACGTGTCTTGTTAAATCCATTATTCTTTCTGGAATCGCTTACTTAAGAAGAATACAGTTCTTAATTAGCCACAAATACTGTAGAACTAGACACTAGTTTGGCTAAGCAACAGCAGTCTATCCTTAGCGATATTATCTAAGCCTAATAGCGGTAGCAATTGCTTCCAAGTTTAGTGAATCTTACTATCCCACTAAAAACTCATCAATCTATTTTCTAAGCACAGGTTCTAGCGAGTTGAAGGCCCATAACCTGTTTAAATAATTCACTAAATGGTGTATTAGCAGAGAAAATCTATAGTTACTTTATTAACACAGTTCACAGTATGAAGGAACATGATTACAAACAAACGGATGCACGAGCATCTTAGCATTATGAGTTGAGCTGTACACTGACAACATCTACTAGAAAACATTAAGAAAATAAATAACTAGAAACATAAAAAACAAATTAACATACAGAATTATTAGTTTTTAACAGGGATTGATCCCGGACCGTCTCCAATAGCCCGTTGTGTTGCTCCAGTGTGAAGTTAATTCAATTACCTACTCCGAGTGGAGTTTTTCATGATGTGTCCTTTTTCAAGGGATGCTTTTGGGAAGTCCGGTAGTTCACAGCAAAGATGTGTGTCATATGGGATCTGAAATACGGGTTAAGCAGACATGTTAACCCCTTATGGTGATTGTCTTGAGGAGGTATCTCGTCATTAGCGAAAAACATTAGCAGATTTTGATGAACGAAATCATAATTAGATTCTATCTAGTCATTAGAAGACTGACCAAATCTTGATCTCATCGTCAAAAAAATCGGCAATATCAACATATTGCCAAATTTTAATGACAAGATTTAATGATTGGTATCTCGTCATTAGCAAAATTGGTAAAATATTGATAGACGAGGTATCTCGTCAAAATCACTGAGAGGATTAAGCAGGTTTGCTCATAAACTAACCTCAAAGACCACGTATGGATGTGCAATGGGTTGACAATACGAGAACCATGACTTTCTAAGCCCCAGATGTGTTTTCCCCACCATTTTTTTTTCTAGAATATAAAATAACTTCATTAGCCGAATCAATTTTCATATCCTTTCGGCTTATAGCCATCCATTCACTTCCAGCAATCTTTTCTTGGTTGTGTCGGACGGAAATCAACCGTACCAAACCATATAATTCCCAAACGTCCCAACAGAACGACCGGCCTTACTCTCTCAATGCAAAGCGGAATGTTAAATCGACCCGAAACACTTCAAAAGCAACAAATCATTCCCAGCTGACCCTGTGGATATGTAATGATGATATCCCATGTCCACATGTCCTTCGAGGGAAGCCGAAATCACAGGCACGGCCACAGTTTTAATCAAGAAAGCGGGCAGGCAATAAATAATGTACATTTGGCCGCGAAAAATTATCGATTCCGCTTCGCTCTTCATTCCCACCTCGGTGGTATTTCTGACCGAGTGGCCATGCATGGCCGCTTCACAGCATTTCATTGGCTCGTGTGAGTGGACGCCGACATTCATTCAATTACAGCCCTCCCCCTCTTCGGCCTTGGTGGTCAAAGGGAAGGCTTCGGAACTTCATTTTCCACAGTGGACAATGGTCAAGCGGCTGGGAATTCCATACCATGGGTCTGACATGATTCCCCGACAGAAGTTCTTGAGTTTTGAAGATTGCTTTTGTTGATTTCATTTTTGGGAGCAACCATCATCACCTGTGGTAAGTATTATGCTTTTGTGTAAGTAAAACCTGTGGTAAGTAGAATGCACAGCGAGTTAGTTAAATTAGCGCTTTGTTAGTTCTCTCATATAAATTAAACTACGCGATGTTGACTTCGGGTCTTTCCCTTTGGGATTGATTCACCAGTAGCCCGTTGTGTTGCTCCAGTGTGGCGTTAATTAAAATACCATACCTACCTCATCATAAAAATTGAAGTTTCGCCAATCATGCAGGTAAAAAACCCATCCGATCTGAAAACAGCTAAATAGCAGTTAGCATTATGGCAATTCGTGATTTCCAAGAAAGAAATTTTACGAATCTGCTGCTTTGTCTATGAATTTGGAACAGTTAATTGAATTAATTGCAAAGTAATAATTAAAGTTAGTAGTAACGGTAGATTATCCACTGGATGCTCTTTCACAAATTGTCTCTTGTAATGCCGATGGACGAAGAGGTCAGCATTAAAAGATGCAGGTTGGAGGAATCCCAGGAGAGATTCCATGGGTCAAGAAGGTCAAAACTGCTTAGAAGTCATGCAGGGAAAACTGAACGAAGATGTATGTGAACCCCTCGGGAAATTAACTCTCTGGGCATCGCGAGATTTTTTAGTATAGTATTACTTTTACCCTCCAACACACTGAATGACTAAATAATCACATCTATTGGTTGAAAGAATCCATGGATTCATTCAACCTTTAGAGAGATACTATTGTTCCTCTCCTAAAGTAGAATAATTTGGAAAGATTCTATGCTCCTCTCCTTAGAATAGCATCCTTTGGAACGATTATATTACGACTTTTCTTAGAATAGAATCCTGTGGGACGATTCTATTGTTCCTCTCCATGGAATAGAATCCATTGGAAAGATTCTATTGCTCTTCTTAGAATAAATCATTTGGCGATATCCTATTGCTCCTCTTAGAATAGAATCATTTAGAAAAATTTATTTTTGAAGATTTAATTTGGAAAGATTCTATGCTCCTCTCCTTAGAATAGCATCCTTTGGAACGATTATATTACGACTTTTCTTAGAATAGAATCCTGTGGGACGATTCTATTGTTCCTCTCCATGGAATAGAATCCCTTGGAAAGATTCTATTGCTCTTCTTAGAATAAATCATTTGGCGATATCCTATTGCTCCTCTTAGAATAGAATCATTTAGAAAGATTTTATTTCTCCTAACCATAGAATAAAATCCCTTGAAAAGATCCCATTGGTCAAGATTGGTTGGAAGTCACGTAGGGGAAGACTTCAGGTTACAAGGCGGACTTAATGCGTGTGAATCCCTCAGGGGGTTAATGGTCAGCACTCCAGTTCTGTTGGGAGAAAAGGGGAATTTACGAGAGCTCAGTTGAGCCAATTCATGTCTTCCTCATTGAAATAGATGTAACTGGGAATAAAAACAATCTCGCACAGTATTAATTCATTGAACAACGTGATTGAGAAATCACGAGTTCGCAAATGAGCCGTGGGACCCTCTTCTTGACAGATGAGTAGCGAGAACACATCAGAGAATCGAGTCATTATGGCTTGAAAGTCATTCACATTCCCAGCTTCTAATGCGCGAAAAGAAAGCAATTGACATCTTTATCTAAGATTTCCGCAAACATTTGATTTGCTTTAGGTTTTTTGAAATGGATGACATATGACGCAACGAGAAAGAGTTGAAGGAATGTCTTCTATTTTGTTCAGTACAGAATGTACGACAAACCGAGACATCACGAAATCTAATGATGGGGATTTTTTTTACTTTGAAGAAGCGCTGTTTCTGTGAATGGATATTGGTTACATGCGAAAATTAATGCGTCTAGCCTGTTTGAGATTGGATACGATTGGCAATTTTTCGTAGAATAAGTGGGAGTTGTCTAATACCATGTTTTCAAATTATGCTTTGTATTGCTCAGGGCATTGGATTACGTCATTGGTCTTAGAAGGGTCTTAAACCGGCATTAAAATTCCCGTTAATACCGGTTTTGTAGATTGATGAGTTGTACGATTATCAAAACATTCATACCGTTTTTTTTTAAATTCCCTTTGAAAAATTATAATTTCCATTGACTTGTTTCTCATATACAGTGGTACCTTGAGATACGAGTTAATTCGTTCCATGACCGAGCTCTAAGTCAAAATACTCGTATCTCAAATCAATTTTCCCCATTGAAATTAATTGAAATGAGATTAATTCGTACCAGCCCCAAAAAACCTCTATAATAATGTATTTAAAAAACCTCTATAATAATGTAAAATTCTCTATAATAATGTATTTAAAATGAACAAATATTGTAGCTGGAGTTATAGCCGTTATCGAGTCCTGCTTCAGAATAGTACATATCGTAGAAGGAGTGTGATCGTAGAAGGATTGCGTTGCCAAATCTATTACTCTTACGCCTTGCTCATGTTTGTCTATTATCTCACTCTTTAATTCCATGGATATTACTTTTTTTTTCTCACCGCTGTTCTTTACTCTCACCTTTGGACTCATGGTTATACGAAAAAGAAATAGTTAAATAACTGTACATCACCCCGTTTTTCCATTTTCAGAATTGACGCATCTGGTCGGAGAAAAGAAAAAAGAAAAACATGAAAGGGCACACCGGTGGCAGTTGACAATAAATGTCAAACCAAATTAAGAAATTGATTGATTTTTGTGACAGACGTTAACTGCCAACAGGTGAGGTAAACTTATGAACCGAACGATGCGCAAGATGGGAATCTGAGCGGAGTGGTGGTTGTGACGTCACCGAAGCAGGCTCGTATCTCAAATTCTGTCTCGTAACTCAAGGCAAAAAATCGACCCAGTGACGGCTGGTATCTCAAAAAAACTCGTATGTTGGGGCACTCGTATCTCAAAGCACCACTGTATATATTAAATCAGCCATAAGATCGCAATGGCAGTGCATCTAAATATTTTTAAGGTTCATTGAAGGGATAGAATGAAAGTGGACAATATAAATATTAACATACGGGAGTTATGTTAATTTAATTTAACCCTTCTGTTGATTGTCTCAAAGGGGGGTGTTGCCATTTGCAAAACTGACCAGATCTTGATGAAGGAGATGTCATAAGCGAAAGTAATCAGATCTCTTGATGAACGAGATACCAAGTCGAAACCACTTGGAAGGCTAAATCTAATTTTCAATTGCTATAAATTAATACCAAACAAATCGTATTTCTAATATTGTAAAATGCAGCTTCTATATCGTTACCTGGGGCCGTGGTAGCCCGTTGGGAACGGTAGCGGACTAGCAACCGGAGATTTGCGAATTCGAATCCGACCAAAGACCGTCGTGTACAAAAGGGGCTGGTGCACGTTCAATCTGTCGTGGCCTGAAATGTCCTCACTTTAGTGTAGTGTGGAGAGTGGTGTGGAAGTTTGGTGAGTGGGGTGCCAGCTCAGGTGTGACCTCGTCATCTGACCGTGGTTCGAAATTACGTGGTGTTGTCCTCGGATCTTTCACTTCGGGGGTTGATCCCGGAACGTCGTCAATAGCCCGTTGTGTTGCTCCAGTGCGACGTTAATTAAAATACCTACCTATATCGTTACCTGAATACAAGAACTCGAAAAATGGAGAATTTTGAATTATATTTAAATTAGTAAAGAGGGAGATCATATATATAGAATTTCATGCCAGAACGAGGTAACATATGTTTGACTACTTAAGCTCTACCTATCGGTTAATAAAAAGTGTTTTTATGAAGCTCTTTGGTTTGGAGGCAAGCTGTTTTTCCCTTTATCGAAAAAATAATTGAGGTACCTAGATTTTGTATTCAGGTGATAATGTGTTAATGGACAATCCAGAAATGTGCCTAAAATATAATACATGAAAAATTCCTATTTTACCTGTCACATTTGAAATAAATTAAAAGTTGCATTGAGAGTTCTTTACACAGGCTCTGTTTCCATAATCTCTACAAAAGATGTCGGAAACCCTACCTGTCACCTTGAATATGTGACCAAAATTATGTGCGCATCAGCAACTAAAGGATCGATACTACTTAATATTATCCCTTTACACATATTTGACCCACTGAGCGTTTTTGGAGTAGTGCAGTATTGTTTTTACCTTACATCATACACATTTTATGACTATATATCTACACCAATTGGTTGAAAGAATCCTGGAAAATATTCAGTTGCTTAGAAAAAGATTTTAGAAGTCATACAAAGAATACTGCAAATTACTCAGCGCATATGCCTCTCAGAGGTTTAAATACTTTTCATTCTATATAGAAGTATAGCCCGATGATGAAAACTTGTATTGGGAATTTCATCGGCAATTTTCCTGTACTGAGAATACCAGTAATTTTCAAACCCTAATTCTCAGCTTCGTAAGGCAATTTTAGAAACTAATTTCATTACACAAAATGGTATCAGAACGAACAATGAATTATCTTTAGCAGGTAGGTAGGTATTTTAATTAACGTCGCTCTGGAGCAACACAACGGGCTATTGGCGACGGTCCGAGATCAGACCCGAAGGAATACATCCGAGGATAACATCACGTAATTTGGAACCACGGTCAGATGACGAGGTCCCACCTGAGCTGGTACTCTACTCTCCAAACTTCCACACCACACCAATGTCTTTAGCAATGGAAAATAACCAAGAAATTTCAACAGTTTATTAAATTATTCTTGAAAATAAATTATTTGGGGGTAACAAATTGTAATATTTTGGCTAGAATTATCTGTAGATTGCTTAGAAATATAGAACCTAGCTTTGAGATTTTGGACACGTTAACATAACAACTGAATTTCGGAACTCTTACAAATGATCTGTGATTGCAGAGGGGCAACTATATAACAAACATTTGGTGATCAAAAAATGACCTAACACACCCACGTGAAGGTTAGGTAAGGTGAGGAATTCAGAAGACTTCAAGGGAGGCATTTTAGAAATAGTTATTAAGCAGTTTTGTAGTTTTTCTAGGACAAAGTGTTTTATGTTTAAAGTACAATTTTGTCTATGTCAGAAGTATTTTCCAATGGTATACGTGTGAAGTAAATGCTGACATGCACTACATCCTTAAAGTACGACTCTTCAGGTGACAGTGGACTTTCACAAACTTTTGCAGTTATGATCCCGATGTTATGAAAGTTTCAGACTGTTTCCTACTAAAAGGCCTATATATAAAGTTTGGTTCCAAAATATTAAGTCATTCGAAAGTTATTACATATAACGTGGCCAAAAATTTTGATAATCTAGCAAAAATTGATTGGTCTCATACGCAATTTTTTCCATGTATAGTCGAAATTTTAATTTACATAATAGTTTATGTTCATAATAATCAAATTATCTCTATTTGGCAAGCGCATCCCTCAAAAGAAAAGCAAAAAAATTTATACCAAAACACCTAAAATTATGCAAAAAATCCATAGGTTATTATTTTAAACCAAAATTACAAAATTTAGAAGATTGATGTGCGAATTTCTTATTTGTACTTAGATATACAACAGATTTAAAAGATTATCCAAAAAAACTTTTAAGTAAATCAATTAAATCAGGGAACACATTTTGATATCAGAAGAATGTAAAACAATCTCAATCGGAGAAAAACAACTGCTTTTTTTAGTAGAAATACTTTAGTTCGAACTCGTAACCCTCCGGTTGCAAATCCGTTACTCTTCCAACTGGGCTACCGTGGCCTGCTAAGAGAAGAAAAACAGCATAAAATTATCATCTCATAATCTTCTGGGGAGCACAAAAGAAGACAAGGGTGTGTTTTCTTTTTTTCTAAACCCGGTTCCTAGATTCAGATCCATTTTCGTATTCAATTCTTTGTATTAAATACAACTAATTAGGTGCCTGAAATCAACCATCTGTAGGTTTGTAGCTTTTGCTTGAGCTTCATTCCGAATATTTGTGGCATAGAAAACAAATTCCAAGTTAGATTTCATAACATAAATTAAAGTTTCGTTAATCATAGCAAAAAGAACTCACATACCTGAAAATAGCTAAGCATCACTTACCATTATGGAGATTGGATTGGGATAGTTATCGAAAAAAAAATAGGGTCGACCCGAATTTTTTTCTGCAAGTATGTCTGGCTATTTTCACATAACAAGGGTAATTATCTTCATTTTGTCTCATTATCAGACGTTAACCATTGCAAATGGGTGGTGTTTCGACTGAGTTTTGGGATGTCTGCTATATTTACGATATATTTATTACTCAGCAAGGAATTCAGCATCCATCCTTAAACAGGATCTGAAGGTTCAATGGTTTTTACTTAATTATTATTAAAAAATTCTCAAAATACATGAACCTTTGAACAATTCATTTGGTTTTTAACTTTTTTTTCAATATTTCTTAAATTGATCCTAATCATATGAATTGTTCACAAAAATGCATACAAATAGAGGTAGGTAGTTAAATTAACCTCGCACTGAAGCAACACAACGGGCTATTGGCGACAGTCCGGGATCCATCACCACGTTATTTTGAATCACGGTCAGACGATGGGTCAGCACTTGCGGTAGTACCCCACTCTCCAAACTTCCACACCATGCTTAAGTGAGGACATTTGAAGCCAGGACATATTTAATGTAAACCAGCCGCCGCGTACACGACGATCTTTGGTTGAATTGAGTCTTGAATTTGCAACTCCGGTTGCTGATCCGCGACTACACCAACTGGGCTCCCACGGATTTGTTATCCATTTCTCCATTTATGTCATCTCTTTATAGAAATGCGCATTTACACATTTACCAATTCATAAGATGTTACATCGCAAAACGAGGCAGTAAAATGCCAAATCGGCCAACCAAGTCAATTTTTCGCAGAGAAGTCACGTGACTACTAGTCGACACGATGGCCACACGCTTTGAAGCTTCACGACTGTGACTGACACAGAGAGAGAAATATACCTAGGACAAGTTACGGGAATCCAACTTTCGTCGCCTACAACTAGCAAGTTACTGGAAAAATCCTGAGCGGGAAAAATCTACTGAGCCACTCAAGTAACTGGGAAACTGTTCGCAGTAGAATTGTTAACAAATTGAATAAGACGCCTGTCTGAAATCTTTATTGCAAAGGGTGTTTTATAGCACAAATTTGGCCAAGCTGCGCCAAACGTAAGGAAGATAACGTCAAGTTAATGGCCATACCCATAACAAGTAAAGTTTTAAGGACAAAGAAAGCCCTGTAGCCCGGTTGGTAGAGTCACGGATTAGGAATCAGAGGGTTGTGGGCTCGAAATTTCATCCTACCAAAGATCGTAGTGTACATGCGGGCTGGTGAAGGTTAAATCTATCATGATTTCAAATGTCCTCAGGTTGGCATCGTGTGGAAATTTGGAGAGAGGAATGCCAGCTCATTTTACCATGGTTCAAAATTACGAGATGGTATCCTCGGATTTTTCCCTTCGGGGTGGTTCCCGGACCGTCGCCAATAGCCCCTTGTGTTGCTCCAGTTCCACGTAAATTCAACTACCAACCAACCAGCTAAAAAAGAGAGAAATGCACCCAGGGTAAATTACAGGAATAGAGTCTGCTCTGACTACAAGTTGGTAGAATCTAGAGTTTGAGGGGCAGTGGTAGCTCGGTTGGGAGAGTAAAGAATTAGCAACCCGAGGGTTGCGAGTTCGAATCCAACCAAAGACCGTCGTCTTTAAAGGGGGGCCGGTGCACGTTGAATCTGTCGTGACCTCAAACGTCCTCACGTTGGCGTGGCGTGGAAGTTTGGAGAGTGAGGTGCCAGCTCAGGCGTAACCTCGTCATCCGACAGTGGTTCAAAATTACGTGATGTTCTCCTCGAGTCAGGAAATGAAAATGTGTGTGCTCGATAACCAGGACTAACCCATCACAACTGAATTTTGAATCAGTGGTGGTAGCCAGAAGTTTTGAATAACAGCATAAAGAGATGTGAAATTTTGATCCCGGACCGTCGCCAATAGCCCGTTGTGTTGCTGTACTGCGACGTTAATTAAAATACATACCCACATACCATCTAGCGTTTGGGGAAAGCCACAGGTACCATCTGTTGCAAAAGAAAGTTCGGAGGGTGGAACGGACAAATTTAAGATTCTAGAGCATCGAATCCGACCCAGATCGAACTCCCATCGTTCCAAAAGCGTTCCCAGTTCAAGGTTCGAGCGGATGCATCGACCTCGGAACCTTGAGGTGTTGCACGCGGGTTGTGGGTGTCCAGACTCAGGGTCCCTGGGCGTTGCCCGACTTCTGCTCGGGAAGCAGTGGGGGCGACGTGCATTTGAATCATCATCCCTGCCCACGGACCGTGGGAGACGTGTCAATCCGTGTAATCCGTTTGGGGTAAAGCGTATTGCGTTTTCTGCGTTTTATTTGGAGAAAATTCTGGAATCGCATATGATGATTCAGAATCACCGCTTTTTTGGTGATTTTCCTGAATGTCAAATACAAGACTATCAGGAAAGGAAAATGTGTGTGCTCGATAACCAGGACTAACCCATCACTTAACTCAGGGGTGTCAAACTCAATTAAAACACGGGCCATTTAATGCAACTGGTAAGATTCACGAGGGCCACATCACATTTACAAATTTTCTTAAAATTATATTTTGAAGTGAGGATTCAGGAATATGGATAGGATAATTAAAACACACTATATAATTAAGTGAATTGAGGGTAATAATTTATAATATTGCTATATAATTGCTTTTATTTAAACGTTTATTTAATTTAATGTATTTATAAAATTAAAATTAATTTTTTTTTACCGGAAACTTACCAGCGCTTTCCTCCTACTAGAGAGTTTTCCAATATCTCGATTCAAAGACCGAGAACAATCTTCATTATGGCAGATTGATGTTTATCGGTTAATCTTGATCTGTAGGCCGTTTTATTTAATTTCATGGGACGAAAATAGTTGCACGCATTTTTAACATGACGAAATTGTGTGTACGGTATCGCCTCGATCTCCCCTAAGTGCTATTTTCTTCGTAACATAGTGTCCTGTTTTCATTTTATTTCAGAGCATCGTGGGCCACAAAAAATTACCTCGGGGGCCACATGCGGCCCGCCAGTTTGACACCCCTGCCCTAGAGCCATAGAAATTCTCACTCGGGGTGTCCTCGGGTTCCAGTGTGAGAGCCCTGCTCCATTCAAATGCAGCATTCCAATACATTCTACCTACCAAAAACGCTTTATAATTGGAATGGAAAACCCGTTCTAGCAACTTCTCTAACTTATACACTAACAGCCCAAATTACTCCTCACGGCTTATTTTTAATCCGATAACAACACCTCGTCATTTCGAACCATGGTTAGATGACGAGGTCAGCATCTGAACTGGCACCAAACTCCAAACTTCCAGCCAACGTGAGGACATTTGAGGCCACGACAGATTTAATGTACACCAGCCCCCCTTTTTACACGGCGGTCTTTGGTTGGATTCGAACTCGCAGCCCTCCCGTTTGCTAATCCGATACTCTTCCGACCGTACTACCGCGGCCCATTGTTGTGCCTAGAATGTGTGTGATATGTGAGGTGTAATGTGAACCTCAACCACGGAATGCATTAGGATAACGTTAAGTGGTTCTTAAACTCCTTGTTGCCACAATGATTAAATTCAATCGTCCTGGCATTTGCAAAAATAAAATAAAATAAATAATTTTTTAACAAAATTAATTTGGTACCAACTAGTATATTTTATCACTTTATCTTCATTTGAAATACGTACATTTTGTTTTGGACAGTGGGACAACAGGAGCCTCATTTTCCCCCAGCTCCCAAAAAGACTACTTTGTCTCCGCATTATCTATCATTATTTCCACATGCCCTGAGCTGTCCTTGTCTAGGAATTAAGATGTATTTCCCACCTAGCAGTTAACCAACAATACTCCACAGTTTCTACTACACCTCAACTCTTCATTATGACAACTTTCGCAACGTTTTACATCCATTCAAAACTGCCACGCAGCGTTCTTCACAAAGACAGATTGTTTATTAACGACACACGCATACTTTGTACTGTGGAAACTTAAGGTAAGCACAACGCAATAACTCTTTGCGCAAAGAAAGCGCCATTTCCCCCTTACCCACAAAAACTACGCTGTCCAACTGTTGCCATTCAGGAACACATAAAAACGACGACGATATTAAGTAACGAGCACGCGAAACAGCTTTTTCGCATTCAGTGGAAAGCGTGGGCCTTAAGCGTTGGCGTTTCTGGAGAGGCGTGTACCAAGCTCACGGAACCCGTTTCAAGTTCTTAAGTGGAGTTTTATTTGTGAAAATTGGATAAATATATCTGATTCTTTTTCTCTCTCTTCAAAGATGTCGAATGATAATTCGACTATTGACGTGTGGGTAAATATTTAAATTGGAGTCTTATGTCTGAGCGTGTCATTAGTGTAGGTCAAGGAGTTAAACGAAAGGGCTCTTCACTGAACATGCGTGTATTACAAGTTTGCCTACTTCATAAAAGGCTTTCTTTTTCGCGACATGGTGGGTTTTGATAGTGGTGAGGTGAATGTTTTTTAGTTTTAACCAATATATAATTTGAAAGTTATTTGCTTAAGCATTACGTGAAAGCCGTTTCTAAAACTCGTCAAACGATGATTTTTTGAGGCTATATGGGCAAATGGACTCCAAATTAACAAGAATATAAATTGTGCGCATTCAGAGTTAGTTTTAGTTATTTGCAGCATTATTTTTAAAGGAAAAAGTAGTACTTAGCGTAGGATCATTATTTTTTAAAGAGGTAGCAGAGTGCAATGAGCATAATTATATTTTAACCCTCCTGTAGTCCCGACGGGGTATCTCGTCATTAGCAAAACTGATCAGATCTTGATGGACGAGATATCTCGTTCATCAAGCTCTCGTCGTTAGAAGAAAACTGAACAAATCTTGATCTCGCTGCCATAAAAAAATCGGCAATGTTTTGACTACGAGATATCTCGTTCATCAAGCTCTCGTCATTAGAAGAAAACTGAACAGATCTTGATCTCGCTGCCATAGAAAAATCGGCAATGTTTTGATGACGAGATATCTCGTCATTAGCAAAATTGGTCAGGTATTGATGGACGAAATACCTAGTCGAAATCACTTAGAGGATTAAAGCAGTACTTGGTGTATTTTATTACTAGTATTATATTTTTAAAGGAAAAGGTTTTGCTCAAGAACCATATTACTACCCACTTTTTAATATTTGATTATTTTGTTTTAATTTTTAGAGTATAATATTAGTATTGTCCGTGGGATGGCAGTTGGTACAAGTAAAGGGACTTTATAATCAAAACTTATTTATTTACAACAAATCTGTATACACATAGACCGTGGCTCTGAAATAATGCTTCCATTTGGAGTGCTTTCCTACGCTTGTACAAATAATTTGTGCCGTAAAGCATATACTAGATCGATATAAAGCTAGTTGAAAAATTATAAATGATAAAAAGAAAGTTATGAAGATATTTTCTAAATGCTGATATAACTGGCGTCTAAAAATAAAAGATTATTTAAAATACAAACTGACTCTTGCTGCAATTGGCGTCTAAAGAATGAAACTTAATTAAAATGCAAACTGACCATAATTCTCCATGAGTCAAGATACCAATGACCAGGCGCATAGAAAAATTATTTGATATGTGTGCTCAAACAAATATCTTCTAAAAGTGAAATTTTGAACTAAAAAATTCTGAAAAGAGAATCTGAGATAATGATTATCGCATCATGTCACATGCATGTAAAATTGTTTATGAGTGGTTAACAGAAGAGATTAAGTGAGGTTAACAGAAGAGATTAAAAGTCTGTAAGTCTATCATTTATGATTCGATTTCCAAAATGTACAGCTAGTGGTGGGTGATTTTCTGCGATTCTCTAATGAAGTATACAAAAATCAAATAAAACATGAACGCCATTGTTTTAAAAATATGCAACGCAAGAATAAATGCATAAAAGTTATTTCAGTTTAATTTAATAGAATAAACTCAAAGAAATTGTAGAAAAAACCTGCTGCTATCGAAATCTCCGATTGGATCTTGGCGCTGAAGCTCTTGTCTTAGCATCAGGCATTACCGGTATTCAAGCCAGTAACTAGAGACGATACTAAGCTGTCAAATCTTTCATAAGGCAGAATTTTCTCGTTATCAGTGCTATAACTTGCATAAAGTCAATGCACGAAAGAGAATCAGTGATCGCTTAGTTTCTGTCAGTATGTTGACTGAGTCCTCAAAAAGGTTAAAATAGATTCGAGCAAATACAAAAATTAAGAGACAATCAAAATTACACTGACAGAAAGTGTAAGACAGCAACTTCAGTCCATCGAAAAGTTCTTCACAGTTCAGATGGTTGCACTGCTGTATATACTACTATACAGGGTGATTCTACGGTCATGGGACAAACTTCAGGGGTGATAGAACACAACGAAACAAACACTTTTCACCATAGAATGTAGGGTCGCTAGAGGACGCTTTCCATTTCGGCACAAACACACGGTCCGACGCAAGTTGGAAAGAGATGCATGAAATATGGAAACAACGCTTTAATGTCAAATAAACATCAATAACTGCTTGACAAAACGAAATAATACAATTAGACTTGCATCAATTAAAGATAAGTACAAGGAACAACGGGTAAGAAAGAAATGACATGTGCAAATTATGAGAAACGTTTCACATGGAAATGAAACGACATGTACAAACATCAGTCGGTAGTACAACGCAAATGCACAATTACAGAAGCTGTTCAAAATGTCGACCACCACACCTGATGCAGGCTTCGCGTGTGTTGATATATTTATGGAGCACATGTCCCCGCAGGGGCCTAAATCTCCGGTGTTGAACATAGAGCTTGACTTATTGAAATTTGCCTTGTTGAGTTAAGTATTGAAATTAAAAGCTAGTTAATAATAAACAAGAATCCGGTAAAATTTAGGAGTTATGAAGAATAAGGATGAATTTTTTTATGAAATAAGTCAGTGATCTCAAAAATTGATCCTTATTCTTCATAACTCCTAAATTTTACCGGATTCTTGTTTATTATCGCATCGCCGACGTAACGCTTTTATACAAGCGTTTGACTGCGCTCTCTAGCGGCCAATCGCTGCACTTGCGAACATACATTCTATGGGGAAAAGTGTTTGTTTCGTTGTGTTCCACCCCCCCCCTGAAGTTTGTCCCATGACTGTAGAATCACCCTGTATAGTTAATTTTTGTAGTGGCAGCTAAGTTCTCAATATATCCCCTCTAGAAGTGAGCAGTGCCTGAATTCGACTAGTGATACTTCTAGTTGATTGCCATATTCGTGAGACAGTGGGAGCTGTATCAAGATCACGGTTGTACTTCCGTATGCATGGTCATGCAATGAATGATTGTGGGTATTTGACTGTCCTGGTTTGCGATTTCCAACCGAGTGTAAGGACAGTGTAACTTAAGTCCACCATGCTCGTCCTTTCCAAAATCCATGCCGATGCTAGTCCTTTTACTAGACCGTAATCGCCAAAATTCGACTCTTGCCAAAATTCAGCGGATCCTCTAGTAAATCCTGCATATCTGGACACCGTCAACATTAGGACTGATGCCAATTCTTAGCAGAGGCCACCTCTGTACTGTTGTAATTATGTATAGTATTTATCTGAAGTATAATAGAGAAAGTTGACACAAATTGTGCAAATGCTTGTCAAAAGGAAAGTAAATATTGATCCTACCAACTACCAAGCGGTGAACTGTCGTTAGAAGTACAGAGGCTTCGGTTAAGAAAAAGATAGTAGTGATGTGAGAAATCTCTGCAATATTGATGAATAAGGGCGTTGATATGCCACACTTTTAGTTCAAAAGTAGATATCATGTAAGATTCTTTTAAGAAATAATTCTCATTAGATCAATTTTGTATTGTCTTTTGCTAATACTGATTCAATATATTTGATTTAAACAAACTTAACCTCCTACAAATAGGCAAATGAGGGTTGCCTAGAGCCATACCATCGATATGTAGTTTAACTTTTAAGATTTCCACAAAGACAAAGTTTTTTGAAACTACACAGTTCGGAGAAGGTCTTTTGTATCAAAGACATCGTCCCAGTGCAAAAAGAGTCCTCTGGGGGTATGGAATATCGAACAACCTTTTCAAGATTCAGAAACAGGCATTTAAGGACCTTACATTTTAAAAGGGAGGCAAGGAATTCTCCTCTTTGCACCAAGTGCACAGCCGCTCAGGCTTCACTGAATTCTTCCTTTTTGGGACACTAGAGAGAATTTCTTAAAAGCACTGGATAGGGGAGAAGAATCTGTGCAAAAGGTACTCATTGCGCATGACACAAACACCAACTAATCACAGCACGAAATCATTTGAGGCTGAAAGGATCAGGGCCCCTGGTTGACTTTTTTGAAAATCATTGACATCTCACTTGGATTTTACTTTTAATAAGACAATAAGGCATAAATTGTTTAAAATATTCCACATTTTGCTTTTTTCAACAATCTAAAGTCTCTCCTCCCTTGAGGCCAGTAAGATGACTAAATTTTCCTGGACTGATCATCCCAGTCCTTAACGGTTAACTCCAATCACTAAAAAACACATCGCAGCCATATCGGTTTCTCATCCACGCATATGCCACCACAGCCATCAACAAGAAAATTTATTTCCCAATAAACTTCATCCACATCCTACGTTTATCTGACGGAAGCACGCCTTTTCTTGAGCAACACTCGAAATCAGCAAAAGGAGAGAAAGCGTCTGAGAGAAACGAATTTCTCCGTGACGTAGACCCAATCCCTTGACCAGAAGTCGGCGATATTTCTTCTGAACGCCTTATCAGGAAACGGAGCAACACACACATCGATTCTGTTCGAATGTGGGAGACAAGAAAGTGCTGAATCACCAACGCCCCCGACGATGATAAGCCTCATGCAAAATATTCAGAAAACTGTATATTTTGTTTTGAATTCTTTTTTTTTGTTGCACGTGCGAGATAAGTATTCTTTTTTTCCGGGTTGCAACTGTTTGATAACAAGAAGTTACGGACCGCTTCGAATGATCGGACCGAACATCTATTACTCACAGGTTAGGGGGAAGACCTTTAATGGTTTAAATTAAAGTATGCAATTTCAAACAATTTGGCACCTTATTAATTTTGGGATGATATTAGCCACGTCAATTCAAGCCATCGGGGGCAGGTTTGAAGAGTAATGGAATAGCAACCGGAGGGCTTGTGAGTTTGAATCCAACCAAAGACCGTCGTGTCAAAAGGTGCACGTTAAATCTGTCGTGGCCTCAAATGTCCTCACTTTGGCTTGGTGTGGAAGTTTGGAGAGTGGGGTGCCAACTCAGGTGTTGCCTCGTCATCTGCCTGTGGTTCGAAATTACGTGGTGTTGTCCTCGAATCTTTCCCTTTGGGATTGATTCCGGACCGTCACTAATAGCCCGTTGTGTTGCTCCAGTGTGACGTTAATCAAAAAATACTTATCAAGCCATCGGTAGGTAGGAAGTTGAATAAACGTGAATCTAGGGCAACTCAACGGGCTATTGGCGACTGTCCGGGATCAATCCTGAAGGGAAGGATCAGAGGACACTGCGCTAGCAACCCACTGCCCACTGCGCTAGCAACCTTCGAGTTGTAGGCGGCGCAGGTTCTATTCCTGTCAGGTGCATTCCTTCCTGAGTGTATTTCTCTCTTCTGTGTCAGTATAGCTTTCATTATGTGTTTGTCTATTACTTGATATCGTATGTCGTGTCTGGCACAGCATGGCCAAATATGGTCCTTGCGCCATAAAACCCCAAAACCAACCTTTATGAGGAAGTCTGAAATCACTTTTTGTCATAAAATAGCGAAATCCATTGAAAATCTATATTCAAACAGAATGGAATGAAATTGGTTCTATTTGACCAATTAGTAAAAACGATGATAGTTACGTTTAAAACAATTTAAGGGATAAGATAAAATGCATAAAAATCTTATAGGTATTGATTTTCACGTTTTTGTTTAAAATTGAACTTTTTTACGCTAGGTTGCTGAATACTTGTATGTCTGATTTCATGAGTTACGTTATATTTCAAATATTTTTTAGCAAAACTCTTAATTATTCGATTATTTTGATGGGAAGCTAAAATAGAGGGACTAAGCTTTTATGGGGTAAAAGTTCAAAACGTTAGTATAAACTACATCCTTATGAATTCATGAAAATGCTAAAATACGTGAGATGACTATTTTTGTGACCCACGAAAAATACAAAATAAATTTCTGCCGCCGCAGCTAAGGAAGAATTGTCACAGTTTAAATACAGCACTTCGTATCTATAGTGAAAAAACACCAAGTCTATTTAAAAGTAAAAATTCTTATTTACATTTTACCAAATGATAATTGGGCCCTGATAGTCCAGTTGGATGAGTAACGGATTAGCAACCGGATGGTCGAACTCGGTCCAACCGAAGTACACGGGGGCTGGTGCACGTTTAATCTGTCGTGGCCTTAAATGTCCTCACGTTGGCGTAGTGTGGAAGTTTGGAGAGTGGGTGCCAGTTCAGATGTGACCTCGTCATCTGACCGTGATTCAAAATTACGCGGAGTTATCCTGAGATCTTTTCCTTGGGGATTGATCCCAGACAGTCCCTAATATCCCGTTGTGTTGCTCCAGTGCGACGATAATTGTCTACTTACCGACCAAACGATGTTCATGTATTCCCAAGTAAAATCTGTTACAATTTTATCAAACGATTTTCATTTATTTTTTAATAAATTCTTGCATTATTTGCGCAAACGAATTTTTTGTTTTTGGCTCAATAGCTGCAGAAATGGAATGTATTGATTTATCCTTTACGAATGTTCTTTTGCTATGTGGCAACACCCTAAAGAGAAAACGATTGATTGAGAGATGTTCCACAAAGGTGGGATGACAAAAATGATCGGAATCTGTTAATGGAATATAAAGAAAAGTAAATAAATAAAAAGATATTGATTTCATCAAGCTTTCCATACACTCTCAGTCAAAAAAGGCAACAGATGCAGCTTATATTGGATCCACAGAACTGAATTAAAATGAGGTTTTTACTTCAAGAACTTTTTTTCGCAAGGCGTGCTCAAAAACCGCAAAATCCTCTTCTCGTTCTCTTTGCCGAGATGCAGCCCACTCGTCAACCGGTGGCAATACCTCTTTTTATTTATCCGCTTGTCACGTGCTCTCGTCGTCCAATCACGTCTTTCCCTTCAACCGCATGTGGATCTCCATCCTGTGTTCCCTCCAAACAGTCGCTTTCCGCAGCCGAGAAGATGAAGATCACGGTGAGTATTTGTTTATACCGCCATTGCTTTCAGCTGTCGTTCGTTGGTTTCGGTTTCGAATAAACATCCTCTAGCTACTCCGAATGTTAATTTTTTGAGTATTTTCCAGAGCAGGGTGCACCTATGCAGACCAATTGGTGACAGGGATTATATTTATGTCATATTTTATTTTATTCGATTTCCACTGTTAAATGCTGAGATTTATGACAGCGTTCTATTGAAATACTTTCGGGTTGTTGGTTTCCAATTTTAGCGACACAAATCTTATTATTGTTGCAAAGTTTATAAGTGTATCATTCACTATACTTACAATAAATTATCGATAATATCTAATCAAACTTTGAGAAATATCGGCTTACTTTACTTTTTGATCAGAAACAGAAATTTGAGTTGGATCATAATTGTAGCAATGTAATTTATTTGAAATTTTATCACTCCCCCCAATTTTCGTTACTAATTTGCTTTGAAACGGTAGGATGTTAAATGCTGAGATATTTGTGACAGAATTCTATTGAAATACTTTTGTGTTGTTCTTTAATTTTAGCCACATAAATCTTATTGTTGCAATGTTTATATGTATATCATTTACTATACTTATAATAAATTATCGATAATACATAATGAAACTTTAAGAAATATCTGTTTACTTTACTTTTTAAACAGAAACTAAAATTATTTGATTTAACTGAATTGGATCATAATGGTAGAAATGTAATTTATTTGAAATTTTACCCCTTCCCAATTTTCGTAACTAATACACTTTTAAATGGTTTTGGTTTCGAAAGTGGTGCCTTGCTGCTACTATGAATGGTTGCGAACTGCTTAATTATTTAACGGCTTCTCTGAACAAAAATATCCAATTACGGAGAACAAAAAATATGATCCCAAAAATGCAAGAAAAAAGACATGCGCAAATACGGTTAGATAAGAGATAAAACATTTCATAACACAATTTAAAAAATCTGCACAAAATTGTTGCATATATGCTTTTTAAAGGCTTAGCAAAACGTTTTCAGACCAATTCATTGACTGGAATCTGTTTTTATTCTACTTCATTCTATTTCTATTGTTAAATTGATGGGGTACTGGTGACAGGAATCCCTTAAAACAGTATAGAATGATTTTTTTTCCTAAAAATATTCCAATATTAACATGATAAAATTTCTATGAGTCTAATTCTTAACTTAGCAGATGCTCTCTTGATAAAGTTGAGAACTTCACAAAATAATTTCTCGTGACATTACTTTTTAACCACAAACCAGAATTATTTACAATATAATTATTTTCACAACGGTATTGTCTAAAAATTTTATTGATGCAATTAGTTTCCTTTTCTTTCAGTTTTTTGCAATGAATTATTTTAATTAAGTGGTTTTGGTTTTGAATGAATAATTGATGTCTATTACTGATGTAGAACGGTGACCAATTCTTTGATTTGGGGAGAATATGGACCAGTTGAGAACTAGGACTATATTCATGACTTAAAAATTTGATTATTTATAAAAATTAGATTCATTAATAGAACATTAAATTAATAATTTATTAGGAAATATGAAAGAATGAAAATTTTTATTTTCACTGTGATCATTGTGTCATGTGTGTTTTATCCTCTCTTATATTCACCTATCATATTTATACCTATTTGCATACCGTATCAAAGCTTCAAAAATGATAAAGAAATGAAAAGCGAATTTTTAGAAACAAGAGTTGAATATTTACTCAATGTTCTTAAAACATTTATTATTAATATTTACTAGTATTTCACAGGAGTGTTTGAAAATATATCGTGACAATTTAAAAGGATATCTGTACTCGAATCAATTGAGATACGTCACAATGCTTAAGTTTACCAAAAATTTACAATTGATTTACTGAAGAAATATAAGATGAAAAGACTTTTAGTACAGCTTTTAAAAATTCCAATACGATGCGGCAACAAAACGGTATATATTATACCTTCCGACTGATACCTTCCGATTGATACCTTCCGATTGGATTACTTCAGATTGGTACCTTCCGATTGATGGCCAAATATTACCCTTACGCCATAACTCCAAAATCAGCCAACCTTCTGATTGAAATCCTAGTTGCAAAATTACTTTGCTCAAAAGTGGAATAAATACGGAATCATTCTGGTGTGCAGCTTCTATAAACTAAAGGAATGAAGCGTATCGTGGAATTCTCTGAGAAACCCCATTTCATGTTTTTTCTTGTAAATTCTGTGCAACACCTCTATGAATTATATATTCTCAAACCAATTTTTTCGGATAAATCCTAGCGAATATGCAGAAACAAAGGTCTAATTATACGCCAATTAAAATTCTGTGTGGTATGAAACAATGTATAATGGATCTATGGTAGTCTTACACGGTACATCAGTGATTTCCAACCTTTTTTCATCTCATGAATCATGAAACACATAAACTAATATCCTGCTTCACACAAAAAGTATATTTGATGTTTTTGGCGATCTGATGATAAAAAAGGTATAACTTTGCTTGATTTACAAAAAAATAATACTAATTAGCTGCCCCTTTTACTGCAAAGTGATGGATTAGCAACCGGAGGATTGCGACTTCGAAAATCGATCCAACCAAGACCGTCGTGTACGTGTGTATGGGGGGGGGTGTACGCTAAATCTGACGTGGCCTCAAATGTCCTCACGTTGGCGTGGTATGGAAGTTTGGAGAGTGGATTGGCAATTCAGGTATTGACCTTGTCATCTGACCGTGGTTGAAAATTACGAGGGGATGTTCTAGAATCTTTGGAATTGATCCTGGACTGTTGTTCATTACCCTGTGTGTTGCTTCAGGGGATCTAAATTCAACTACTCCCACATTTTTTTGATCCGAAGTGGCTTTCTAACAAATATTTTTGAAACAATTTACTTATGATACTTGGTAATAAACAAACAATGCTCAAAATTATTTATACGGATATCACTTGAAATTATTTGTGAATAAACTTGTAAAAAGTTCGAAACTAAAATGTTGAAATGAAATAAATTTTACACAATTTCATCCGTTTTTTATCATCCGCAAGGCACACTGGTTGAAAACCGCTGTGGTACATAATAGTAGCACGCAACGGGGAGTAAATAGAGAATTAAAAATCCGTCTAAAGGTAACAATAAAGCGTGAGTCTCATATTTAATAAAAGAAAACAACGCAGAATAAAAAAGAAACGTGCCGCAGCTGCAATATTGGTTGATGTATTAGAGGAGGATCAACACCTCATTCTCGTGACGTTATCACGAAGTATGAAGAGAATGTACACTCAGGTCATTATTTACGCTACAGTTCCCACTAGCGTCTGCTTTACTCATTCACGACTTTCACCTGATCTCTGAAAGTCGTCTTTCACTTTCGTTTCAGAAAGTAGATCGGCTGATATCATCGCTGGGTGCAAAATGCTCCCACTTTTTGATTAAGTTTTCTGTTCGAGTTTATCGCGCGTGTATGTTTTAGGTATTTGAGGAATGGCTTTCATTCTCGTTGGGATCAGGAGTTCACAAAAAAGCGTACGCGTAACGATTAAGTAGCATGCGCTCAAGATTTATCTCAGACCCGCTGGACAAATTCGACCTTCCGAAAAGGTTTAACCTACCTGCGGCCCTCTAAACATTTTATCAGGTCCACAGACCAGGTACGTGCCTCCAAATATTTTTTATCAGGCCAGTCGACAAAATACTGCTCTCCAAGTAGGTTAACCGGCCCACTGACCATATACACCCCTCTAGATAGGTTTAACCAGCCGGTAGACCACATATGGCTCTCCGTAAAGGTTTACCCGTCCCTTAGGTACGGTTACCAGATATTCCTAGAGGTAGGTATGTAATTAATGTCGCACTGGAGCAACACAACGGGCTATTGGCGACGGTCCGAGATCAAACCCCAAAGGGGACAACAATCCGAAGACAATACCACGTAATTTTGAACCATGGTCAGATGACGAGGCAACACCTGAGCTGGAACCCCACTCTCCAAACTTCTACATCACGCCAATGTGAGGACGTTTGAGGCCACGACAGATTTAACGTGCACCAGCCCCCTTTGTACACGACGGTCTTTGGTTGGATTCGAATTCGCAACCCTCCGGTTGCTAGTCCGTTACTCTTCCAACCGGGCTACCGCGGCCCCTATTCCTAGAGGATACTAATTCATAAAAAAATAAATATTTAAAAAAGCATCAAAGGAGAGTCTAGTATTGTTTCGCACATAACTAAGTTGAAATTTTGTTATATGTAATTTGATTTTTTTGTCTGTTAATCTATGCTTACACGTTTTCAGAAATGTCTCAGTGATTGGAAACATTCACTATGGATTAATTCGGTGTCGAATTTGGGTCAATGGTAATACGAATGACGATGGGCTAAATTAATTAATAGTTTTCTTGAATTTTTGTTTTTTACTTCACTGAATTTAGTCACTCATTTAAACAATTAACTGCACAAGATTTGATGTGACATTTCTTTTGTTGCAAATAAATGCGGACCGAAGAACTTAAGAAAAGAAGATAAATCTCAACTGGATTTTTCGAAATATAAGAAAAAAACGAATCAAACGGAGAAAAAAATCCTCTGCAACAGCGATTTTCAACCGATACGTCGCAGGAAAGTTGTTTGTGTGGCTTACGGATATAGAAACGGTTTAAATTGAGTTAGATTTATTTTATTTAAACAATGTAGTTTTGAACTTTTCCTCGTGTGTTAACAAATAATTTCAAGTAATACTCGTTTTTAAATTTGAGTATAATTGTTTTTGTTGCAAATTATCATAAAAAGATTTTTGTATAAAGCTTCTTTGGAGTAAAAATGATGGGCAATTAAGAAAAGGTTTTGTATATCAAACCGAATTATACCTATTGATTTGTTAGATCAGTAAAAAGTAGATATTTTCGGTGTGCAGCAGAATTTTAGTAATTTGTGTGCCATACAATGAAAAAGGTTAAAAGCACTGCTCTATGGCATTGGGTATGCTCTATGGAATTGAATGCTCTATGGCATTGGATCATAGAACGAATTATACCTATTGTTTTGTTAGATCAACAAAAAATACATATTTTTGGTGTGCAGCAGAATTTTAGTAATTTGTTTATGTGTGCCATACAATGAAAAAGGTTAAAAGCCCTGCTCTATGGCATTGGGTATGCTCTATGGAATTGGATGCTCTATGGCATAGGATCATAGAACGAATCTACAGGGTTAGATTAGTGGGAATATGTATTCATTCGATGGAATCTGTTAATTTTGCATTCATAATAAAAATTATATATAATACATTATAATTCATAATAGAGTACGTTTAAAATAATTTTAAAACCTGGAATTTATTTTGAGACTCATTACAACTCATTACACGATGCTACTAGATAGAACTCATTGAGATGAATTCCCCAAAACAAAGCAATTCCTTTCCTTTTAAGTGCAGAGTTTCTTTCACGTAATCTTCAATTATAGATTCTGCGGGGTGACGGGTTCTTCCCAAGGAAGCTTCACAAATAACCTATCAGATTATTTAAGGCTGCAAGCCATGACAGGCTTCCTGTCCCACTTTCCTTTCCTGAAGCATGCGAATTGAAATCGGTCGAGGTCCGCAATCAGCCGATAATTCGAGCAACACTGTCTCAGAGCGGAGCATCGTTCTCTATTGTAAAGTGGACTCGTTTTAATATAGAATGCACACGAAAAACACCTTTTTAGGAAGTAAAGATATGATAGGTTAAATACAGAACCACAACATATCATTAACTACAGTGATCTAGAAAGAGGGCCAGCAAACTGTGGCCCTCCCCTCCTAATAGGTTAGTCCGGCCTGCGTAAAATGATAAATATCGAAAAATAGTTTTTTTAATGTTAAATTGAAAACCGAATAATTGAGTTAATTGAAAAACGTAATGTTGTTCGTTGAAACCTGTATCTGGATAATTCAAGGCTGAAATGGCTTAATTTGTTTTGTTTTTTGTTATTTATTTATTATTTTTTATTACCTTTGAACTATTATTATATTCGTACTTTTTAAAAATTTAATTACTTTATTACCATTTTCATCAACATGCAATTTATGAGGCATTTTATCAAGATAAATATCTGTACACAGAGGTAAACTGTCGTAAGTCCATTTTTGGCGGTTTGGAGTTAGATCAACAACTCTACATAAAAAATGCACTCTATCAGGTGGTAAAGTGTGGTAATTGTCAGGGACTTTTGCTGTTCTGAATTAGCGATCGATTAGAACGACGTATGTCCATGTTGTTCCATAAGTAAAAAGTTAGTTTTTCGCTTTTCTGAAAAGTAGCCAATTTGGACTTACGACATTACCTCTGGGGTACAGATATGATGATGGTTTTGCTGAAACGTATTTCCTGAACGTGATGTCACTTGGCTTATTTTCCGAATACTATTTCAACACTTCACTAAAAATTCCAAAGAAAGAATTCGAAATTGATGTATGATAGTTAAGTCTACACAAATTAGATGAAACGCCGAAAGTCGCCAAAACGGCAATAAACTACATATTAAGGTAATCCCGCTATGTATTATGTGAGAGCATTTGGACAATAGAAGTAAAATCTTCGCTATCCGGGTCTGGTTTATTTGTTCATATTGAAAAATCCCTCTTAAAGTAGATAGAGGAAGCACTTCTCTTTAAAAGGAATTGTATTTGCGTGTTTCAATGAACTGCCCAATGAGCGGCCTAATTAGGAAACTCGAATTAACTCATTCCTTTTCTACGATTCTATTTGCATCAATGAGAGCATCTCGGCCCATATGTTCATGTGTTAGCTGACTCGCTCTATTGTGTTCCTAACAAATTACAGCAGAACCTTGATTATCGGAGCTCCGGTTAACCGAGTGTCCATGTTATCCGAGCCGAGTGTCCTTGCTTTATGAATCGTTCAGTAGCAGTGACAGTAATTTGTAGAACAGTAAATTTTTTGCATTTTGTATAGGCTGTTTTGTGTCACTACGTCCGAGTTTCTGCTTATCCAAGGTCCGCATAATTTCGTATAGTGAAGGCTCTACTATAATTTGATGTTAATTGCGTTAAAAGGATATTAATTTTGTTCAATAGTTTTACCATTATTATTTTAAGCTATGCACATTTTAAAAGAAATTTACCATATCGCTGGTGGGCCACGGTAACGAGGTTGGAAGACTGCGGATAAACAATCGGGAGATTCAGCGTTCGAAACTGGATCCAACCAAACATCGTTGTGTACGTGGGGGCTGTTGCACGTTAAATCTGTTGTGACCACAAATGTCCTCATTTTGGCGTGGTATGGAAGTTTGGAAAATGGAGTCGAATGCAACGTTAATTCTACTACCTTATAGATGGAAAAATTTTTTTCGAAGACCCAGTCAAAAGACATGCAATAAACTTTGCACACCATCTCCTGATAACTTTCTTTTCCAGAGTAAAATTTAAGAGTTTCTAAAATCACATTTTGAGTAGATAGATGGTTGAGGAGTTTAACTCCATCCGAAGATGGCTGTTTATGATGATCTTAGCGGTTGATAAGATTTCTTTTTGACGCATGAGGTCATTCATCGATTTGTCTGTATGTTTGGGAGAATCCTGTTGTATCCTAAGATTGCAATGGAAGACTGTTAGACAGTACCACTACAAATAAAATTCTACAAAGTAATTATATTACTTAAAAATAACTACCTTAATTTCCTTTACCTTGTCCCTTCTAGACTGTATAATCTTTCTTTTATAATAGCACCTGCGTGTGCTTTTAAGAACTCGACATTTTAATTTCAGATGCAAAAAATAATTCCTTGCTTACCTCAAGTCATGAGATTCTCATACATTGGGTAATCTTTTCACCTCAAACTCTTTAGGTGGTCTGTACATCCCACGATGGATTTTAGTTCAGTTTTAATAATTCCATCGTTTTTCAAAACACAACAACAAAAATGCGACCTGTCTTAAACAAAAAATTGATCTTCGCGCTTCAAAATCCGCTTTCAAGGATTTCAAGATTCATAACTTGGAGGAAATTTGGTTTCGCAAAATATGGCATCCATCACCCGTCACGGTACCTTCCAATACCCCTGAATGACCTTTCATTTTTTATTCCTTCCGTAAATTGAAAGACAGCAATTTCAAATCGTGACGATTCCACTGGAGTATTATTTCAAATGTCATTATAACCATATGCAGATGTAAATACATTCCAGAGGTCATTTAGGCATATGATACTTTCTCTACTAAGAATCCTACAAGTTGATAGCTGTAGAATTCTGATTGCCAGATCGCGCAGGTGAAACTTCTTTCGAAAGCATAAATGATTGCTAATGAAGAATTGGAAAAGAAATAACTCTCTCTTTCATTTTCACTGTCGTGATATCAACAGGTGAAAAAATGAGGCCGTCTACCAATGGTGTCAGACTGTACCTAAGGGTAAGTTAATTGACATTCACGTCTATTAACTCCGAGTTTTAAAGATTTCGAATGACAGCTTGGAGAGAGTATTATTCAAATAGTGATAACTGGGAGTCAATGTCTTCAATTCCTTTTCAAGAGTTTTTCGGGTTTGATCCCTCAACGTCACCAATAGCCCGTTGTGTTGCTCCAATGCGACGTTAATTAAAATATCTATCTACCTACCTTTTCAAGAGTTAGTCTTGAACAGAACGCTTTTCAGGATTTCGATTGATACACATGCTTTATGATGCGTAATGACTAATTATTTTTCTCCCAGAAATAGTAGTCGTGTTTTCGATCGCTGATCTGAGGACCGTTTCTAAAAATTCGTTTCCAACGGGTATATATCTAAGTATATCATTAAAAAAATAAAACAGGTATATTCAAGTGTTATTAGCGAGAATAATTGTGAACTGTCAGGTGATCATTAATTATTTTGGTAGACTAAACGTTGTTATAGTAATTTATTAAAAACTTACTTTAAAGATTTTAATTTTAATAGTAGGTACGAGTTTTAAACAAAACTTTCATTTTTATGGTTTATGGTGTTTTATAAAAAAGTGTAAATTTTAACGTAAAAAAGACCATAGCATATTCTCAAGGATATTATCTAAGCATTTTTGCAGTCGTGAAAGAAATTAAAAAATAAATACCCGTAAAGATCGGTATGCTATGCTTTCTTTCAGCAGAACTTTCTTCTAGGTTTATAATCGACTTTTTTAATTAGTGTTCTGCGCCATGTAAATATAGTTTCCCAAATTTGTTTTTTTTCTTTACAAAGACATTTTTTGGAGCCCCCTCTGGAAAACTTTTTCAACTGGTAATAAATTGTTAGTGTAAATATGCCTATAACTTTTGAGTTTCACCAAAATATTTATTTATTATTTATTATATTTATTGGGTGTGTGTATAATTTTAGAATTTCAATGGGATAGTTTGAATATAAAAATAATAACTTGGACCTGAAATTATAAAGCTATGAAATAACAAAAAATAATAATAAATTTGCTCGTTAACACATATCAGATTGATCAATATTTTTAGTAATTAATATCAAATGTAAAATAAAAAATAATCACTAACAAGAAGAATATGCCTTCTGTTGTGACTCATCAAGGCTTTATTTTCTTCAGCAACATTCTTAAATCTCCACAGGCAACTCTGAAATCGGTTCCTTTTTTTAGTTAAAAGAACCAATGATAATACATCACAGTAGTGTGTTCTTTTGATCAAGTGGAACCGCGGTAGCCCAGTTGGTGTAACAGCGGATTAGCAAGCGGGGGGCATCGAGTTCGAAATTCAATCCAACCAAAGACCGTCGTGCACGTGGTAGCTGGTGCACGTTAAATCTGTCGTGGCCTTTAAAGGTCCTCACGTTGGCGTTGTGTGGAAGTTTGGAGAGTGGGGTGACAACTCAGGCGTTGACATCATGGTCTGACCGTGGTTTCAAATAACGAGGTGTTGTCCTCGGATCTTTCCCTTCGTGATATGTTCCCGGACACAGTCGCCAATAAACCGTTGTGTTGCTCCAGTGTGACGTTAATTCCACTACCTCTCTTAATACTTTTTTTTTTAATTTGCTTAAAACTTTTTACGTGGTAATTTTTTACCACCTTATTGCCCACAACCTTCATTTCACTTGAGTTCAGCATTGTCCCCAATCTTCCTTCAGCCCCTTGTGGGAGATCCTTTTGGGAAACTGTCCTATATCTGTGGTTTTTATGTCCTATATCTGTGGTATGTGTCCTATATTTTTGGTAGGTAGGTAGGTATTTTAATTAACGTCACATTGGAGCAACACAACGGGTTATTGATGACGGTCCGGGAACAATCCCTAAGGGAAAAGATCCGAGGACAACACCACGTAATTTTGATCAACGGTCAGATGATGAGGCAACACCTGAGCTGGCACCCCACTCTCCAAACTTCCACACCACGGACATTTGAGGCCACGACGGATTTAACGAGCAGCTCCTTTGCACACGACGGTCTTTGGTGGGATTCGAACTCGCAACCCTCCGGTTGCTAGTCCGTTACTCTTCCAACCGCTCTGTGTTTGGAAACTATGTTCAAAATTTTAAAATATTCTGTGACTCTTTTCAGTTTGGTCGCCTATTTACTTTATTTTTAGTGCTGTATGCCCAGCGCAATGAAGTACTTTCCACGTTACGTCAGATTAAGTGCAATCTCATATCTAATTAGTTCCTGTAGACCTGCCCATCCTCGCTAGATCGCTAATTACCTAAGTGCTAGAACTGAAACACCAATGCGAGTAGAGTAATACACCTATTTAAATATTGAACGGACACATCAGTATAGGGTTTGATCATCTGACCGACAGACAAAAGCTCGCTTAGCCTTGGTCGAGTTTCCGATCCAGAGGCGATGTGTTTGGAAAGGTGCCAAGGAAAGTGTTTCTTTTTTTGGCAGATGAAATCATTTTTGGATGTCCGCTCCCGGCACGGCTTTAGTTGATAATTCTTCGAGGATGATGCAGTCTTTTATATAAACATACTCTTTCTTTTCTGATCGATGCGACTGCGCGTGCGAAAGGGAATGGGAGCTATGCAGACATGTTTTAAGAAAATAACTTGTTCCCTTGTTTGTCACTTTTCTCTGTACTTAGTAAGGTGTAAATCATTCTGCACTTTTTAGCACCGTATTTTTTAAGGTAAATTATATATACACTAGAATATTTCTTTTATTTTGACTTTAAAAATCCAATTTTTTGCAATAGGTCATTGGTTTGTACATAAATTCATTTCAGTTTGAAAAATTCAGATTAATCTAATCATTAATTATCTAATTTTGATATAATTAGCTAATTAGCATGATTTTTTAACAGTGATATCTCAAATTCTAATGTTTTCAGAAAGACAATTCGTATTGAAAATTATTCCTAATATTATTTTTCATGTTTTGACCCTCTAACCAGTTGCTAGGGAGAATAGGCTTTTTATACAATTTTTTTTTCAACAAGGAAGCATAAAAAATCAAAAAAATTTTCAGGAATTTTGACATTTAAAAATCAACTAAAAATTCATTTCTTAACCAATAACGTTGACTGACAGTCAAAACATTTACTGTATTATATAGATTATAATGATACATAAAATAATTATAATAGATCAAAATTAATTTTTGAGTTATCACTGTTTGAACAAAGCAAAACACACAGTTCTTTAGAAATCAAGTTTAAAGTTTCGGAAACATGTTCGTACATGGTGACAGTACCTAACGAAAACTCTTGTAACTAGAAAACTATTTCGAATATTTGCAAGATCTTGGTATCGTTTGAAAGCTAAGGAGGAACATATTTTTAAATTAATAAAAAGTGTCGCTTATCTGGTCAAATTTCGTGATTTCTAGTGTATACATACACCTTAACCCATTTACATCATAGCTCAATTTGCAAGGATTCATTGCTCGATATGAATGCAGAATATAGTTCAATGACTAGCACCCAGATGTCACTAGTATGCATTCCGGAATTGAATGAAGATATGTGATTTTGGTAATTGCATCAGTGCAGCTCCACCCGATGCTTCTTGATCGAGAGAAAATAGTTTATTTCTTTATCGTTTTTCGTCATATATTGTTTCGTTTCTTTATCGTTATATATATATATTATTAGGTTATCTATTCGTCGTATTTTTAAATTTTATTGTAAATGGTACAAAAGTTTCAAATGAGTTTTTGCAATGGCATCTTATAAAAGCTGTAAATAGAACACATTAATTGTATATAAACTGAACCTATGATCCAGGTCCCCTTGTGTGAGACCCAGGCCCCTGTATGACCATGACGGGACCCGTTTATACGTCAAATGTTCGATGATGACGGAGGCTTCCTATTACCTTTCGCCGTAGCTTGCAACCTCCGAATTGTAGGCGACTCGGTTTCGATTCCCCCCCTTAGTGCATTTAACTTTAATGTGTCAGTAAACCTTTCCTTGTGTGTGTGTATGTCCATTACTTGACATAGTCTATCTTGTGCTTGGCATAGCATGGCCAAATATGGCCTTTGCTCCATGCACCCGATTAAGTTTCGCACATTTTTCTTTTCCTTTGCTCACTTGTACCAAAATAGGTTTGTTGAGTTGGGTTTTATGGCCCAAGTGTCATATCTGGCTTAAGGACAAGCTGCGCCAAACACACGTCAAAAGAAATAAACATACATACTGAAACAGGAGAGTGAAATACACACAGGTAGGAATCGAACTTACGCCGCCTACGTACAAAAATAGGAGCAAAAGTAATTGCGATCCTTTCTCTCTAAATGTTTCTGTTCTGCTGTGTCACTTTGGGAATCACAGTTAGAAAAAATACTACGCTCTTTTTTAGTAAGTTTCAAATTGAAATACGGTCCTCTTTAAATGTAATCTTTGTTACATTTTCGCTATTCCATATCACCTGACACGATAACAGGTGGTCATCATTTTCTTAATCTCTAAAGTATTTGACGTGTGTATAGTGATTGGGTGGGTGTATCCTTGAAGCATCACTCTTAGAAGTGCATTGGAAGAGACGAACCTTGCAAGTTCCCCACCCCATTGTCTTAGAGAAGCCTGAGAACTGCACCTTGTTTTTTTTACCAAAAAATGATTGATGGGATTGTTTCTGCTTGGGCTGGTTTTCCTTTGGAAAAACCAAAAGTGAAAAACGAAATCGCTTTTCAGGTAGATAATAAAAATAAACTGTTTTGATAAAAGGCATATTTTTAACTAAACACAGCTTTTAGTTTGGAAGAGAAAACTTACAGATTAAATTGATTTTTTGATAGTACTATCAAACCTGTGCACAGCATCTGCCCTAACCTTTTTTAACCCTCCTGGTGGTTGCCTCGAAGAGGTATCTCGTCATTAGCAAAACTGACCAGATCTTGATGGACCAGATATCTCGTCATTAGAAGAAAACTGACCAGATCTTGATGGATCAGATATCTCGTCATTAGAAGAAAACTGACCAGATCTTGATGGACCAGATATCTCGTCATTAGAAGAAAACTGACCAGATCTTGATGGACCAGATATCTCGTCATTAGAAGAAAACTGACCAGATCTTGATGGACCAGATATCATTAGAAGAAAACTGACCAGATCTTGATCTCGTCATCATCAAAAAGTTTGCAATATCTTGATGAACACAGTATCTCGACACTAGCAAAATTGGTAAGATGTCGATGAACGAGATATCTTGTCGAAACCACTTGAAGGGTTAATTGCTTATATCGATTGAGGGCGAAGTGTTGTTACTCACATTTCATACCTTATTTCAATCCATTTATAATGAATATAGCACCCGTTATTCACATAAATAGATTTCATATATCTAACTGAAATAAAATTATCCCAAAATATGTAACATCATTTTGTTCACTTTTACTGTTGCCAATTCTTATTTCTAATCGATTGCATGGCAAAAAGCACATCTCAGTCAAGGTACCACACTTAGCTTCTGAACGTCTACTTCAATTTTATCCTACATCCTTTTTCAAGGCGAGATTCAGCATTTTTTGACTCTAAACCTATTTTCGCTCATATTTACTTTTCTGGGCTGTTTTCTGTCCTCCAGATTTCTCATTGCTTTCTCTAATCAGTAAGCTGGAGAATTTCATTAGAATGGCGAATTATTCAGTGCGGTTTTAGCAATATTATGCAAGTCCATAGTTCAAACCAAGTAAGTCAGCGGCCGAATTGGAGAATGAATCCTGTAACTGTCGATTCTATATTGTTTTTTCCAGTGTTGCTATTCGACCATGAACAAACAACGTCGATTTCAATTTCAGGTGCATTTTATGTATATTGTAAGGACTGTGTCAGGATATTTTTTGGCAATGATTTCGTCATAAATGCATTTTTATAGGGCATTTTCTAGCAAATTTTAGGTTATCAAAATACTTCCTCTATTAATAAGTGAAAAGCCACTTTTGATATGATGCTCGTAGGTAGGTAGGTATTTTAATTAACGTCACCTGGAGCAACGCAACGGGCTACTGGTGACGGTCCGGTATCAATCCCAAAGGGAAAGAACCGAGGAAAACACCACGTAATTTTGAACCACGGTCAGATGATGAGGCAACAGCTGAGCTGGTACCCCACTCTTCAAACCTCCACACCACGCCAACGTGAGGACGTTTGAGACCACGAAGGATTAAGGGGCACAGTACCTTTAAAACCTTAAAAAAATCATTTTTCCAATTTTGATCTATTTAGATAATTTTAAATGTTCTGATTCTGGTAAAAAAAAATGCATGAAAAAATTCGCATTCGTTCGTTCGTTCGTTCGTAATGAGGATTTTTCAAACAAACCTATTTTATTTGAAGCTGTTCGTTTGTTTACGTTTCTTAGTTTTGGTTTGGAATTATGCTATTAATTTTTGGAATTATGCTATTTATTTTTTTCGAAAGTTTTAATAATAATATTTTTACTGTAACAAATATAAGCAGAATATGTACTACTCGATTCTTTTATTTCACAAATCTATTTGTTTACTTGAGCGCATGTGAATGCTAAAAATAACTATTTCAACTTGAATTGCATTTATGTCAGAATGGTAATTTTCAAGCTTGCGCGCACTATAACTCTGCAACTAATGAACGTAGACTCCTGAAATTTTGAATGATTATAGATTATCAAAAGGGCTTCGAAATGAAACCAAAATTTTACTCAAAAGCTAAAAATATAAAAACAAATTTTGATATAGTATGAATGAAAAATTGGAAAAATTAATGAAGTGAAATATTAATTGATTATGTCATATTTATGTGTTACTTAACTACTATTTTTTGGTTTTAATTTAAAATAAAAGCATTGTGTTACTCATATCAGCCATTAGTTTTATAGAAAATGCACAGGATGACTCAGAATGCTGCGTACAAGTTATGCTTGTAAAAAGTATGAGAAAAATGACCTTATGTAAATTCTAGTAAAATATTATTTAATTTTTAAAAATCAAACCAATTTTTCTGCATTGTGTAGTATAAAGTATAAATAAACCCTGCAAAAAATTTCATTATGATACACATAAAACTTTTGGTGATACAGTTTATCGAAATTAGTCTATTTTACGTGCTGATTTGTATGCTTAAAGGTACTGTGCCCCCTTAAACGTGCACCAGCCCCCTTTGTAGACGACGGTCATTTGGTTGCATTGGTTGTAAACCGTTACTCTTGATATGATGCTCATTCTTCACTTTTTATTTATGTAATTACAACTAGATTAAGTGGAACAGAGAGAAATGGTTTGTGTTTTGTGGCACAAAACCCCACATTTTGCCAAGATACTCCAAACGCAAGACAGATAGATAAAGGAAGTAGTTTCCCCCACTTTTCCCGCATTATTTCTTTGCAAACTTCAGTGAAATCTTAGACGTGAAATGTTATTCAAACTAAAATTTCGCAATATTGCATGCCTCGTAGGATGTGCGGAAACGGTTCTGACAACTCTACTACTCTTTCAACAAGAATGAATGCATTCTGAATGCAGAAAGTGTGAAATATGAAGCGCATAATTTAGGTGTGTAGTCACAGGAATGTTGGAGTGGCGCCAGGCTATTGACACGTGAAAAAGGTTTCGGTGCCAGGAAAGGCATTGTACTTTTTGATGCTGCATATCGCAGTCCTAAAGAAGAAATATTAACCTATAGCTCTTATTATTTGACCTAATTTTCTATTTTTGATATTCAGATGCTAAGTGAAATAAGTTTCATTAGCTATTTGAGGAATAGCTGGTTTCACTCGTCGGAATGTTACAGACAGCCACAAAAACCATGTGCGTAAGATAAAGCACTGTACACAATAGAAAAATTGGTTGTAGGGAAACGATTGCTCTTATACCCAGAGACCAGATACAGCCATCCAAATATAATAGCACGCTGTGTTGCTCCAATGCGACGTTAATTAACTGCCTACTTACCAAATATTTTTTATCAGACCCGCAGACTAGATACGACCCTCTGAATAGGTTTACTCGACCCGCAGACTATATACGACCTACCGAACATTTTTTGCCATGATCCATATCCATCAACGAAATATGTATTTCTGTCAGACGACCAGATAAGGCACTTAGAATAGATTTATCCGGAGCGAGACCAGATATTCATGTAGAATATACTTTAATAAAAACAATTATAAAGTATCCAATAGAAGCCTAGCTTTAGTTGTGCAAACAACTACGCTGAAATTTGAGCAAATGGATTTAGACGTGTCATGCATAAAATACACTGCTGGCCACCCAAATTGCAACACCAAGAAAGACAAGAGATATCACAACAAAATTTATTTTGTAGATAACATGTTGACCAAGTATCAAATGATTAAATTTATAGACTTCTGTGAAGTGTGGTTCCTGCCAAAATCAGTAGCCAGAGTAGCCGCCATTGTTGGAGATCACCGCTGCCACACGCCTCGGCATTGATTCAAAGAGACTTTGGATGTGTTCTTGGGGTACAGCAGACCAAGCAGCTTCCACACGTTGCCAAAGTTGATCTGGTGTGGCAGCTGGGGATGTATTCTGGGTCAATCGTTGAGCAACCATGGACCACATGTTTTCTATCGGCGAAAGATCCGGAGAGCGAGCTGGCCAGGGAAGCAATTCAATCTGGCGATTGACGAAGGACCCTTGGACAATGCGTGCCACGTGTGGTCGCGCATTATCCTGTTGAAATATGGCTGTGGGCAAGCCCTGAAGGTAAGGAAGGACAACTGGCTCCAACACCTCGGAGATGTAGCGCTGGCTGTTTAAAGTACCGGCAATGCGTACTAGAGGAGTGCGAGAGTGATATCCAATACCGCCCCATACCATAATACCCGGTGCAGGACCAGTGTGGCGGTGCATAACGCAGCTGTTCAGCATCCTCTCTCCACGGTGTCTCCAGACTCGAATCCGACCATCGTGGTGTTGCAGACAGAAGCGTGACTCGTCAGTAAAGACAATTTCATTCCATTCTGCCGTCCACATCCTTCTTTCATCGCACCATTGGCGGCGGAAACGTCTGTGGTTCTGCGTCAAGGGTAGACGAAGCAATGGACGTCTTGCGGACAGACCACTCTGCTGTAAACGGCGTCGAATGGTACGCGCAGACACTGGATGATGCGGTACAGACTGAATGTGCTGTTCGTGATGTGGCTGAGCGATCCGTCACTGCCATACGCACAATATGCCTGTCATCACGTGAAGTGCTGCACTGAGGTGGATGCGATCGAACACGTCGGTCCGTCGTACCCTCCTGCATCCAACGATCACATATCCGCATTACAGTTGTTTGGTTTCGTCCAACACGACTACCGATTTCCCTGAAAGATTATCCACAATCTCGGTAGGCCACTATCCTTCCACTGTCGAACTCGGATACTTGATCAAAAGATGATCGCTGTTTTCTATGAGGCATAATTGATCGTTTTTTTGAAAAAACCACAAGAAAAACACAATTGCCGTACTTGAAATCGTCGAAATCTCCAAGCCTTAAATAGCGCTTTGAAGTGGCGCCACAGGCGCGCGTGATGTGCGTCTGCGCTGAAATTCTAATCATTTGCATATCTCACCTCCGCTAATGCATGTTGTAAATTTCATATTATTTGCATGCTTCCTTCAGGGTGTTGCATTTACGGTGGCCAGCAGTGTACTTTCCTTTCATTTCAGCGCGTGATTCACTTAGTATTATGTTAATTTCGCCTATCATTTCTACTTTCTCACTCTCCCTTCGTACCCTCTCATTTGAATAGTGCTGTCTCAAAGCTTATAGTAAATACTTGCTTAGGCTCTTTACTTCCTCAGCCCCGTGACATCTTCAAAAAATATCTTCTGGCTGTGACCATTATGACGTAAAGAGCTCTAAGTCGAGCTGCCTCCTGTTTCGTGATGCGTTTGGTGGGTATATACACACCAAAAATTTTTAATTTAATTAATTTACTACCAAATATTTCAGGTAGGTATTTAATTAACGTCGCACTAGAGCAACACAACGGGCTACTGGCGACGGTCGGGGATCAAACCGGAAAGGAAAGATCCGAAGATAACACCATGTAATTTTGAACCACGGTCAGATGACGAGGTCACACCTGAACTGGCACCCCACTCTCCAAACTTCCACACCACGCCAACGTGAGGACATTTGAGGTCACAACAGATTTAATGCACACCAACCCGCAAATACACGACGGACTTTGGTTGGATCCGAACTCGCTAACCTCCGGTTGCTAGTCTGGTACTCTTCCAACAGGGGTACTAAGGCCCACAAAATATTTTAGGGGAAACAATGAAAAAGAGTATTAAGAAATCGAAGTGAGCCCACTAACTTTATCAGGGAGAGTAAAGCAGGAGTCACTTTAACCCTCCTGATGGTTGCCTCGACGAGGTATCTCGTCATTAGCAAAACTGATCATTTCTTGATGGACGAGATATCTCGTCACTAGAAAAGACTGACCAGATCTTGATTTCCTCATGATAAAAAAATTGTCAATATCTTGATGATGACACATCTCGACGTTACAAAGTTGGTTAGATCTTGTTAGACGAGATATCTCGTTCGAACCACTTGGAGGGTTAAAAGGAAGACGTGTTGAGTTTTTTCTCTACTAATGCGAGGCTTATCTTAAGAAACAACACAAGTTACCCCCCGAAAACTCAAAATATAATATTTAGGAAACAAACTGTGGGGGGGGGGTATTTCAATTAACGTCACACTGGAGCAACACAAAGGGCTATTGGTGACGGTCCGGGATCAATCCCAAAGGGAAAGATCCGAGGACAACACCACGTAATTTTGAACCACGGTCAGATGACGAGGCAACACCTGAGCTGGCACTCCAAACTTCCACACCACGCCAACGTGAGGACATTTGAGGCCACGACAGATTTAACGTGCACTAGCCCCCCTTTGTACACGACGGTGTTTGGCTGGATTCGAACTCGCAACCCTTCGGTTGCAAGTCCGTTACTCTTCCAACCGGGCCACCGCGGCCCCCAACAAACTGTGGGTGATGGTTCTTGGGAAATGGAAAACTATTCATTACATAATACAGTAACATAACACATTCGTTTATAACAAAGCCATGAATCGATCTTAGCCCTCGTGTAGTAGGAAACGGAAAACCCAAACCATTCTAATAATGAAGGTGAACGACACTAAGTCTCTTCTTTTTCTTTATAAAGGAAAAGAAGAGACTTATTTATACATTCGTGCAAGTTATACATTATGTAAATAGCATACATATTTTTATTTTATGATGGGCGCGTCATCTATCTAGATCCTGGAACGCGTAGTACCATATGGGGTGCTGGAGGAGCATTAAGGTGGGGCGTAGTGTTTCGTTCTAACTAACTTCAGGGGGTCGGGCATTTGAAACAGTGTGTCTGTGGGTGATGTTCTTGGGTTCATCTCTAGCTTTCCTCCCAAAAAGGTGCACCTTATTAATCCCATCAGGGGTCTCTTCAAGGTGATGGTCTTGGATGCAACCTGTTGCCTCCCGTTTTATTTATCACTTCAGGCTTACCTTCGCTCAACCGTCACACAAGGAAGTAATGCAAATGAAGACATCACCGAAAGCTATTCGGACGCAACTGACTTGTCTGGTGTTGCTTAAGCTTGTTTATACTTACTTTCGTTTTGCAAATCAAATTTCAAGGTTTCTGATTTTATTGAGTTTCATTCAATTTGCAATCTCATTTCGGAGGGTGTAGGAGAATATTGGATCGGATTTTGGGACACAAGGGCCACATTTTGCCAAGCTGGGCCAAACACGAGACATACAACATCAAGTCATAGACATACACACGGGGAGGTATTTTAATTAACGTCGCACTGAACAGCAGCAGAACGGGCTATTGGAGACGGTTCGGTGTCAAACCCGAAGGGAAAGACAGAGGACAACACCACGTAATTTTGAACTGCGGTCAGATGACGAGGTCGCACCTGAACTCGCACCTCACTCTCCAAACTTCCCCACCAAGCCAACGTGAGGACATTTTAGGCTACGACAGATTTTACATGCACCAGCCCCGTTTGTACGCAACGGTCTTTGGTTGAATTCGAACTCGCAACCCTCCGCTCGCTAATCCGTTACTCTTCCAACCGGACTACGTGTCCCTACATATACACGGGAATTGCTTTTCTGACACAGAAGAAAGTGGGCTTATAACATTTATGCGAAGGTATTTGCAAAAAAAAAATCGTAGTGTGGGAGTCTCTGATTAGAGTTATAAATTAACCCTGGACAAACACTGTTTAAAAAAGTGCATCACCTTATAACAGTGGGTTTGTCCACTGCGCTAGCCACCCGTGAGTTGCAGGTTCGATTCCTCACTGGGTATATTTCTCTGTTCTGTGTCAGTAAAACATTCATTGTGTGTGTTTGTTAATTACGTGGCATTGTTTTGTGTTTGGCGCAGCTTGTCCAAATATGGTCATTACGCCATAAAACTCAATGCAACCAACCAGACTCTCGAAACTTAATTTTTGATTTTCCCTCTTATCTTAAAAATCTGAAATCTATGCGAAGTTGTTCTCCAAGTTCAGTTCGTGATCTTCTAGAAGAATCGATTCGATATCCAGAAGAATCGACTTGAATAGTTGATCTACAATGATTGATATCCCCGCTCCACTGAACCTCCCATTGAAGACGGGGTGAGCGAAAATTCGTGTTTGACCTTGATCTGTGGAATAAGCTCCTCGTTTACGTTCAAGGACGACACTTTAATTGAATTTTTTATGCATTCGGTTTCGTAAGTTGGCAACACTAAGTGCCCAGTTGACATGGCGGCCATTTTTAACGAGGTTTTTGTAACGCTGCTTAATCGCCGTTCTCCTCATTGAAATAAACTTCTCACAGCAAGGTATCGTTGGTCAACCTCAGCGGAAGCTTCTTCTGAGGTGTGCTACGAAGGTCATAGGGTATTTAACGTCTCTTTGTTTTTTTGTTAGGATATCAGGACTGCGTCGTTTTAAGTTGAAAATACTGCTCTGTAAATTATTCACTGCCTTGAGTAATGAATAGAGGCATGGGCGGTGAAATATCTTAGCATATGTAGTTTGTCTTTAAACGATTTTAAGTTATCGTGTCTTATCCTTTCATCAGTAACCATCGAAGGAAGATAATAATGCAAATGAAGAAATACCGAGAAACTTTTTAGGCATTTTTCACTTATTGCTTTTTAATTACATTTTGGACAATAGATCGTTAGATTGCGCATTTCATAGAAAGTTCAATATAATTGTGGTAAATCTTAACAAAGAATATTCATTAATCCTCTGTATGATTTACACGCATTTATCCATTCAGCAACCTGCAGTGTTTTCCGCATGATTTCTAGCCAATTTTAACAATTTCTATTCCATGAAAAGGACCAATAGAATCTTTCTAAAGTTTGAAAGAATCCATGCATTCTTTAGAAAAATGAAGAACTTTAGTCGTTAAGAGTATTGAAAACTAACAATTTTTTTAGAATAATTTGTGGGTGGATTAAATGTGAGACCGGTTTCCTTAATGATAAAAAAATTCATCTAATGGACGATAATAAATGAGACATTTAGAAGACAAAATTCCGAAAAATGTCATTATATGGATGGATTTAATGACATTTTTGCTCGTTCTCATCATGGCTTTCCATTACTCAAGACAGTAAATAATTTGCAACGCAATATTTTCATCTTAAAACGACGCAAAACTGGAAGAAATGTTTCTTAATGACGAAATTTCCAATTATATTCACGTCATTAAATTGAAAATTTGAATACGTTATATTTATGCCACTTGAAATAAGGATTGGTCTTCATTTTGTAACAACGAATTTTTATTGAATCGCTGTTCATTTTAACGTGAATATACTCTCTTGAAAGGGATTTTGTGATGTTTAACTTAGTATATGGTGGCGAAATCCCGAAACACTTCTTTAAACCTCCCTTCGTAGCGGATCCTTTTTTAATAAATGAGATCGCGGTGTATCTGTGAGGTGCTCGAAGTTTTCTTTTCCAGCCACACACTCTTTAATTACTAATTTTTTTTAAAATATGTACTATATTTTAGGACATACTGAAAACAAATAATTGAAAATATCATAATTTAAATTTTTTAATAAAACATCTTTACAGTTGTTCCCTGCATTCAGTTATTTCGAAAAACATCGAAGAAAGACACTGTGAACCATTGCCACAAACGACGGGTTAATTAATATTAGCTATATATATATATATATATATATATATATATATATATATATAGCTAATATATATATATATATTATATATATATATATAATATATATATATATATATATATATATATAATATATATATATATATATATATATATATATATATTCGCAATACATCATATATATATATATATATATATATATTCATTTCTTGACGACTTCACAAACCCGCATTATAAATTCAATGCCATTCTATTCCTATTTGGAAGCCGCGGTAGTCCATTTGGAAGGGTAACGGACTAGCAACCGGAGGGTTGCGAGTTCGAATCCATCCAAAGACCGTCGTGTACAAAGGGGACTAAATCTGTCGTGGCCTGAAATGTCCTCACGTTGGTGTGATATGGAAGTTTGGAGAGTGGGGTGCCAGTTCAGGTGTGACCTCGTCATCTGACCCTGGTTAAAAATTACGTAGTGTTGTCTTCGGATATTTCCCATCATCTTTGATCCCGAACCGTCACCAATTGTGTTGCTCCAATGCGACGTTACTTAAAATACCTACCTGCCATCTATTCCTGTTCGAGATGCTTCTGGCTCAGCCCCTAAATTTACTGATCCTCTCCCACATTCTGCTTACCGTTTTCTCACATGCTTTTTTCACTCAAACCTCCATGCATTTCAGATGTTTTACCCCTGGGTCCGCTATTCGCCATCCGTATATATAACGTCGTTACATTATTTCGCAATACATCAGCTCTTTTTTAGCCCTATGAGGAATACGCATGCATGTATCCATTCTGCAAGATGCAGTTTTATCTGCATGACTTCTTTTTTCTGTTTTCTACTTCAATAGAATCTTTCCTTTGATTCTTGCAACCAATAGTGATTATTATGTGCGCTGAGGGGTAAAAGCAATATTACAGTACTCATGAACCTCAGAGAGTTAAATTTTTATCTCAAAGAAACACGGCTGTTTCATTGGAATACATACGCCATATATGCATGTCATAATAAAACGATGTCGTAAGCCTAATTAAGACTTTAAGAAAGCTGATTTGTTGAGACATGCGTAATATAGCGACATTAAGGATATTAATTTCGAATAGCGGATCCAGGATGGAGACGTCCTTAGCTGCATGTAAGTTAAAACCAGAATTTAAAGTACTGGAGAAGCGGAAAGCAAAGCGTGGAAGAGGTGCTCGATCAGCAAATTTAAGGGATGAGTCAAAAGCGTCTCAGATAGTAATAGCATTGAACTAATAATGAGTTCGTTCTGGGGAACTCGATAGAGAAATAATTAACGAATATTTATCTGATTATTTATTTGTTGTTTCTATACAGAAGTGTATCCGATTGCAGAGAACAAAAAAATACAAGATCCAAAAGATGCAAGAAAAATAAATACACAAATGCAGTTAGCTACGAGATTAGACCAAACACCACATTGAGGCAGATAACTTATTGAATTGAAATCGTTAAAAAATATATCAGCGTCCGATAAAAAATAAAACAGTTTAAAAAATCAATTTGTAACAAAATTTTTAAATAGAGATTTAAAGAGCATGGTTTCTGATTTCGCTACACACAAATAATTCCTCGTCTCCCTTAAAATTGGAGAATAATCGCGAAAAGTAATTGTAATAATGAGATTCATCAGTGTGAAATCGTAACAAAGGACGGAAAAGGTTTCGTGAAGAGAAAGAAGTTTTGTACAATACAAACCTATCTGATTTCATCCACACTTTTCAATTCCATAAAGCTTTCCGTAAAAGTGGCTTCACGGCTAACAGACAAGGCGTGTAAGGAAGCGATCTGCTAGCTGCGAATGTGGGACCTCGTTTTTATTCATTGTTTTGTTGATGGTAACTACAGTAATAACGACAGACATCATAGAGACAGCTTATTTGGGTACTCTTAATAATGAATATTGACGCAATACAGAAAAAGGAATTTCCCACAATAGGAATTGTATGGGTATTTGTGTCGATTTTTGGTCAAGGTCGGCAAATGGGTTTTACGTCGTTACTGGAACAAAAAAGTGCAATTGCATAAATTTCGTGTAACGACTCATTGTTTTTTTATTTCAGTCACATCAAAAAAGTTTTTTAAAACCTACAAATGTCTACGCACTACCTGTTAATCAAACCTTTAGATTTAACGATTTATTGTCAAGTGTGCTAACATTTAAGTTCAGATTCCCTCATATAGCATTTCGTAGAATTGTATCTCGACACTCCTGGCCCAGTACAGGTACAAGGTATCCACATTAATGGGGAGTGGGGTTCCCAGTATTTTACCCCCAAAAGCAAGAGAGGAAGCAGGAAATTTTGAAAATTTTTGTTCTGTAATGTGTTTATTTCTTCAGTTTAACCTCTCAGGGTTTCTCAAGCATATATCGATCCTGCAATCTGCAGTCTTCTCTGCATGGCGTATAACCAGCTTTTTGGCGAATATAATTTTTTTCCAAAGATTCTATCCTAAGGAAATAAGCAATGAAATCTTTCCAAATGATTCTACTCTCAAGAATGGGCCGATAGAATCTTTCCAAATGTTTTTACTCTACAGAATGGGCCGATAGAATGGTTCCAAAGTTTTCAATTCCATGGAAAGGAGCAGTACGATAATTCCCAAGGATTCTATTCTAAAGAAAGCAATATAATGTTTCCAAAAAATAATGTTCTAAGGTGATAAAATCTTTCTAGAGGATTCTATTCTACAGAATGGGCCAATAAAATCGTTCCTATTACAAGAAAAGGACTAATAGAATCATTCTAAAGTTTGAAGGATCTGGATTCTTTAGAAAGATGCGGCTATTTAATCATTAAGGTGGTGTGTAGTGTGGTAAAAGCAGCCTGGAGACCTTCATATATATAACTTTTTAACTTGCTAGAATACCAGGGCCTTCTGACACGGTGTGTTCGGGCCCTGGTATTGTTGCCCTAGAGCAGGGATGTCAAACTCAATTAAAACACGGGTCATTTAATGCAACTGGTAAGATTCACGCGGGCCACATCACGTTTACAAATTTTCTTAAAATTATATTTTGAAGTGAGGATTCAGGAATATGGATAGGATAATTAAAACACATTATGTAATTAAGTGAATTTAGGTAATAATTTATAATATTGCTATATAATTGCTTTTATTTAAACGTTTATTTTATTTAATGTATTTATAAAACTAAAATTAATTTAATTACCGGAAACTTGGAAGCGCTTTCCTCCTACTAGAGTTTTCCACAATATCTGGATCCAGAGACTGAGAACAGACAATCTTCATTATGGCAGATAGATGTTTATCAGTTAATCTTGATCTGTAGGCCGTTTTATTTAATTTCATGGACGAAAATAGTTGCTCACACATTTTTAACATGACGAAATTGTGTGTACGGTATTGCCTCGATCTCCCCTGTGCTATTTTCTTCATAACATAGTGTTCTGTTTTCATTTTATTTCAGAGCATCAAGGGCCACAAAAAATTATCTCGAGGGACACATACGGCCCGCGGGCCGCCAGTTTGACACCCCTGCCCTAGAGCCATAGAAATTCTCACTCGGGGTGTCCTCGGGCTCCAGTGTGAGGGCCCTGTTCCATTCAAATGCAGCATTCCAATATATTCTATCTACCAAAAACGCTTTATAATTGGAATGGATAACCCGTTCTAGCAATTTCTCTAACTTATACACTAACAGCCCAAATTACTCCTCACGGCTTATTTTAAATACGCTCAGACGATAATTAACTAATGGATTAGGAAACCCACACGGCTGTTTCGCCTCCACACAAGTTCAACGGTCTTCCCCAACACCTTTCGATCCTGTCATTTTTGTTTTCGTTTCTGTGTATGGAAGCAAAGCGATACGACCATTTATGGAAGGGAAACCGGTGAACTGACAGAGGAGGGCTTGCCCCAGTTTTTTCAGTCCGGGTCGAACCGTGTGGGCGCTCCTGGGTTACGCCAGAAAGGCACCAACCGACTTTCGCCTTTTCTTTTTCCCCGAGATGTTTTCGAAAGGATGAATTGGAACGAATTCATGGCATTTGAGGAGGTTTTTTTTCTGTAGATTTGATGGATTCGGAATGGTTTGAATTGTCTTTGAAAGAAAATGGCACGTGTTGTGACGAATCGGCCCGTTTCCTGTTTTCCTAGGCGACAGCTTTTGACGATTCGAGTGTTGTTTGTGGGATGGACATGATTGAGGTTGTTATTCATTAAATTTGAAACATTCTTATCAAACTGAGTAATTTTATTTCAACATTGAGTTACCATGAAAATTGCAATTTCTTAAGAAAATATATTTGATTCTGGTTTGTCGCTCTATCTGATAATTTTTCGCTATCCATAAGGTAATTAAATCTAAAAAATAGACTATTATTGATATGAATGCTTTTACTACCATAAATTTATAAAATATTGTCAGCAATAAATTTAACCATCGCAAAGAAGAGTTTGTACGATTGAAAATATCACATCACTCTTTCCACTAAAATAAATGCTAGGTCGAATCCAACCAAAGACCGTAATGTACAAAGGGGGCTGGTGCGTTTTAAATCTGTCGTGGCATCAAATGTCCTCACGTTAGCGTGGTGTGGAAGTTTGAAGAGTGGGGTGCCAGCTCAGGTGTTGCCTCATCATCTGAGAGTGATTCAAAATTACGTGGTGTTGTCTTCGGATCATTCCCTTGGAGATTGATCCCGGACCGTTGCCAATAGCCCATTGTGTTGCTTTAGTGCGACGTTGATTAAAAACCTTCCTACCATTAAAATAAAATAGTATATCTTTATATAATAATAATTTCTTTGAAACTAAATTTTCGAAGGAAACGGAACAAATGTAAAATAAGCTTAACCAAAATTACGGTTAAATAGATAAACAAAACTCTATGCTCGAACAATAAAAAATATCGATTCCTATTTCGGAAAGAGTATGAGAGGATTTTTCTGTTAAGACAGATGTGGGGGGGGAGGGGGAGATGATGGTAGTGTTTTTACGACGGAACGTGCTTCCAGTACGTATTCTGGAGGTGACGTCTCTTGGCTTGTTTTCCTAATACGATTTCAGTACGTCGCCAATAAAAATTCCAAAGAACGAATTCCGAATTTATGTATCGTCGGCTTACAAGTGAAACACGCAGGTCAAAAAAAGTTCTCAGAAAACGAAGAGGATAAAATTCTACTCACTAAATTTGTTTCTTAAGAAGAAATCTGACCATCATGCTAAGGAAAAATTAAAAACGTCTTGAAAATGGTGACTCTGTTTCACTTGTTAGCCGATGATACAATACTTGTTTGTTCAACGCCAATTAGATTACGCTTTGCCAAAATGGCGATAAACTGCATTTAAAATGATCCCGATATGTATCATACAAGAGCGTCTGGGTAGCAGAAAGTGAAATTCCCGTCTGGTTTGTTTTCGTTTCCCTGAAAATCTCTCTTAGCACACAATTTTCAGGACCAAAATAATCACGAGTTGATGCAGACTTAAAGATTTGATTTACCTTTCTATATTATTTTTTGATACACGAGGATTAATTGTTGATGTAGAGTAAATGTAATATAATCTTTACCAAAATGGTATGAAGTAGCCTATAATTCCAAGTTGAAAAATAACACCAGCCAAAGTGGAACAAAAATCTGGATTATTTTGGTTTAGACGATGGTGATCGAAGGTGAGAGGGATTTTTAGTGCAAACAAAACCAGACGAAAAGTAGAGATTTTGCTTCCTGGTACACAAATTCCCTCGCATAATCCATGTCGAAGCTGGAACCTTAAAATGTAGTTTTTCGCCGTTTTGGAGACGTTTAACGTTGACCAAACAGCTATCATTTTTCAATTCGGAATTCATTTTGGGGATTTTTTTTATTTACGAAGAAGTCCGAAAAACAAGTCAAATTACATCACGTTCTGAATATGTGCTATGTACAGGAACAGCCACCGAAGAAACATTACCTCCATCTACATTTAGTTTGATCAAAAATGGCTCTCATTGTAAATTTTAATTCACGAAGGCTAATCGTTGATTTAAAACAAAGGTAAACTAAACTTTGTCAAAATTGGTTGTGTAACAATACACTAATGCCAAGTAGAACAAAAGTAAAATAACACCAGCAAAAATGGAACAAAACTCTTGACTATTTTGGTCCAGATGATGGTGGGCGTACGGTCCTTCCAAAATAGCCATCTTTATTTTTAAATGTCTTTTGTTAGTAGTTTTTTTTTAAAGGATTTTACTCATTTAACTATAACGGAAACACGTTTGCATATTCAAGATTGTTTCAAGCATACAAATGTACCACCCACGCTCAATCAACCACCTGCTCCCTTTCTGCTTATCAAAAGCCCACGATCAATTTGCAACCTTTTGCTTTCTCTGTTAAAAAAGCGTTACGATGAGTCAATGCCAAGCGATACCAAGGCCATCTGGCCAAATGAATTAAAGATGAAACAAATCCCAGGTGTGTGCTTTACTCTCCTTTCAACCTCAACCGCTGTCTACGGAACCTTCTGACTTTTATTCAGAGTTAATTTTTAGCTACTTTCCAGACAGTTTTGGAGAAACAGGCCGAGAAGCTAGCGTGACCTATCAGCATTACTTCTCGATGTGATCAAGGGTGCTTGCCAATCTGCCGTTTGGGATCATTTTTCTTACTCCTCTTGCTGACATGGGCGATGAGGGCAGCAAAGGGTTGGGATGGATGCTTTTAATGTATCTTCGGGCATAAAAGAGAAGGGACATCGTGCGCTTTCGTTGACATAGTGGATAATTTCGTAATTAAAAAAGTTGAACCTCTTGTCGGGGTAGAAAGAAGAAAAGGGTGGGACAAGGACGATATTGATTAAAACTACTGGTTAAAGTGTATCATTTTCAAATGTCGGGAAACAATTTTTGCGGGGATTTTATTCAAAGTTTTGGTTTTGGGTGAAGGAATATCGAATTCATCGTGAATCGTAACCCTCTTAGTGGTTGTCTTGACGAGATATATCATCATTGACAAAACTGACCAGATCTTGATGGACGAGATATCTCGTCATTAGCAAAATTAGACAGATCTTGATGAGATATCTGGTCGAAACTACTTGGGAGGTCAAGTTTTGAATTTCACCCGCGTTCTCTGTTAATAACATGCATATTTTGATCATCCACCAAGTGGTTCTGACGAGATAACTCGTCCATCAAGATCTGACCAGTTATGCTAATGACGAGATATCTCGTCATCACGATACTGATGATTTTCCTTATGATTACGAGAATAAGATCTGATCAGTTTTTGTAATGACGAGATGTTTCGTCTTTTCGAGATCTTGTCAGACAAGACACCTCTTTGAGAAAAGGAGTGTTAAGTATGGGTAGCTTACATAGCAGCATTTCACAACCGTTAACTCCAAAATGACAAAACTTGGAGATGTTACCTTCTTGACAAGCAACAGTACAATTTTTGTGTTAACAGTTAGTACTGTCTTGCATAATTTATGAGTCGTCAATACGACGCCATAAAATTGAACGCATTTCGTATTAAGTTGAATTGTGATGTTGATATCTCCTTTTGTTTCACAGAACGGATATCCTTGCACGCAGAACTCTGCATTCATCGTACAGCAGAGGCCTTGGACTCCAACGAAGCGCCGGGGACCTATCTCTGGAGAGTGGAAGACACCGGGCCCCGCGGACATCACCCTGCCCTCCAGCTTTGGTAAGTGGGACAGCACTTTCAAACTTCATTTTTCTTCCTCCTCCACCTGTTTGTGCACGCAAGAAGACCCTCTTCAAGTTCTTCGCCGTGTTCCAAGGACGGTCGATTTCCCAACATCCTTGAAGGATGAATTGGGTTGCATCAACGCACTTGAGAGTGGATCTTTAATCCCTACAACTCATCGTCGAAGGGATTGCGTTTATGTGAAGTGTCAACATAGACGAGAGCTTTTTTTTCTATCTGGACAGACCTGGATTGGTGTTAGGGTGTTGCGATTGATTCGGCCTCTTGTGAAGAATGCTTGTGTTGTCTAGTGCTGGTTTAACATGGATCTAAAGTTGATCGTGTGGACACATATTTGTTTGGGCGTTGGGTTTTCTTTTGTTCAGTTTAAATTCTTTTTTGTTCAAATAATTATTATTCCGAGAAAAATCACAGTTCTGTATCTTTGCAAACTTGTATTAATGACATGCAATATATTTTTTCATTTTCAATGAAGTTGTTCGTCGGGGTCCTGTGGACTGTGCTCAATTGGGTTCCTTTGAGAAAGGGTAGCGGTAGCTCGGTTGGAAGAGAAACGGACTAGAAACCGGAGGGTTGCGAGTTCGAATCCAACCAAAGACCGTCGTGTAAAAGGGGGGCTGGTGCACGTAAAATCCCTCGTGGCCTCAAATGTCCTCACGTTGGCGTGGTGTGGAAGTTTGGAGAGTGGGTGCCAGCTCAGGTGTGACCTCGTCATTTCGCCGTGGTTCAAAATTACGTGGTGTTGTCCTCGAATCTTTCCCTTCGGGTTTGATCCCAGACCATCGCCAATAGCCCATCGTGTTGCTCCAGTGCGACGTTAATTAAATACCTACCTACTTACCCTTAGAAAAATTGTTCCTTTGATAATTGTTTCTCTTGACCTTAACTATTTGAATAAGTTGGGAGGCCTGGGTTACAACATCTGACATTTGGCCCAAAAAATAGAATTTTGCCTATGGTATTATTACAGTGGGATGTCTACCTGAGGACCTACTGGTGGTCATAGCGTCTCCCAGTAAGTCCCGGTTTCGAATCTCTGTCAGTAAGTGCATGAATGTTGATGATTGTCCATGTCAGGAGTAGCGGCCACTTACACATTGTGGGTGTTCCTTTACAAGTAGTTGTCTGTTCGCCCCTTGTTATTACCGAAGATGTCAGTGACCGGCCATTAGAAATGAAAAAAGCATTATTTCAGTGATAAAATATAGCACTGTCTTTCTTCCCTTGGCCACGGGTCCCGTAGATAGCCCTTGAAAGCAAATAATGACAGTAGATTGGCAAACCAAATCTGCCTTTTAACTATAAATAAACGTATTCCGGGTTTAGTGAGGCTTCGTGTACTTAAACCTTCAGATGGATGGGAATAAGAATTCATATTTTTACAAAAAATGTGATTATGATTCCTATATTTATACATATAAAGCAGAGTTGACTGTCTGTCTGTTCTCAATGCAAATAAATCTACACCGTTTGACCAATCCACACCAAATTTGCTACACTTATACTTTGGAACCCTGCGGGTAACGTAGGCTACATATTAATCACCTTTCTATTCATCTCGGGTGTGCAGAGGGGTGTAACTTCTCGTCATCCTGGACAGAGCACTTCGTAAGGGGCGCCCTCTCCCGGTTTGGCTGTGTAGATGATGTCAGAGTTAATATCTACAGGAGTCACCTCTCAAGATGGCCTTGGAGGTTTTTGAAATCTTAGAGTATTGAGCAATCACAGATGGTTGCGGTTTCACTGAAAATCGCTCAGTATCATATCGTTTATGTATATCGTCTGTAAATTCTCAAACTGTAGCTTTATTATTGGAATGCAAATATTTATGATAATATAAGATTATTTTTATAGAAAGTGGTCTTTTTTATCGTCGATGTGGTACAGGGGATAGACAACTCGTAATCCTCATAGAAATAACATTGTGTATTTATACGATCAATGTCAGACCAATTCACACTAAATTTGGTACATTCATCCTGTAGAATTCTGCGGGACACATAGGCTATGCATTAACCCCGTTCGATTTGTCCTGGGTCTGCAGGGGGCTAAAACCAATTCGAAATCTCCATAAGAATAATATTGAGTAATATTACGATGAATTAAAAAGAATTCAACCCGAGAAACGCCGGGTAATTCAGCTAGTGATGTATAAACTAATCTACAAAATTTATCCTGAGTATTTATAGATGGCTTCACTGACCATTATAAATGCTAAAAAGGGATGGTCGGTTTTCCATAGCAGATTTTTTATGGATTTATGCCTTTTTTGCATCAAAACTTTTCACAGTTCACTGACTCTTTAATTATCTTTTCTCACTGTCAAACACATTTCATTGATTTTTGTTACACCTAGTTATTTCCTCGCTAATGTTCATCGTGTAATCGATGAGATTATTTCCCTTTTGTGGGAGTTTGCCTACACGCTATGGTCATGCGTGTTGCTTCCTTAAATACATCTGCATACAAATTTCATTCTATTTCGATCAAATATTTCTTTCTTACTCGTGTTTTTCTCCATTACGTTTTGCTTGGAGTATTAAGTACGTTATATGGGTACGAGATGAATATCCTTAATTATTTAACTATAGATTCAGACATTTTCAATATCGAATCACTGAAAAAATTACTCTGAATACAAAAACTATGCTTACGAGGTCTATTTGGAAAGCATCCAGCCATTGTTAACCCTACAGGTGGTTGCCTCGAAGCGATATCTCGTCATTAGAAAAATATTGACCATCTTCTATTTTCACCATTGATTACTGAATTGCAGCGAATAGTGGAAAATCCCACTTGATTAAAGGGGGCGCTCTCCAACAAATGGTGACCAAACGTCTTTACCTTTCTCAAAAGGTTGACAAGTTGGGGCTTTATAACAATCCGAAAATTCCCCCAATCCTAGTTTAATAATGAATAGAAATACTTCAGCCTGTTAAGACAGCATTGAAAATTAAGATTTCACATTAATAAAGTATTTTTTATTTTATTTTGAAATAAAATTTCGTTTAATGAGTTTAGCGTTTGTTTTATACTTAATTAACACATTTTGTATTTGGGCAATAAAATTACTATTAGAATATGCTTAAAGAGAAGACTAATTTTGCTATTGCATTTAAGAATTTATGCTACTAAAGCAACAACTGCGCAAATGCAGTCCTGTAAACGTCGCTTTAAATCCCGTTTATGAGCAGATCAAACGAAGAGCATGTCGTCAAATGTTGCATGTCCGAACAACCATTAACTCAAGTCGTCGTCACATTGATCAGAGGTAAGCACGTGCGTTTCCACAAACAAATCTCCGTCTAACGACCCTCGACTGCACGCGACGGAAGCGGTCACTTGGGAACAGACTGTCCCACCGAGTGGTCGCATCTAGAGGTCCGAGCTGTCCCCTGACCGCTCCTCTCATACATGGCGAGGACTCTGGATTTATTTGGATCTTTACGGATTTCATAGTTAGGATATATATCTATATGGAGTGCATGATTTGTTGTTATGGATTAAGATAATTTACATTTATTTTGGTGCGTTTTCTTTCACTCTTAAAATTTATGTCGAAAATTGAAAAATATGTACCATTGCGTGTGGAATAACCCAGTCTTTAGTGTATGCAACTTGTACCAATCTGTGATAGAATTATAGGTTATTAACACGCGTTTCTAAACATGAATTGTATACTGTAGTTAATTTCAAAATCTTTAGAAAACTTTCCATAGACTGTGAGTATATTCAAACCTATAAAGGGGGCCGCGGTGGCCCGGTTGGAAGAGTAACGGACTAGCAACCGAAGGGTTGCGAGTTCGAATCCAGCCAAACACCGTCGTGTACAAAGGGGGCTGGTGCACGTTAAATCTGTCGTGGCCTCAAATGTCCTCACGTTGGCGTGGTGTGGAAGTTTGGAGAGTGGGGTGCCAGCTCAGGTGTTGCCTCGTCATCTGACCGTGGTTCAAAATTACGTGGTGTTGTCCTCGGATCTTTCCCTTTGGGATTGATCCCGGACCGTCACCAATAGCCCGTTGTGTTGCTCCAGTGTGACGTTAATTGAAATAACAATAACAATAACAATAACAAACCTATAAAGAATTTCCCAAAATTCTTTGTGAAAAAGTTCACAGTTGCCATACTTACTCGACATATAATTGTGATTATATGAAGTTATATATCAGCGTGTATGGAGTAACCAGTGTTTAGTGTATACAATTTGAGCCAATATGTGATGAAATTATACGTTCTTACTTCGCGCTTTACCTGAACATGATTTGTATACTGAGTCAATTTCAATATATTTAGAAAAATTTCCGTAAACTTTGTGAGTATATTGAAACCTATAAAGAATTTCACAAAATTTTGTGTAGAGAAAATTCACAATTGTCGTACATCCTAGAGATTAAATTGTGATTATATGAAATTATATAATACGTGTTACATAGAATGAGAAAACATTAAAATGTTAACGATGCATGCAACATAAGGCATGTCTGTAATTATCCTTGAATTAATTGTACGTTTAAAATCAGAAAAATGATTTGCTGTTTCGAAGCTATCATCATTGATTTTCTATAGTTAGTTACCTAAAAGGGCTTTTATAGATAAAACCGAGTTTCATCAAAATGGAATATCAAAATTAAACAAAATTTTATATACCTGAGAATAAACATTTTGTAAACTTCCTTAAAATCCAGCGTTGAACGAATAAATATAGCATAGATAATGTTTATGTAATCCTTACTTGGTTGTTGAAACTATCAAACAAGCGAACATTAAAAACGATGTATCTGGTTAATTATATTATTTAGTGGAATAAAGTGAAAACAACGTCTTGGAAGATGTATAATTATGTTGATAAATATTGTTATACGTATAAATACATTGTTGTAGAAGGTTAAATGGTTTTTAATCCTCCTGGTGGTTTTTCTACGACTAGTTAGTCTTTTCTGGTAGTTATCTCGTCATTGGCAAAAGCAACCAGATATTTCTGGACGATATATCTCGCCATTAGAAGAAATCTGACAAGATCTTGATTTCGTCATCATAAGAAAATTAGAAGTATATATTGATGACGAGATTCTTCAACATTAGCAGAATTGATCAAATCTTGATGGACGAGATATCTCGTCGAAACATCTTGGAGGGTTAATGGACATCATTAGCAAATATTATAAAATATTACTTTATAGATAATTTGAATTATTGATAATTTTATTGATCGGTATAATTATTCTGATATTATCTACTCCCTTTCATATTTATCACATAGAAATATGCTTCTAGGTACAATATACTTAATGTCAATTTTTGTTTATTTTAGGTCCGAAACAGTCTGATACTACCAAACAGAAATCTCCCTCTTTCACTTTCTCCGGAAAGTAAGTGTTTTAAAATCTTTTAAGTGATATTTCCTTGTCCAACAGAACTTGAAATTAATTATTAATATTAGTATGGTAATACTGATACATTTTCGTTCTAGTTGATTTAAATTTAATTGTATTAAATAGTTTTATTCATGAAGATGGTTTAAACTTTAATTGGAAATACTATAATCAAAGTATTTATTTTGTTTCTTGCTTGATTAATTGCTTTGTAATGTCTACAATAGAAAGTTTAACAATAATAGTAATTGCACGGGCGCGCGCGCGTGAAATGATGCTTAGCAAAAAATTAGTTTCCTAATAATTAAAGCTCAGCATGTATTCATAAACTGTACTGTAACCTCAAGAATAAGTCAGTTTTTTTATTTCGAGTCATACAATTTTTACCGTATTTTTATAAACCTTTACAAGTGTATAAAGAAAAACAAATTGATAAATTTCCTGAAGTTAGACACGGATTGCGTGGAACACATTTGTTTTTTGATGAGATCCTATTGTCTAAGCTAGCTCATGGCTCGTAGTAGAGATGCGTTTCTGGTATGCAACTTAAAGCAAAACTACTTTTAATTGATAAAAAGAATTATGCAAACATTGATCAACAAAACGGAGAAATGGTGTGCAGAAGAGAAACTATGTTCATAAATTATCTTCGATGTCCTCTGTATTCTCAGAATTTTGAATCCTGTTAATGAGAAATGAAGACAATTTGAAATCCTCAATAGTTTAACTTATCAGTTGACTCTACAGTAATCACGTTTTCAATTTTCTGCAATTGACTGTCCAGGTGGTGCATTTGACGGCCCTTCTTGTGCTAGGCTGTCAAAAGCACCACCTTGGCCGTCAATTGTAGCAAATTGAAGTAAAACGTGAATAAAATAGTGTCAATTGATGAGATAAACTTAGATATTTGGTGGTACATTTGACGGCCTTTCTTGTGCTAGGCCGTCAAATGCACCACATTTAGGAATATGAGGGATGTGGAACCAAGAGCAGCAGAACGCTTGGCATAATCCGCCACAGGTTAACATAAGGATTTTGTTTGACGCCATGCCATTGGCATGTATTGCCGCCAGATGGGGATTTACAACTTAAGAGTCCTCCATTGTGATAGTTTCTTTATCCCATCTTGTGTATTACATGTGCTAAGTTTTATTCTGACCGAATACTGGAAGTTTTCAATTGTTTTGACACAGAACATGTTCGATATGTGATGTTTTTCTGTAAAGCTAAATGTAAATGGCATTAGTTTTTGTGTGAGAACTATGTACTTATTCTGTATTGGGTAACCAGATGTAAAATCCTAGTCTGTTTACACTGAAAATCTCTCTCATTGGAGAAATAAATAATCTTCTGCAAAATACATATAATTTTTTTTTACTTCTGAATACATATAGATATCGTTTGGTAAAATATATTTATATTTTACTCACTTTACTCATACTCTTACTTTTAGCCGTATGTCCCAATCTTATTAACCCCAGTGTGGCAAAAAAATCACCAGAGGACAAACTAAATCATAGCATATTGTTACCTAGTTACTGGTGTGGTCGCCAACGTTCGCCAAGCTGGCATCTTATCGTCAGTGCTAACCATTACCTTTTTGGAATTGGTTTGACAACAAAAACATGAAAACACGCTAAGATCGCATTGTTGTTTAGGATTTGACCTAAAGGCAGAATGAAGCTAGATGTTAAACATTTAATACTCAATTCAAAGACCAGGACACAATTTAAATTTTTAAAGTACCTTTGTTTCCTTGTACCATCTCTACCCCCTAAAAATTGTGCAGCTCCCTTGCTGCTACCTTTGTAGTAATTCTCAAGAAGTGGAAATCCACCACCTGCAAATTTGTACTGCAGCTCTCTAGATGGGATCTCTGTGGCTAGGAGACTAGAGGACGGACAACTATTTCTCTTTTGTTTTACTTTTTCTTATCAATTTTATGTATTGTTTGCGAGCACTTACGCCACAAATCTTTACATTGTATATTTTACTTTTCTGTCTGCAATTGGAAATAAAAAATATTTATTTATGTCTGTCAGACATGAGAAGCAGCGATTCGTGACAACTAACTATTTATATACACTTATGGACAGCTAACTATATACACTTAAGGATAGCAAACTATTTATATACACTTATACGCAGCTAACTATTTCTCCTTGTCTTGCGTTTCCTTATCAGTTTTTTGTGTTGTTTGCTAGCATTTATGCAACAAACCTTTGTATCGTGCATCTTGTTTTTAAACCTGTAATAAAAAACATGTTTCTTTGTGTCTCTGTCAGACATGAGGAGAAGCAGAGATTCGTGACCCCAGGTCCTGGCAGCTACAACGTGTCGGAGATCCGTCGAACGGGCAAGGAAAAGAAGCAGGGTCCCACTATTTCTGGACGCCACAAGGAGCCCCAGCCCTTCCAGACCCCTTCCCCTGGGGAGTACACCCCCGAGAAATGCGAGAAGACAGTCCTCAACAAATCCCCAGCCTACAGTTTCGGCCTCAAGGGAAAGGACGTTAAGCCAGACAACATACCGGGTAAGTTCACCCCTCCTATGCTCTACTATCAATCGTACCTGATATCCTTTACATACAGTTCCTCAATGTTGGGTTCATATCCCTTGTTGGTGAAGCTGATGTTAAAATTCGAAACCTTGAATACAACACAATACAACTTTGCTACATGAGTCCGAAACTATCAGCTCAGATGTCTACTAAACTATCTGAACGCAATGGTCATTAAACTAGGAAAAACAGTAACAATCGTCTGGGAGGTACACAGTTCTCTCCGATACATACAAAAAGTTTCTATTCGATTAAATAAATAAGGTATCTTTCCGAGTCCATACGATGAAACTTGAACGGATACACTCGACAATGTGACTCAATATAGACCAGTCAGAAAAGTGACAGTACATAATTACCGTTTCGCAAACTCATTAGTTTTAATTCGTTAACCATTGCGTATCATGATTGTAAAGAGGGATGAACTCAATGTGAGCAGCTACTGCTGATATTCGGTTCATTGAGCTACCTAGCTATGTCCAGGGGTACCACTACAAGGAATCATCACCACCCCCTCAGAAAATAAGGTTAATCTTATGTATAAGGTGCATGTGTATCGTGTGCTATAACCCAGCTCATAAACGAGTCTTGCATGGATAAAGCGTTGTCCCATTAGACACTTTACATTTATATCATTTGGACGAATTCAATGGTAGGTACCATATTTCAACATACATAATATACTAAAACATAATATAATGAAAGATTGTATATACAGGATCTATGAAAGATTCCGCCCAACCCAATAAAAAATTAAGTGCTGAAAATGATTATTGCCTTGGACATCATAATCCCGAATTCGTTTGATCCATCAATCGTCAAGGTAATCCGACTGTTCACTTAAAGATGGCATAATGAGTTAAAATGGTTATTGCACATGCAATCATTCCAAGTTAGTTTTACTAAAAATCACTGGAATTCGGTACGTTTGAAGTGGGAATAGCAAGTCTATGATTCTTAGGAAAACTTGGAAGACTGACTCCAGGTAAGGTATGGGAATTCTGGAAGCATTGTCATCGCATTATCCTGTTGGAAAACACAATGTGTTCTTCAATTCCTTTCGCCACAAGCGGCTGAACCGTGCTTACATGATGCTCACTCTTTACTCTTTCGTGAATAAAGTCAGTGTCGAATCAAATTTTATCATTTCAGTGCCATTTATACAGGATGTTCGGCATCGTTACTGCACAATGATCATACCACGCTATTTCTTGAAAATCAACGCGGAAAAAATCGGGTAGACTGTGTTGGAGCATTGCCGCTAAGTTTTGCGTGAATACATCTCGTTAGCGCTTGGTATTTAGTTCGTAGTTAATGAAAGAAAGACAAATTCAGTAGTCAATTCAGTATTTATCGAAAGGTGATGAGTTGCTCTTCCGCTTAGACTGCGTTCGGTGTATTTTTGCTTGCATTTTCGATGTGTAAATGCCAACATTATGAAAATTTTCAACTTCGATCCAAAGTTTCACAAACAACACTGCATTCGATTTCACTTCTAATGTCTTAAATCAACCGATATCGACGTTGCCTTTCGTTTGAGACCCATTTCGAAGTCGTAGCGCTTCGCAATTGCGAGTTATACTGATTTGAAGTTTGCGCGGCTCAGCGAGATGTGAGGACACCTCGTAATTTGGAACCACACGCTTATTTTAGAAAAAAATAGATTGGACAAAAGGAACTGATATTGTGGGCAGCTGGTCCTTTTACAATTAGTGCCTGTGAACCCATTCATGGGAATGGGGAGGTAGTTAATTAATGTAGCACTGGAGCAACACAACAGGCTACAGGCAACGGTCCGGGATCAACCCCGAAGGGAAAGATCCAAGGACAACACCTCATAATTTTGAACCACGGTCAAATGAGAACAACACCTGAGCTGGCAACTCACTCTTCAAACTTCCACACCACGCCAACGTGTCGACGTTTGAGGCCACGACAGATTTAACATGCACCAGCACAGTTTGTACACGGTTATTTGGTTGAGTCGAGTTTTGCAAACCGAAAAGGACGGTTTACGGGAACGCAAATCGTGTTCGATGAGAATGGCTTGAGAAACATAAAAGTACAAATAAGTATAAAAGCTTTTCAAATACACTTGAAAGCACTGGAATTAAAATACTAATATCATTTAAAAAGACTAACACTCAAATTGCATTTCCTGTTGCTCTTATTGTCTTCTTTTAATTTCAATTAAGGAACGTTACAGATAACGAAAAATCACATTTACTCTTATATAATGACAATATGTTGTACAACAATTCGTGCAAGTTTTCCAAAATGTATTGTAAATTGTTAACACAACTAGTATTACAGCTTTTACAGTACATTTAATTTGGGTTTCCATTAGTTTTAATACTATCTTATGGATACAGTGCATGTCTTTTCAGATACAAAATGGCACGCACGCTATTGCTATATTATTCCACCAAACTTCCCTCGTTCTTCTAATGTTCAAATAAAGAATTCATATATAAAACTGCGTCACAAGCAAAAGCAGACACATAAAATGCCAAAAAATAAAACAAAGTCACATCCATTCCAACCGTCGCACCAGAACACAATACTCGTCACAAATCTTTTAATTTCTAAACACAAAGACGACAACTCCACTCCACTCTTCGCAGGTTTTCCGAACAACTTCAGAGAAGCTACAAAAAGGTGGCGTGTTTACCGAACCGACCTTGCAAATCCTTGATATCCGTTTAATGATTCGCGGCTATTTCATTAGCAAGACTTCTCTCACGCTAACACATGCATTCGAACCACACCCAAAGCCCGCTCCTTTGTGGAATGGAGATTTAACGGAACACCCCACGACATGTCTGTGATATACTGATTTCCGTCTCGGGGGGGGGGGACGGTTCTGTTACCGCTTACGGAAAAGTAGACCAAGGAGTCTTAAGGGTGTGATTGTGAAAGCTTGTAATGGCTCACGTGCTGCGAGAAATATTTTAGTTTAGACCCTTGGAATGACCCCAATGGGATGTCTTGTAATTGGACGTTGTAAATGTGGCCTTGTTTGAGGAAATGTTAATTTTTGGGGACATTAGTATTGTGCTGAAAGTACAGCTAAATAAGCAATTAGTTTCCACGGAAATTATTGAGCCTTCTGGGAGCATTTACAAGTTCATTGTGTGATTTGTAGTATGTTTTTATAATAATGAAGATTTATACCTTGCTCTAGTGTATGAATAATTATGGTTGTGGCTATCTTGATAATATCAAAAAGTGTCGCTGAGAGTTAAGTTAAGCGAATGTTTCACATAATTAAGATTAGCATACAACCATTGAAGGAAAAAAATAATTCTAAGCTCGCATTTAGTTTTTTTAAGGACTAGTTTATCTCTAAAGGTAATCTACTAGTAATCTAAAATATTTATAGAACCAGCCAAAATCCTTTTAAGGAGGGGGGCTTACATTCCACCTCCCCCTGAAAGAAATAAAAATGGAACTCAGAGTTGAGTGACTTAAAACTTAACTAAACATGCTAATAAAGCAGAATTGCAATTATTGGAACTAATCCGGAGACAGGTGTTCATACAAACGCTTTGTTCGCACAATCTATTGGAAGATCGTGTTGTACATTTATAAACGAAAAAGTCGTTTTCTATGTGTTTACGAGAATACATATTTTATTACATAGATACTTCATATGCATACAACAAAATTTTAAAAAATCGTCTTCTTTGCTTTAAAGCGCCAATGCGTTTACGTGCCACCAAATGCAGGGGGTTTGCTTAAATAATGGTGGATCAATTGGGCTGGTGATCAGGATGCTGGCTTCTAGATCGAAAGGTTTCTGGTTTGAATCCAGGGTTAGGTGCATGGATGTCTTCGTTTGGAGTGAATGTATGGCCACTATATAAATTGGTTATGCCTTGAATGTGTGGTATATAGTATGTTAGGTGTAACGTGAACACTCCACCAGTGGGGCACTAGGATGGTTCATAATCCCACCCTTGTAGGGCCATGATGACTAATACACTTCTAAGAAGCTTAAATTAGCCGGGAATTGTAAAAAAATCTTTAATAAGTGTAATTAAATTGCATCGCTTTGATCCTGTGCTTCAAACCATTCCAGAGAATTGTCTAAACAGGTGAGTGTTTTGAAATGAGTTGGAATATCTGGATTAGATTCATCATCGGCCGCTGACTCATCACGTGTCATATGTACAGGTTCCTGTCATCACAGATGATACAATTTCATTATCGTGTATTACTCAGTGCATCTGAAATTACGATTGTTCGGATAACCGGTCGTTCGCTTAACCCTCCAAGTGCTTTCAACGAGATTTCTCGTTCATCAAGACCTGATCAATTTCGCTAATGACGAGATTTCTCGTTCATCAAGACCTGATCAATTTCGCTAATGACGAGATTGCTCGTTATCGAGATATTGCCGATTTTTTTTATGATGTCGGGATCAAGATCTGGTCAGTTTTCTGCTAATGAGGAGATATCTCGTCCATCAAGATCTGGTCAGTTTTTTCTAATGACGAGATATCTCGTTCATCAAGATCTGGTCATTCTTCTTTTGACGAGATATCTCGTCCATCAAGGCATGGTCAGTTTTGGTTTAATGACAAGATTACCTCATCGAGGCAACCACCAGGAGGGTTAATCGACTTTCCGATAATTATCGGAATATCATAAAACGTCGATTATAATCGACGTTTTATTGTAATTTGTTACGATATTCGTACACGGCCGCGGAGAAAATGTAAACTCTACACGATTCCATTTCCTCCTCTACCCGTCCGTTTCCATTTCTTGAACAGCAACGCTCAAAACAACCGACACTATTCATTAATTCATATTTCTCACGTCCTAAACAACCGAAATGGGATTAAAAGTTCACTCCGACTTGTTAAAATCAGCTGAAACAACACACGCCTCTGGGCGCTTTGTTCTCGAGCGACCAAATCGGGGAAAAGAAATCAACTCACCATGAAGAAATGAAGATTTTCTCCGAGATAAGGAGAGTTGCAGCTTCTGAGCTAATGATCTCATCTGAATTTATGATTTACTTACGGCACTCCTAAAACAACTCCATAACGTTTCGGCCCTGTTGTTTAATGGATGTAGGGAACGGTTGTCTCCAGTGGCGCCATGCGTGGTGCAACAGGCTGGGTATTTTCTGCCGTGATCTCAATTTACCTCAAGGGAGTGATCACTAATTCAATCAGGTTGTTAGGGTAATTAATAGTGCTGTTTTTTCCTTGTGTTTAAATTTGCGTTGATTGTGCTCACGAAGGGAAAATTTAGAAACTGTTCATGTGTTTTGGGATGCTTGGTTCAAAAGGGATATAGTTATTTCTCGATATATCGTGCCTAGATATATCGCGCATTCGGCTGTATCGCTCTTTTCCACTAGTCCCCTGATGAAATTTCTGTTTGCAAACACTGAAATTATCAATCTATCTTTAGAAATGAGAGCCCAGAGGTCATTTGATTCAAGTATCCCTGTTTCGTGTGAGTAGAATTCCGTTGTTGGTAAATGCCCAACGTTTGGCAATTACGCCGCCATTAGCTCACACAGTTCCTTTGTCGAATTGACAGTTTGGATTTTATCATCAAAAGTTTGAATTGAAAGTTTAAACAAGTTCCGGCTATTTGGTAGTCCCCAAATGGCTGGAAGTTAATTAAGCTGAATGCAGTCGGAATAAAACTAAAAATGAGTGAAATTACTTGTTTATTTATACGTTTAAAGACGATTTAGAAAATTAAATACGTTTTTTAAATAACGATTCAAAGTAAGTTTTGTAATGATTGATACATCTGAAAAATGCTAAGACAAGGGTAAAAATCAATCATGAAAATGCAATATGCCGGCCCAAAAATAACTAAAAGCACCAACATTGTCAGAAAAATATATACAATCCTAAAAATTCCTGTTCAACTGATGAGAATCTAGTCTTCCCTTCTGAAAATTTGAATTTTTGAGTTGTGCCATTTGCAATGATCTGAGTGCGATATGATGAAGGGAGGTAGGTGTAAAAAAGAAAATTAAGAACCTCTACTCTATTATAAAAATTAAGTAGTTTAGCCAATTCATTTGCAATTAAGTTTGGTGCTGCCATCTGTCGTAATTTTAGGTAACTACTTTGTTATGCCTTGTAATTTCTAAATTGTATTTTCTTACAGTTGACATATCGACTATTTTTATTTAAAAAACCGATAGTAAAAATTGAGTTGAAAATTAAAGTCTATACTCTTTTTTAGATAAAAGACAATTTAAGTACTTTATAAGAACCCCTTCTATCTTTTCACTCTCCGCTAATGCTTATCGAATACTTTTAACAGTTTAAGATTGTTCTTTGGGTATTTCTGCTTCTGTCTTTCACTCTGTGCTCTTTCCTTTCAGATCACGTATTATGTTCACTCTTCAAAGTAAGACAATATTTTAAATTCTATCACCTTCTGTAAAATTTTTATCAACACCCGTTGCTGCCTGTTGCACTATATATAAATCACTTTACGAAATGTTCTGGAATATGCTTCATACACTGTCGTTCGAAACTTAAGGAACGATAAGGTTTTCAGCTGCTACTTTGTATTGAAAGGACCTGGATGTGGGGAAATGATACGAAATGTGCTTGGAGAATTATTGAATCGATAAGTAAAAACAAAACAAGAAACGAATTGATCAATAAAAAAAATCTTTGAATTGAAGCAGTGACACTGCATTGGGTGCATGAAACAGAAAGGTAACTGAAAACTTAAATAAAGAGGTGGTCCTTTGCAAGATGTATGACTACCTCGAACACTGATGAGGCCTTTAACTTTAAAAATACTAGTGTTCCTTAAGTTTTACACGCCAGTGTATATGCAATTGGTAGGATGGATATTCTGATGATTTGAGCGCTTGGAATTTTGGATTTGCAGCTCCTGGTGTTTATGAGCCCGAAAAAAGTGTGAAGATGGTTTTTAATACGTCTCCCAGGTACTCTTTTCGCATTAAGCACAACGAGCCCAAACCTGATAATGTACCAGGCGAGTATCATTAAGTTCTCTGCCTTAGTGTGCACTTCTCAGCACTACCATTAAGGCACAGCATGAGACTGCTCCTTTGATCTGCATTAACACGGCATTTTATTTGATTTCACGCACTCAAAATATTCACCAGTATGCGTTTTCACCTATTATTTGCAACATTACTATCTCTAATTGATCGTAGAGAATATTTTCTCCTTGTACAAGACGCGTATTGAATTCAGTACATCTATTTTACAGGATATGAGCTCAGATAATTAGAATTTAAATTCTGTAAAAATAAAGTTAAAACTTCCAGCAATACTGATAAAATAATCTGAGTTCCAACCGCAATCGGTGAATCGTAGCAATGCCCAATGTTATTTTTATCGGGGATTTCGAATTCTTTTTGACTCGGTGTGAAAAGGGATCGACAAACTCAGGACAAATCAAACGAGGATTAATAAGTAGTCTTGTTTTTCATAGGGCTCTAAAGAATAAGTTTATGAAATTTGGTTAGGATTGGTCAAATATGATGTACATTTGTGTTGAGTAGACACCCACACTCGCCAACTCTTCCTTATATAGATGAAACTAAACTGGCGAATGTACAATACCGTTTAAGGCTCTGCTTTTTCAACGAAACAATTTGTTGGTTAATTACATTTGGTAAAGTTTCAGGAGATTTTTAAAGACAAGATTTAAGAATGCTCATTTTTTTTTAATCTTTGACTTCATATCTGAATTAAAGTTTTTTATACGATTAATGTGTGTGACCATTATTCTTGTCCTGTGGGTTAGTATAACTCAGGAAACAAGTCACATTTCTAATTTTCCATCTTTTGGCTTCATATAGCTCCTGGAGCTTACGAAACAGAGAAAAGCATGAAAGCTGTCTTCGATTCCACTCCTAGATACTCGTTCCGAATCAAACACAAAGAACCAAAGCCTGATAAAGTTCCAGGCGAGTATTCTTCATGCTTGAATGAAGTTCCTTATGCGATTAATACAACAGTTTGCATGTGAGAATTTATACTACCATGTAAATTAGGATCATTCAGAAACAATTCCTAATTTTCCATGTTTTGGCTTCATATAGCTCCTGGAGCTTACGAAACAGAGAAAAGTATGAAAGTTATCTTTGATTCCACTCCTAGGTACTCATTTCGAATGAAACATAAAGAACCAAAGCCTGATAAAGTACCAGGCGAGTATTCTGCTTTACAAGTTTTGTTTATTACAAGACTAAAATCAAATTTAGCAACTGAAAGTTTATGTTGTGTTCTTGACAATAGGAACACTACAAGAAACAATTCCTAATTTTCCATGTTTTGGCTTCATATAGCTCCCGGAGCTTACGAAACAGAGAAAAGCATGAAAGCTGTCTTCGATTCCACTCCTAGATACTCGTTCCGAATCAAACATAAAGAACCAAAGCCTGATAAAGTTCCAGGCGAGTATTCTTCAACATCATACCTGCATGAAGTTTATATACATTTAGTACAACAACTTAAATATTGTTCTTATTCTGTGAATTAGGATCATTCAAGAAACAATTCCTAATTTTCCATGTTTTGGCTTCATATAGCTCCTGGAGCTTACGAAACAGAGAAAAGCATGAAAGCTGTCATGGATTCCACCCCTAGATATTCATTTCGAATCAAACACAAAGAACTAAAGCCTGATAAAGTTCCAGGCGAGTATTGTGTTTTCCGAGTTTAATGTCTCGCAAGACTAATCCTATGTGGTAGCTTAAAATTTATTTATTTTTATGCTTGGCAGTAGGGATAATGCAGAAAACAATTCCTAATTTTCGATATTTTGGCTTCATATAGCTCCTGGAACTTACGAACCAGAGAAAAGTATGAACGCTGTCATGGATTCCACCCCTAGATATTCATTTCGAATCAAACACAAAGAGGCAAAGCCTGATAAAGTTCCAGGCGAGTATTTTTGAACTTCATAACTTCATCCCCAAATTAATTTTCTTAAACAATTAACACAGCAGCTTGGAAATTGTTCTGATGCTGTGATTTGGGATAATGCAATAATTCCTAATTTTCCATGTTTTGGCTTCATATAGCTCCTGGAGCTTACGAACCAGAGAAAAGTATGAACGCTGTCATGGATTCCACCCCTAGATATTCATTTCGAATCAAACACAAAGAGGCAAAGCCTGATAAAGTTCCAGGCGAGTATTTTTGAACTTCATAACTTTCATCCCAAATTAATTTTCTTAAACAATTAACACAGCAGCTTGGAAATTGTTCTGATGCTGTGGTTTGGGATAATGCAATAATTCCTAATTTTCCATGTTTTGGCTTCATATAGCTCCTGGAGCTTACGAACCAGAGAAAAGTATGAATGCTGTCTTGGATTCCACCCCTAAATATTCATTCCGAATCAAACACAAAGAGCCAAAGCCTGATAAAGTTCCAGGCGAGTATTTTTGAACTTCATAACTTCATCCCTGAATTAATTTTCTTAAATGATTAACACAACAGCTTAAAAATTGTTCTGATTCGGGATAATGCAAGAAGTAATTCCTAATTTTCCATGTTTTGGCTTCATACAGCTCCTGGAGCTTACGAACCAGAGAAAAGTATGAATGCTGTCTTGGATTCCACCCCTAGATATTCGTTCCGAATCAAACATAAAGAGCCAAAGCCTGATAAAGTTCCAGGCGAGTATTCTTCAACTTCATCCGTGAATAAAGTTTCTAACAGGACTAATCTAATAAAACAGATTATATTGGTTTTTATTTCGTTTAGATTTAAGATGAGATTGACTTTTACATCAAAATTAACTAAAACTCTTTCCGACAGTACTGATGACAGATTGTTGGCACAATCCTGCTGTCTAATTTAAGTATCTTAGTTACACTCATCCGAACCTTATTCTTTTCTTAACTCAATTAATATCCTGTGTGACGGACGATTTGTATTCTTCTGATGATCCTTCACTTTTTATTTTTAATCCTCCGTGTGTCTCGACGAGATATCTCGTCCAAGATCTAGTGACCAATTTTGCTAAAGGCGAGATATCTCGTCCAAGATCTAGAGGCCAATTTTGCTTAGGACGAGATATCTCGTCTCGAGACAAATCTGCCTTGTTACTCCAAGAGAAAGGAAGATCCAAGAACGTAAAGCAAATTGTCCCTTTGTTTTATTTATTGGTGATAGTTTGGAGCAGGTCTTTGCACCAGAGGCTGGTCGCTACAGGACATTTTTTGACACGAAGATAAAACATCAAGAGAATTAAAATGTTTCTTTTATTTCACAAATAACTCCTTGATCCAAGAACATTTGTGGAATTTAATTTATAACCTTTGAAAACATTTGTGGCATTTACCGTTTTATGAATACCTATTGTTATGCAATAAAAGAAGCATATAATAATAATTTTCATTAATTTGGCTTCATACAGCTCCTGGAGCTTACGAACCCGAGAAAAGTATGAATGCTGTCTTGGATTCCACCCCTAGATATTCGTTCCGAATCAAACATAAAGAGCCAAAGCCTGATAAAGTACCAGGCGAGTATTTTCCCTCCCTTAAACTAGTTTCTAACAGGACTAATGAAACATCATTAACAACTTGAAAATATTTTTTATTTCGTAGTAAGACTTAACTTTGTTTTTCATTTCTGAAATGAATTAATTCACTAATTCGTTGTGTCCTCTCATATTTATGGGAGGACTTTGACGGTCTTGTTTCTCATACTGATATCTTAGTGGAAAGCTGGGATATTTATGGAAAATGCTTAGCAAACACGACAAATCAAATAAAATGAAGCTGCAACCATTTGCTGGGAAAACTTCTATTCGGACATCGAATCCACATCTTTAAATATAAATGTATCCTGACTAACATTATAAATGTATCCTGACTGCGTGACTAACGTTTACTTGAAATAAGTTGGTTATATTATTTGAAACATTCTCGTCATACTTTTATGTAGATAGTCTACTTTCTTTATTAGAATCAAGAATACTCCGTCATTTAGAAAACATAATTTCTTAGAATGACTATTTCTGAATAGTTTTAATGGTGAATGGAGGTCTTTCACAATCAAAACAATAAGTCATAAGTTCAGGGAATGAATCAGCTTAATTCACCTAGAGGGAAACATTGTTGACAAATATTTGAAAAAATGTCAGCTTAGATTATTTACACACATTTAAAAATTGCAAAAATCCAGACAAAAATGACTTTATTCAGGTCAACTGCATAAAAGAATTTCTTGATTTCCTTTTCTCCCTCTGAATTATTATTTCTTATAAAAATTTTTGTATTATTATTTTAACGCTTACTTCCCCTTGGCAAGGAAGCCTATTAAAGCTTCTAACCAGTAATCGATTTGAAATCTTGTAATTTAAAAGAGAAATTTCACAAGTTTCAACGTTTGGGATTCCTATAGTTTATGTAACTTACACACTGAAGAGCTTAAACGGCGTTTTCTATTCCAGTTCTAGATACTCGTTCCGAGTCAAACATAAAAGTTGCATCCTAATAAAGTACTTTGTGAATATTCTCTAGATCTCTAGAATTCTAGATCTCTACCCGTATGATTAAATGCACAATGCTAAGTATCACTGCACAAAATGTTTCTTTGCTATGCACTATCTCCTAGCTTTGGCTTCTTTTAGTTAAGAAATCTATGTTATCATTCATTCTACATTTGTCGTAATTTATTCAAGCCTTATAGAAAGACTTCAGAATGGCAGACAAATCTGAAGCTAATTAACAAATCAAAATATTTATTTAATGCAATGAGACAACAATGATTTACCCACATGCAAATTTACATTTGGAACTAGAAAGAAGAAAACAGCTTTATAGACCCTAGAAAAGTGTTCGTAAAACTTTACTCTGTAGTAATTACAATTCGTTGCTACGTATATTTATAACAGTTACTGTAATTTTTTAAGCATTATTTTTTAACCACTTCTTGTGGGCAGAAACTAAGTCTTAAAAATGATTTTTCAATCAATGAAATCTGACAGACTGTTTTGAAAATTGTTTCGGTTTTTCTAGAAAATCAATTGCATCCAATTAATTTCGTTTTTACATTTACCAACGATACACAAAATAAATGATACACAAATAAAATAAATTTACAAATGATAAATTTGTACCTATGTTGTACACCCATGAAAAATTCGTTTATTGAAATTTGAGTTTGGTTTCATTTCGTAAAATTGATTAAGATAAAAAAGAGTACCAATGAACTCAAAGATTTCAAATCGATTTAAAAAATACCGATATCAATATCTCATTCGTTCTAAGCTTTTTTTTTTCGTATTTTTAATCAAATTAACACTTTTACTAAAGTAACCTCCATAAATATGAAACTAATAAAACTCAGAAAAAATTTAATTTTTTATTTCTAATGTAAAAAACCCCAAGATTTTGATGCTAACTAGTAATCCGTCTTGGAAGTGTTTCATAATAATCATTCTGGCTTTTCTACAGCTCCTGGTGCTTATGAACCAGAGAAAAGCATGCACGCTGTATTCGACTCCACCCCTAGGTACTCGTTCCGAATCAAACACAAAGAACCAAAGCCTGATAAAGTACCAGGCGAGTATTTACTACTGCCTATTCAGTTAGTCTTTAAATGTTGTGTTTTCTTTTAAACTTTGTATAGATGGTAGGTATTTAATTAACGTCACACTCTAGCAACACAGCGGGGCTATTGGCGACAGTCCGGGATCAATCCCCGAAGGGAAAGGTCCGAGTACAACACCACTTAATTTTGAGCCACGGTCAGATGACGAGGTCACACCTGAGCTGGCAAACTTTATATGGAATAACTTTTCTTTTGGTCATGCTGTACCTGGAATAACCTATAAGTTTCGATGAAGAATCATTAAAATTCTCAAATTTTTAAGATCGCATTTTCTGATACAACTATTAGAGTGGTCAAGAGGTGCATTATGGAATAGAATTAAAATTTTACTACTGACGATATATTAATATTTTAATAGTTATACCCCAGCCATGTCCTCACATTGAATACGATACTGTAAAAAGGATTGTAAATACAAAAATCAAGCATTCTTGACTTAACTCTCTGACTGGTTTCAACGAGATATCTCGTCCATCAAGATCTGCTAATGGTTTTGATAATGACGAGATACCTCGTCAAGACAATCACTAGAAGGGCTTATACTTACGAAGGTATTGCTCAATAGAAAGACTGGAACTCCTTGTCAGGATTTCAGTTTTTGTTATAGTCGCATTTTTTGTGTTCTCACTAGACACGTCTATAGGCAAACTCATCTATATAGAATTGGCTTGTCAGACTCTAACTTGCTCTCTATGTGGCCTCTCAGACATGATAGGAATCCGCTTCAATAACTGCTCTGATCTTACTGACGTCACAGTGAATAATACTACTGATAGAATTCCATATCTTATTTAGGTTTCAAGAATAAATAGGGCTGCCAGACAAAGATTTAATGGCGAAAAGGCCGAGGTCTGGTGTAGAATAAAACAAACTAATTATACAATAGTTTTCGTTCATTAATAGTAATGCAGACTGTAATTTGACAGTAGAACAATGCGGTTGAGGAGCAGACGCGCCTCCCAATCAGTGACCAAAAAACAGTGATTGACAGGCAAATCACTGCTGCTTTCGCTGTCGATTGGTCGGCACGTTTTCTCCACAAACGTGTTCATCTAATGTAAAACACGCTTAGAACTGGTTTTCAAAAGGATTTCTTTGCATACGACACAGCAACCGTATAGTCAGCGTGAATTACGATAGTTTCAATATGTAAAGTTCACCGTAAAGCACATATGAAGCACTAGAATTAACTCAAAACGTAAATACTTGAGTACTTGATCCCAATTTTTACAAGCTAGGTATTTTCATCGTATCGTGTCTAGATCCTTAGAGCTTATCATAATTTCAGTCTTATTTTGAACTAATCCAACTGCCAGTACTCAGCGACATATTAGTTAAGTTAGTCATTGGTCAGACGCGACAATAACATACGATATAGATATGTATTTTTTCCGTTTATGTTAAGGAAATATTTCAATACATGCGTTTATTTCAGTTTATTTTGTGCCCTTGGACGATGTTGGGCCGATGTATGACTTGACTAATGGCGTGTTGGTAGGATAGTACCATTTTTAAAGCCATAATTTTAAATGAGAAAATATGCACTGCTATCTTGTTCGAAAGTATAAAATTAACATATATAAGAGGGATTTTCACTGCAAACAAACCAGACTGAATGCAAAGATACTTCCGATAATCAAATGATCTCGCATGATATATATCGAGGTTACTTTAAAATGTAGTTTGTTTCCATTTTGGTGATGTTTGACGTTTTATAAAACTGCCATTGAACAATCAAAATTCCTATATTAATTCGGAATTCATTTGGATTTTCGATTGGTGACGTTCTGGAATCGTATTCGAAATACAAGACGGTGACTTCACGTTCGGAATACGTACAGGAAACTCCGCCACAGAAACACTACCGCCACCTATATTTAGCTTGAAAGGAGATGCCTCTCATATTTTCATTAAGTATTAAACTGCAAAATAAATGTTAGTTGTTATGCATATTTAATAAAAGAATAAGAATTTTGAAGTTGGCAGTTGAAAATTAATTTCAATAGCAATGTGGTATTTGTTTCGCTTTCTGTACTCGCTCGTTAAAATAATTATAAATTTACTATCATTTCAAATAAAAACTTTCAAACCTTATCCACCAAATAAAACAAATTCTCTTGATGAATCCATATTTATACTCACTTTAATCCATTTTGGATACTTTAACTTTCATTATGTAACAATAAAATGCAATCATTTGTAGACTCTGTTTCAGCGATTGCAATCTATCTGTTTTGACGTGATGTTTCGTTTCTTGCAGCACCCGGGGCTTACGAACCCGAAAAAAGCATCAAAGTCGTTCACGATTCTACGCCTCAGTATTCCTTTGGAATCAAACACAAAGAACTCAAGCCTGACAACGTTCCAGGCGAGTATCTTGTAATTGAGATACCATTGATTTTGAAAACATTCTAAATGTTTCTGTGATTTTTACACAATATGGGAATTGAAAGCTTATTGAGGAATTGAAAGCCTGTATATCGTCATCATGCCAAGGCAGACAAATTCTAAGGACTAGAACTTAGTAGTCCCACTAATAGTTTTATGGTTGGAACCATAAACTTGAAACATAAATAAACCAAGCATTGGTATTGAGAGAATCTTTAGAAAGTATGACCAAAATGTCGACTAGTAGTCACGTGACAGCGTTGTGGAAAATTGGCTTGGTTGACCGATTAGGCATCTTATCGGATCGTTTGTCTATATAATATCTTATGATGGGGCACGTGCGTGAATGCTCATTTCTATAGAGTGGTGACAAAAATAGTGAACTCGCCAAAGTCTACTACTATGTCACGTGGCCCAATCAGATGATGAGTGTTCGTTTCCACTCGGCATACGAAAGAGTCTAAGGGTCACTTTACTGCTAGTTTTGCTCATATGATCCTGGGCATATAAAAAGGTTACCATTGTTCACTCTAATTTTATATTTCCTCTATTATTGGAACCTGCTTTTTTCCCAAAATGAGGGAATAAATATCACAAATGGATTAGAAATGCGGTTAGACAAACATACAGAGTAACTTGACCTGATAGTCAAAAGGGGTATGATATAGGACAGGACCTGACGCAGTGGTTATTCAAGCTCATTCAATTGGTCATATTACCACTATATGAGAAGACAGCGATCCATTTTCAAAGGTCAGAGCTCCTTAAACTCTTCCAATTTGTTTAGAGGGAAGAATATTTTTTCCGTTAGAAGTTATTGGAGGATCGTAAAATTAGATTTATATGATGCATGTCTTTTTCATAAAAATGTAATATCATAAACGTATCATTCTTGCAACATAGCTATGTTCTGAGTAAAGAAATAATTGGTGAATTATAATCTGTCTGCATAACTACCCCAAACAGTGATATTAATTACATGTACCAAAACTTTAAAGTACGTCAACGTTCGTAATCTTAAACTTTTATTTCTTTTATAGCTCCTGGCGCATACGACCCCGAAAAAAGCATGCAGACTGTCTTAGATTCAACTCCCAAATACTCATTTGGTTCGAAGCACAAAGATCCCAAACCAGACAACGTACCTGGTATGTGGGATCAAGTTTTATTTAGTTTTCTGTGATACGAGTTCTCTGCTCGATATAATGTCTTGCTATTGTTTTAACTGTGCAGTGACTAATGTCGCAAAACTTGAAAGTCGTACAAAATATGTGCTTAAAATACTTTTCAAAAAATTTAATTTACGCAAAAAAGTTTACTAACTAATTAACACCATCACACACTCCCATGCCTAGTGTCTTGAGGCACTATACCAGTTTAAATAAGTGTGGTTTGGATGAATAGAACATGCCACCCAGGTGGTATGTCTACCCAAAATGTTAGAGCATTATTACACGTATATATTTATAACATCTCTACATTGTTACATCTCTACAATAACTACATCTATACTATCATACTATGTTACCTATATATACAGCATGCTAAAAAGTTCTCTTGGGAAACTTGATATTAAAATCTTTATACATATTTCACTAACTTTCGTGGCACACTATTTGTTTTTTAGCGAATGGTAACAAGCGGATATAAACCATATAAATCAATGCTACTAATTTTGCCGATTCGTTTAAATGTGCTTGACTTGATCTATGTAGCTATAAAATATTGTTAAAAGAACACTCAGAGCTCGCTGCTTTTATGGAATTTGAGGAATCTGGAAGATAAAAATCAGTGCAGAAAGGAAATGTGAGCGAATGAGAAAATAGGTTTCGATGTTAAAATGTACCGAATATACCGAAGAATTCGATTCTAAGGAAAGGATCAGTATAATCTTTCTAAAGGATTCCATTCTAAGGAAAGAAGTAATAAAATTTTTTCATTGGATTCTATTCTAAGGAAAGAAGCAATAGAATATTTGAAAAGAATTCCTATCTAAGAAAAGGACCAGTAGAATCTTTCCAGGGGATTTTGTTCTACAGAATGGGCCAATAGAATAGTTACAAAAAATTCTATTCTACGGAAAAGACCAATAGAATATTTCTAAAGGTTGAAAGAATCCATGGATTCTTGAGAAAGAGGTAGATATTTAGTCATTGTGTTGTTTGGTTAAAGGCAATACAACACTTCAGAACTACACTACGCACAAAGGGTTAAAACGTGATACGTAAACAGATAAAGTAGCATTTGAGTTCAGTTTGACAAGCTCAAAACAGAAGTACGCAACAAAGATGGATTTATTCATTTTCTCCTTCCAGCGCCCGGCGCATATGAACCTGAGAAGAGCATGAAAACTGTTCTGGATTCCACCCCCAAGTACTCTTTTGGTATCAAGCACAAGGACCTAAAACCTGATGACATTCCTGGTGCGTGATAATCTCATTACCAATGCTCAATTTTGCGTCATTACTGGTATCACGTAGATTAGTTATTGCTAGTAGTTTCAAGATCTACAACCAAGATAATCAATTGAAGGGTTTCGGTCAACGTAGTGCTAAGCCACTTTTCAATTTTTTCAGGCTAGCAATTTTTAAGTTTTAAAAAATTATAATGATACATCCACTCACTATTCAAGAGAGGCCATGTTGTCAAGAGGTTTGTTGCCAAGAGCCATGTTGTCAAATGTTTTGATCTTCTTGACTATTTGTTTGTAATATTTTTCACTGCGGAACATATTGTGGCTTACCACTATGTTGGCCTCAGGACTTCAATGGTATTAATCTAAAAAGAATACTTTTTATCCACTATTAACCCTCCTGGTGGTCGTCTCAACGACATATCTCATTAAATTAGCAAAACAGCAGATCTTGATAGGTGAGATATCTCGTCATTAGAAGAAAACTAACCAGGTCTTGATCTCGTCATCATTAAAAATTCGCCAATATTTTGATAATAAGATATCTCAAAATTAGTCAGATCCTGATAGACGAGATATCTCTTCCAAACCACTTGGAGGGTTAAAGTCAATGTCAATAGATCAATCAAAAATTCTTTAGTTCCTCTTCAATATTTGTCTTAATTTTTTCTATCACTGAACATATTTCTGTGCCTTATCACTATGTTGTCCGGAGGACTTCAAATCAATGTAAAAAGAATATTATTTTCTTTTTTGTGTTTGTTGGTTACAGCAGTGTCATTCTAAGTCAGGTTATATATTTATTTGATCTGGTTGGTTGGATTTGAGTTTTATGGAGCAAGAGCCATACTTGGCCAAGCTGCGCCAAACACAAGATAGACAATGTCAAATAATTGTGAAAAGAAAGGAAGGAGAGAAGAAAGTAAAGGAAGATCGTTTATGCATCCTGGAGTCACGATTCCCTTGTTTACTTGAGGCAGTAAACCCCATGGGGGAAAATCAATCACTAAGGTACCTCGGGTTCGTGAAGCACGTACACACCTAAAGATGTCCACGAGGGGTTTATTTAATCGATATAAATTTTCATTTTTTACAAAGTGCGCCACACATAAAAGGTTTTTCAAATCAAGTCTTGTTCATCACAATTTTTTCAAATATTTTAGCTAAATCAATATTTAATTTGGTAGCTCCTGGTGCCTACGATCCCGAAAGGGGTGCGAAAAACGTTCATGATTCTTCACCACAGTATTCTTTCGGACAAAAGTACAAGGATCCTAAGCCAGACAACATTCCCGGTGAGTATAGGCTCGATTCATTGTCTTATATATACGCAAACCGTCTTTCATTATCCATATCTTACTTCTCCACATTTCCAGGAACTATTCTGAATGTATTTGTTTTCACAAATTGCTGTAATCAGAAACAGTTTCTGTAAAACTTTGTTGCAGACACATTGCACACAAGTGAATTTCATGTTTTGAGTTTTTATTCACCGTTGCAGCTCCAGGTTACTACAATGCAGAAAACGCCGTGAAGAACTTGCAGGAATCGAAACCGAGTTATACTTTCGGTAGCAAACTCAAACCGATGAAAATAGAGGAAACGCCTGGTAAACAAACGCTGCGTAAAATTCCATATAAAGCAATCACTTCACATCTTAGAATACTTGCACAGAATGAAAGGCATTGTCTTGCACTTTAGTTGGAATGCTTGAATTTTCCAGTGGGGGTTTCGAATTCATGACTTTCTAGGGTAGTTTGCGATTATTAAATTATATATGAAAAAACTCTTCGTTTTATTCTTTTTCGGTTTTTTCTGTACATTTCTCTAAATGTATGGTCTTTTTTTTTTAAATTCGAAATCCCATCCCACAATTTGTCAATTCACTCTGCGTCGCACGTTGAATAAGAAGGATGAAATTTGCCAATTTACACGCATTTAAAAATTAAAAATATGAGCAATGACTTGTCGCTTGGTTGGTTTTGGGGGGTTTATGGCGAAAGGGCCATGTTTGGTCATGCTGCGCCGACACAAGGCATAAAACATCAAGTAATAGACACACACACAATGAAAGTTGTACTGACACAGAAGAGAGAAATACACCCAGGGAGGAATGCACCTGACAGGAATCGAAACTGCGCCGCCTACAACTCGAAGGTTAGCGCAGTGGGAATACCCATTGAGTCACGACGGCTCCACTAGAGCTATAGGAGTATCAAAAAGTGGCTTTAAATGCTAAATATTTTGGCTCATATTGCCAACATTTGATTAAAAACAACGTATGCCATAATTACTTTTCTCACTATTTCTTAAGTAAGTGTAATTTCAAGTAAAGAAAGTATCTACAATTTGAAGACTCGAAGGATATAATTATTTTCTGCACTTCAATATGTTAGAACATTTGCAGAAATATGGCTGCTTTTTGAGGCTTGTAACGTTTCCGGTCTCTAATTAGGCGTAAGACTGTTTACAGCACAATAAAATAGAGAAATTTGATGATTATTTACATATTATACGATTAATTGAAAAGTATGAGGGTACAGCTAATAACCTCGAATCTGCCAAGGAGCCAGGAGGCTCGCCAAAATCTGAATCTGAAGGATGCGACTGCTCCTTTCGTTGTTTCAATCTACTCTGCCGTGATCTTTTGAGGGGAGTTCGTCTCAGTCTTGGAATATTAATCCCGGTGTTTCCACGCTATCTGAAACGGAAGGTCATGAGAACCTCCACAGCTTCCCGACCCGAGGACAGATGTAATGTCTTTCTGGCCCGGGTTTCCACAGAACTGTAAACAAGTGTTTTCCTGGGGGTGGCCTATCTGTATTCCTCTCAAGGAAGGCCCAAGATAATTTAGGAGTTGACAACTTTTTTTGCAGTCGAGGGAGATCTGAATTCCAGATGTGGGAATGACATACCCACCGATACACTATCTAGAATTTTGAAAAATGAGCAGAACATTGACGTATCTTTAGGGCACATTGATCAGACATGCTACATACGCACGACGTTCGACATGCTCATGCGCATTCCGTTTCTGTACAGAAGGCATGTCGATACGCATAAATATTTCACCCAGCTTAGCGTCGTTCAGAGATTGGACCGCTGTGTGACTTGCCTTAATGATTTTGCATGCGATTACTCCTCTACTTTGCATGGTATTAGACGCATGTCGTTCCTATTGCACTTTCGCTCTAAAGTTTCTTTATGAATGCACGATTGGAAAAAGTATAGGATAAGAAAAATGTATGTCTCCGCAACTGTGAATATTTTCCAGCTCCAGGGTACTATAATTCCGATGCGACTATGTTGAAAGTGAAGGAATCGAAACCAAGCTACACGTTTGGAGGGAAGTCGAAAACGCCAAAAATTGAGGATATTCCCGGTAAAATGTCTTTTACTATGCACTTGGTAACAAGGCTGTGTCATGCACATTTAATCGTTTCACATCATGAGGTTTCAATATGCTATAAAATTTCTAACAGTTACTTCTAGTTTTGATCACCGCCGTTTTTATTGAATTCTTACTATTAGGTTTATTGTGTTTGTGTTTCGATTCAAAATATAATTATTCCTTTGTCATTGCGAGTGGATAAGAGTACTCTTCGATTTTACGGATTTCAGTCTGGTAAGGATATTTTTGAAAATTTGTTTATCGTGAAGTATTTGTCAAAGAAAAGTAAAATTTCTTCTTTACTAAAAAAAATTGTACTTCTGTGTAAGTTTTTATTGAAAAATGTTGAGTCGGAATAAATGCTTTTGATGGAGTGGGCCTATAATGTAATGGATGTGTGATGCTGTGACATCGTGCCTTATTTCTAAATAGAGTTAGCTGAGTCTACGGATTAGAGTGGGAAAATTGGAGGAATTTAGTGACAAAATTTGGGAATTTCTGGGAATTTCTGCAACAAAAGATACTTTTAAAATATAAGAATTTCTCCATTGATATGACACCTAATAAAAGCAACTCATCAGAAGACCCTATACAATGTGTAATCTGGCAGATCAACGCAGAAGCAGATCCAATAAAATTATTAATTTGACAGATCAATGCAGCAGCAGATCGAATATAATTAGTAATTTGACTTATCAACACAACAGTAGATCCACCACAATGCATTATTTGACATATCAGCACAGCAATAGATCCAACACAATGAGTCATTTGGCAGGTCAACGTAGCAGTAAATCCAACACAATGTCATTTGGCAGGTCAACATAGCAGTAAATCCAACATAATATGTCATTTGGCAGGTCAACATAGCAGTAAATACAACACAATGTCATTTGGCAGATACGCACAGCCTGTGATCAAAGGGAATATGAGTGACAATTTTGGGGTGGCTTATAAGCGGCAAAAAAGGTATATGCTCTATGACTATAACCGCTACAACATGGTTAATCCAAGCAGGATGCAATAAGTCTATCATCAAACACAAATGTTTTAATGAGTTCTTAAAAGTACCGAAACTCTTAAAATGCTGGCTTAGTAACATTTGGGAGTTTAAGTAATGTCGTGTTTTGTATGATCGTATGATGTAATGGATCTTTTACGATGAATTTTCTTCCTCAGCCCCAGGTGCATACGACATAGAGAAAGTGGAGAAAACTGTCCTCCAGTCCGCTCCTTCTTATTCCTTTGGTCTCAAACACAAAGAACTAAAACCCGATGACATTCCTGGTAACACCACTAACAATTTCTCTTCTAATATTGAATAATTTTCTGTATTTAACTCTCCTGATGGTTGTCTTGATGAGGTATCTCGTCATTTGCAAAACCATTAGAAGATCTTGATGGACGAGATATTTCGACAATAGAAGAAAAATGACCAGATCTTGATCTCGTCATTGTCAAAAGATCGGAAATATATCGATGGACGAGATATCTCGTCGAAACCACTCGGAGGGTTAATTTCTGCCTCTTACTGTTTAATAAAATTAATTTTGCTTGCATCCAAACTCTTACTCCATACTGGGTGGTCAAAATGACCGCACAGTAATACAGCACTCGATTCCTTATTGAAAACGAACACTAAAAAGGGTTGTTCGTTTTCGATTGATTCCGGAGATATTCGAGTCGAAAGTATTATGTTGCTTCTGGTCATTCGAAATATCAGTTCTAAAACCGACAAACTATCCTTTTGGTGTCCCTGGGCTTGCCAGTACTTGAGAGTCAATAGAGACGAAATTAAAGACCTTGATACGGAAATCCGGTGGTTGGGGATTTTATGGCGCAAGAGCCATAGTTGGCCAAGCTGCGCCAAACACAAGACAGACAACGTCAAGTAAATGCACATACACAAGGAAAGTTTTGCTGACACAGAAGAAAGAAATGCGTCCAGTGAAGAATCGCTCTTGCGCCGTCTATGACTCGCATGTTTCTAGCCCAGCGGGCGAATCCATTGATTCACGGAGACCCCTACACAAGCTTTGTGTACATTAAGCTATCAATTGTAGGGAATACCACTTCCAATCAAATAAAGTACAGCATTTTTCGGGGTGGGTTTCATCAAGCAATCACGTGGTATGATTATTGTGTGATCATTTTGTCCACCCTGTGTTTTAATAAAGATTTGTGTATGTCTGTCACACAAATTACTTTGCAGTTAGCCGACTTTATCAGCTTCTTTTGTTTATATTGTTTGTTTTGGCTCTGGCTATTTATTTGAAGCACAATGAAAAAGATAATGAATCAAAAAATTAATTCTAAATTAATCCAGAAACAAGATATCAGAAAGAAAATATTTTAGATTTATATGGACAAGGATATGCAAGACTCAATAACAGGCTCATCCCCACTCATACCTGGTTGTATAGTGACCGCCAGAACCTCGTGTCTGGAGAAATTCTCCTAATAGATACAATATCCACCTATCTCACAAACTCCTGCAGAGCCAATTGTCGCTAAGAGCCCCAATGTGACAAACTCGAATGCTTCAAGGAATCCTCTTTAGAAAATGAGCTAAATCTGATTTCTACTGCAACAGACTTTCTGTTTGAAGTAGTTCTCGTCGTAGACAAACAGTGCTTACAAAATGGAAAACAGAATTGCGTTTTTGTTTTCTAACGCTAGAGTAGAAAACATTCAAATTCTATTGTTTTTATGAAGATAATTTAGTGGTACGATAAAAAAAATAATTGTGATATGGATAATATAAAAAAGGATGCATGCAAATATAATCGGCTATAGATTCAAATTTGAAAGTTAGGTTTTTTTCATGAATTTTAGTACAGTCTGGCTTCGGTGAGTTGGCATTTGTGTCACGTGGTTTTAGTTGAGTCTATTCTTTAAACTAGGGGCACGTTAACCTGAAACAATGAGTTCCTACGATTGGCGGACCGGCGCCAATAGAACGTTGTATTGCTCCAGTGCGACGTTAATTAAATACCTACCAACCTCCTACGATTGGCGTCTCTTGCTTGGTTTCTGGTTCCGAGTTAATCGTTCGGTGCCAGAAGCGATATCATTGATTACGCGTTGGCGAAATAAACTATCACCTTTGGCGATCGCTCTACGTGATTTTGCGTAAAGCATCCCCTTTCCCTGGCGACCATTACTACCTTTGTTGAAATGGACTTCCCCAGAGTCATCTGTCTTCTCACCGGAGCCGTACTATAGATTTTATGGTCTGAATAACATAACAGTTAATTTTTTCTCGCAGCTCCGGGTAGTTACGACCTAGAGAAAGTGGAGAAAACTCTCCTCCAGTCCTCTCCTGCTTATTCTTTCGGTCTCAAACACAAGGATATAAAACCCGATGACATCCCTGGTAACATCCTAACAATCTCTCTTTTCTAACATTTAATAGTTTTCGATGCATTTTAATAGCTTCTACTTTACTCTTGTAAACTTGTCTGGTACCAAACTAGAATATTGTACAATTATGGCAACATTTGAAAAGATCTCTAGAATTTGTGTTCTTATTGTTACAACTGTTCGCTCTAAGAATGTTCTTATCGGTATAACTGTTCATGTTAAGAATGTTCTTATCGTTACAACTGTTCGCGTCAATAATTCTTCGACTAAATGTAAGCCCCTCAAATTTTCTCCGTACGCATGTCAAACCATTTGATATTTATTCATTTATTAGTCTTATTGCTACGTTTGAATAAGTTATGTTTTCTTGTTCTTAAGATGCTTATTGTGTGTGTGTGTGTGTGTGTGTGCAAAGTTGATAACACTCTGAAATAGCATCGAATAATTGATTGCTGCTAGCCAGCATTTGAGTTGGGGTTCTTCCGGAAGCGAGAATCGGAACCACCAAAGGTAGTGACCTAAGCAATTATACAGTGGCTTCATAAAGTAACGCATATTATACAGGTGACACATTTTGAGTTTCATATCAAAATATCTGACTTTCAATACTATATACAAAACTTAAATATAAAACTTTTGTGTAATCCAAAAATACTTTATAAATCTCGTCTATAAAGACTAATAGATACTCAATCTACAAAGCGATGTGCACAGGAAAGAACTGGATTGTTTTATTGAGGGATAAAGCTCGTATCCCAGGTTCCTTGTCCAATCGCTTGCTTCCGACTTCTTACCAGACATGACTACCTACAAAGACACTTATACCATATTGGAGAAGCGAGATCATCTATATGTCCCCTTTGCGAACTAGATGAAATAACTGGGATGGTTTAGGGGTTTTATGGCGCAAGGGTCATATTTGGCCATGCTGGGCCAGTCACAAGATATACAATACCAAGCAAATAGACAAACACATACAATGAAAGTTTTACTGGCACAGAAAAGAGAAATATATCCAAGGAGTAATGAACCTTCCGGTAATCGAACCTACGTGGCTTACAACTCGAAGGTTGCTAGCGCAATGGGCATACCCACTGAATCACGACAAGGACTGCCCTAAAATTCCTGACAATAGCATTGCAAATTATAATACTGTTGATAGTGTTTACAACCCTCAAAGTGGTTTCGACGTGAGATCTCGTCCATCAATATCTGACCAATTTTACTGATGACTAGAAATCGGCATTAGCAAAATCGGCAATATCTCATCATTAAGGTATTGCCGGTTTTTGATGATGATGAGATCAATATCTGGTCAGTTTTTCTAATGACGAGATATCTCGTCCGTAAAGGTCTGAATATTTTTGCAAATGACGAGATACCTCGTCGAGACAATCACCAAGGAGTTAGGCCGTATTTTTTCACTTCAGAACTCTATTAGGCTGCTCGTCGATTGATGGAGTGGGATAAAAAAAATTTAAAGCACTTTATTGCACTTAGATGAGCTGCATAATATACTAATAGGCTATAACTGTATGCTAATATGCTTTTCGGACCATTCAATATGCATTATGGACAGAGATCTGTCATTATTTTCCAGTCACAGCGACATTTAAAATCATATAGTTTGGTCGGTGCGTGCGGTTTTTATTGTCGATAGAGCTTTTTTTTATAGTCTCTAACTTTGTCGGATTGTGGTATTTTAGTCACCGTACGGTGTGAGGAAATTAGTATCGAAGACAATATCAATTACCTTTCTGAGAACTAAGTAACGATTAATGAAAAAAATTATACTTACGTATAGAGTGAATGTTGTGTAATTAGATACATTAGAAAAGAGAAGGCCCTTTTTTTGTTTGAGAATATATCTTTTGGTTATAGAAAAGAAATTTGTTAACCGACAAAAATAGAACTTGATTGTTCTGCTTTTAAAGACTTAGTTTTTAGTACAAAACGCAGAAATTATAAGCATTTTGAGAGCTGTTTTTTCAAACAGATTACAATTTCATATCATGAAAAAACATTTAGTGTTTAAACGAAAAAGTACGTTAATGAGTTTCTTCTACGAAATGGAATAAAATGAGCATAAAAGTATTACTATTCTGTATTGGGAATAAGGGAGGAGTTTGAAGGGGGTGACAGCATGGGGTAATTTAATATATGCAATTAATGCACCTTCTAGTTATCCACCCAAAAATATTCACATGACCTTTGTTTAAATGCAGCAAAATCCACAAGAATGTTTACAAGTGAGACATACCTTTTTAAAATTACTTAAAAAAATTAACTATTCTCATATTGCGTATGAATAAAAAATTTCATGGGGATTGTATGAAAAGGGGAAACTTCTCTTGCGAAAATTTCGATAGAATGTGGTCTATAGAATTATTTCATCTATCTTCTGCAAGCTCTATAAAGTTACCTCTATAGAAAATCTATAGCAATCTATAGAAATGCTTGTAGGAACCTCTAAAGAATTATATAGAAGCTCATTTCTCTTGTGTGTTTCACGACTTTACTTTTTATAGAACTTCTCAATAGAATTCTACCGAAATACATTTATATGGAATCAGAAATCGTTTTACTCTATATAAATCTCCTTTGGAATTCTATAAAAAAAATTCTACAGAAACGAAATTTCGTTTTTCTATATAGAAATCCCTATATAATTCTGTAGAGTTCTATGGAACTAAAAATTTTCTTCATAATGGTTCGACCTCTGATGATTCTGAGTAAACTACTATGTAAAGTTGGGAATATCAACTGTTTTAGTAACTAAATGCAATTTACCCTCTAAGTGGTTTTGAAGAGATATCTCGTCCATCAGTATTAAACCAATTTTGCTAATGAGAGATATCTCGTCCATCAGTATTTAACCAATTTTGCTAATGACAAGATATCTCGTCCATCAAGACCTGGTCAGTTTTTTTTATAATGACGAGATATCTCGTCGAGACTATCGTCGAGGAGGTTTAACTAAACCCTGCCATTTAATCGTAACAGTTATCTCGCTTGAGTTTATAACCAAGTTTTAAGTCCATCCATCAAGATTTTAAGGTTTCCTTGGAAGAATTTCTGAACAATTCGCGAGAGCAAACTTGGCGTTCTAATGCTCATGCTCATTCCATTGCAGCCCCTGGTGCTTACGAACCAGAAAAGAGTGTGAAAGCCGTTCTGGAGAGCAAGCCAAGTTATTCGTTCGGTGTTAAGTACAAAGAACAGAAACCGGATGACATTCCCGGTGAGTATGGGTGGGAATTGTATTCATGCTTACTGCTCTCAAGATTATGATTCCTTTAACCTATGCTATGCCATAGAGGAAATACAAAAGTTGAGTGAGCAGTGGTAACCTTTTTATGTGCCCAGGATCATGTGACCAAAACTAGTAGTAACGTGATCCGTAGACTACTTTCTTCTGCCTGTGGAATCGTTCATCATCTGATTGGACCACGGGACGGGAGAAGACATACATCCTTTGATTCATCATCTGATTGGTCTGCGTGACATAGTATACTTTGGCTATTTCGCCATTTTTATCACCACTATAGAAATGCGTATTCACATATCTATATAGCGTATTCACATGCGTATCACCCTGTCGTAAGATGCTGTGTCGCCAAACCAGGTGATAGAATTCCAAATCCGTCAACCTAGTCAATTTTAGTCAATCATAGAACAATCACGTGACTACTAGTCGACATGTTGGTCACACTTATTGAAGCTTCTGTCAATAGAAATGTTCAGTCTACTAGCATCTCATGTCTATGAGCAACACATCACAAAGCCGAGGAATTATTCACTTACTCGGACATGATATATAGTTGTTTTTTCGAATTAGTTTTTTTTCTAACCATATTCAATACATTATGAAGTGGTTTGTTCGAAGGATTTTATGCGCATAGGTCGTAGTTGGCCAAGCTGCGTCAAACGCAAGGCAGGCAACGTAAAGTAATGACACACAAAGTTTTACCAAGCAGAAGAGAAAAATACACGAACTGAACCTGCGCCTCGTACAACTCACAATTCAGTATGAGAGTTGGTCAAATCAATTTAGTGTTAAGCACTTCTGCAATGGATAATTAGAAATAAAAAATTGTTAACTCATTAAATACGATAATATTTTTCTAGTAGTATTGTATGTTTGACTGAGAGAAGAAACATTTTTAGAGATAAAATATTACAAGATAGTGTTAGTGTATCCACTTATATTTAATTACATGGGAACATTTTGTCTATATCCCAAATATTTCAGTTATTTCTTTCGTCATTTTAGATATTTCTTCAGTTATCTAAATTTCCACTTGTCACTGCGATAAATATTTTTGTTATTTTGACAATAAGATTGACAAATTTGTCAAAACATCGTCTTAAATTTCTTCTGGTCAGATGTATTTTTATCGTCTTATCTGACAATACCGTTAAATCTGATTACTCAAGCAACCCAATTAAATGATCATCTCATAAATCTTATGGGTAATTCGAAAAACAAGACCCAAATACTTATTCAAGCTTTCGAATAGTATACATTCAAGAAATGTCCGATATTTATCAATCTCTGAAAAGATATTTTCACTTTTTCCACAGCAATCTCCTAGAATTTTCAAACGAAATATCCATGTTCAAAGATGTAAGACCAATTTATAACTCTTATGAGGAATTTTCGATGATTGTTTTAATAATTTTTACCTATAATTGCTTGTGTTTCTTTCAATCCATCCCAAAGAAACTGAGTCTTCGATTAGTAATATTGTAATGTATTCGTAGCTCCAGGACAGTACGATGTGGAGAAGGTAGAGAAAGGAGTTCACCAAGCGTCACCTGCCTACTCATTTGGTCTCAAGCACAAGGATCAAAAGCCAGATGATATTCCAGGTAACTCTTCTTTTAGGTTATATAATAGGCTTTTTAAAACCCGCACTACTTCCTTTCGTTTAGTACATCTTCATCATTCTTTAACCCTTCTGGTGGTTGTCTCGACGAGGTATCTCGTCGTTAGTAAAACTGATCAGATCTTGGTGGACGAGATATCTCGTCGTTGGAAGGAAATTGACCAAATCTTGATCCCGTCATCCTGAAGATATCGGTAATATCTTGATGACGAGATATCTCGTTATTATCAAAATTGGACAGATCTTGATGGACAAGGTATCTTATCGAAACCACTTAGAGGGTTAAGCCATTTTTTACTTCAATATTGTTCGGTTCCATCTAAGTTCCTATACAATTTGAGGATCCTCTGTACCATGGACTTATAGTAATAACCTAGCAATGGTTGAATTAATTTATTCCTGGGGTAGTGAATTGTAAATGTAGAATTCAGAGATATTAAGCTGACAGAAGGTAGGTACTTAAATTAACGTCGCACTGGAGCAACACAACTGGATATTGGTGACGAACAAATCCGAAGGGAAAGATCCGAGGACAATACCGGGCTACCGCCGCCCGCGGACAGAAGGATATAGACGTATAGCAAAAATGCGTCTACTCTAAAATCTTCCCACTGTAACTGGTAAGTGATCCCCTTAATTCAATATTAATGGCTCAATGACTTAGAGAGAGCTATGTTAGTAAAGAAGGTTGAATCTTCGACTTTGGTCTTCAGGGCCGATTAACATAAGAATTCAAGTCAATCTGAATCCAGTAGAAACTGACAGATAATCGGAAAAGATATTCGCCTCCATAAGAAGTATCTTGTTCATCTTAACATTTCACACTGCCTGAATCCGCTTCAATGCACCTGAATCTATGTTAGTCAGGTCCTCACGTTGGCGTGGTATGGAAGTTTGGAGAGTGGGGTGCCAGCTCAGGTGTTATATCTCGTCATCTCACCGTGGTTCAAAATTACGTGGTATTGTCCTTGTATCTTTCCCTTGGGAGTTGATCCCGGACCGTGATGTTGTTCCAATGCGACTTCAATTAAAAATACCATACCTATGTTAGTTAGTTTCCAATGGATTCGGATTGACCAGGATTGTGTTTAAGGACCCTTAGAGTCAATGAAACGTTAAAATGCTGGGTGTAAGTGTCTGATGACTCACGATGCTTGAAAACAGTTGCAGTCCACTCAATTGTTAGTTTACTGGTCACAATACCGTACAGTTCTGTGAAGTAATAGATATTTTTACAGGTGGTCAGACGGTAATCATTCCACGTGATTCCTTATCGAAAACTAATCCAGGCGCTGTCCGCTTTTCGATTAGACGTGGCATTCCTCACATGAGTACAAAGAACTGATACTTTAGTGCACACGTTTAGATCTGTATATCCATCGCTAAGTTGACTTATGACAATGGCTTGCAAACTGAAGGAAGTAAAAAAGGATAGTTTTGTGTTTTTCGCTCTGAAGTTTCGAATGACTCGAAATGGCGTCGTAAAATTTTCGACGCCATCCAATCAATAAACCGGTCAACAAGAAATAGAGTGGTGATTATTGTGTGGTCGATTCTTACAAACCTGTGAACTACTTCAGCGTGTGTCCACGATCATCTTGACTATCAAATTCGTATGAGCTTTGCAACACATTTTTATTTTTCTCATTGGGAGCAGAATCATTTTGGTAGATAGTTGAATTAATGAGACGCACTAGAGCAACACAACAGGAGGCGGTCCGGAATCAATCCCGAAGTGAAAGATTCTAGGACAACACTCCGTAATTTTGAATCACGGTCAGATGATGAGGTCAACACCTTGAGCTGGTACCCCACACTACAAACTTCCACATCACGCCAGCGAGAAGATATTTGAGGTTGAGACGGATTTAACGCTTATCATCCCCGGTGTATACGACGGTCTTTGTTTGGACAAACTTTCGAACTCGTTATTCTTCCTTTACTCTCATCCGTTACTCTTCGGGATTGATCCCGGACCGTCAACAATAGCCCGTTGCTCCAGTGCGACGTCAATTCAACTATCTACCCTAACATAACCTCCTACTGGGCTAACGCGGCCCATTTGTGTTTGAGACTTGCCCCGATAAAAAATACTTCAATTTTTTTTGCCATGAATTCTTATTAGGTGACTTATTTTTGCGTCGATAAGCGATAGTTAAGTAAGGTCATGCGAGTCTTATAAATGACTTTTCGGCGTTTGTTACAGCACCTGGATCTTACGATCCGGACAAAAGTGTCAAAACTCTCCTCGATTCTACGCCAAGTTACTCTTTTGGGGTCAAATACAAAGATGCTAAAATCGATGCCATACCTGGTGAGTATGTATGGATCAAATGGGCCTTCAATGCGTATTTTTTCCAAAACACATCAAAGATCCCGCTCACTGCAGCAAATATGTTTTCTGTTTGTGTTCATGCTTATGAATTTTTTGAGCGACATTTGGCTTGGCTCTGCATGGAATTTGATAATCTTTCACGGCAGTTTTACAGGGTTAGCATAAATGAATGACCGGATTTTAAACATTTATATTTTCAAAACTATTACACATAATATAATCAGTGATACTTGAAAATAAAGAAAAAATTCCAAGTTTTTTTCAGTTACAAATGTTCGATGTGTGAACCTGTCGTAACACGACAAACATCTAATTTGTAATCAAGTTCCTTCCACACATTTTGCAGTTTTAAACTAAACGGTTCTTATTGCAGCACTGATGCGTTCTTTAAGTTCATTGAGTGTTTTCGGCAATGGTGGTTTATAATCTTTGATGTAACTCCATAAAAAGAGATCATATGGCGTAAGATCAGGGGATCTTGGTGGCAATGTGAATAAACGTAAATCATCCTCACCCGCGCGTCCAATCCAGCGTTGTGGAAGCTCCTCGATTTCTAAATGCACACTGCACAGAAATAACGGAAGAAACCCTTTGCATATTCTAATACACAAAAACTTTTCTCTGTCATTGTCGCCATTTTCAATTTCAATCACCGAGTTCTAGGAGAGTGCTGCCATCTATTGAGCGATGCTGAAAAAACTCTGAATGTTTTTCTTTATTTTTCATATATTACTGATTATATTATGTGTAATAGTTTTGAAAATATAAATGTTTAAAATCCGGTCATTCATTTATGCTAACCCTGTACTTTTATTGCAATCTATGAATGCACTCAAAATATTTCTTTCGTTTCACTCACTCACTTTTAACCCTCCAAGTGGTTTCAACGAAATATCTCGTCCATCAACATTTGACCAATTTTGCTAATCTTTTCCATCACTATCTGATCAATTTTGTTGATGCTATATCTCATCAAGATATTGCCAATTTTTCGATGATGACGATATCAAGATTTGGTCAGTTTCCTTCTGATAATGAGATATATCGTCCATCAAGATCTGGTCAGTTTTGCTAATGACGAGATACCTCGTAGAGACAACCACCAGGAGGGTTAAATGCGAATAAGCAATAGTATTGTTTTGTGATGTTTGATTGATCTGGGACTTTTGAAGTTATTTTCAATCAACAGGAAATTATTAATATAAAACTGAAGCATAATTTAAATTATGGAAGAAAATTAATTAAAAATCTAGGACTTGATCATTTTAAATCTCAGGTCTTGTCAAAAGACAGTGAGACTATGATTGTTTTGACAGTAATTGATTTTAATAATGTAGATTAAAATGACTTAAGTAAAAAATACCGTAGATCAAATAAATCAAAATGCGCTCAGAAAACATGATTTTGTCATTAAATTTCTATCACTGCATATACTACATTTTCTTCTATATTCGAGTTTTCTGATATCTTATACTCATTTAACATTAACTTTTATTGAAGTGTGGGTATAGTCAATGATGCAGTAGTCAGTACCTTAAAAGTCAATGAACATCCTATTCAGGTTGGTTTTACTTGTTTTCTATTGACAAGGCCAGAATCCACAAGAGCATCTGTTTCAGTATCGTATACATATATGCGTGTTCGTAATGTAGAGAACCAATGAGCGACGAGATCGAGTATGATTGGCAGTTTAGTATGTTTTCGTTCCACCTGCTACGACTAATGGAGATATTGATTTTTGTTTCATTTTGTATTGCATTCTTTTTCGAAAACTGTGTAGCAGTGGAAACAGGGGAATCGTTTTTACGTTTAAACAACTACGCTTCACGTGGAAGATAAATTATCCGTATTTTTCACATTTTCTATAATTACTTAATCAGTTTACTTTCTCTATATAACAAGAAAAATATTATATTTCGTAATAAGAAAGCACATGTTTTGAACAGCATTTACGAGGAAAAGTGTCGACATCTATTTACAATTAGAGTAACTTGATTTTTTAGGCAAAAGGCATTGGATATGCAATAATGCAAACAGGGATCCTTTTGCGTCTGTCTAATAGCGAGTCAGACGCAACGGTGTAAATTGTCCTTGAAAACTTATTTATTTACGGAGTCGTGGATATAGACTAATCAAGGAGATGTCTCTTTTTTATGGCTAATTTTCTTTGATATATATTAATGTATATTTTTAAAGAATAGTGGTTGGGCTAGGAAGGTCCCAATTCACTATTTCTGTAAAAAGTTTTGAAATCAGTGAAGCACATTTTGTCCGAAAAGCACGCAGCATTTTCTTGGCTTTGCACTAGCACAATGTTGTATTGCACGAGGAAGACAGTGTCAATTTGGCCTCTTGTCCGGCCGTGTCTTATAGCTCCTGGATTCTACGATGCTGACCGGGCCATTCAGAAGGTGATGGACTCGACTCCCAAGTATTCCTTCGGTGGAAAACACAAAGATTTCAAAATAGAAGACGTACCTGGTAAATATTGCATACTTCTCTTGAGAAGAGCACAGCACTACATACATACTGCACTTCAAATGATGGATTGATGCATTTCCGATATAAGAAGCGTTCTTAGAATGTGAAAACTTACTCTAAAACTTACTCAGCCCCTCCTCCCACATAAACATTTCGGACTTCATTATTGAGTTTGTAAGGGGCTTCAGTATCAAGTTATTTGACAAACCCCTCAGGAAAACAAATATGTATTCCAAGTACTTAAAACTTCACTCACTTACCATTCTTTGCATCGAAAACATTTCATTCCTGTATTTACATTTTCTAACTTTTTAAATGTTTTTAACTTATTCTTTTTATAATATTTGAAAACACAACTTTTTGACTACTGTTTTATTACTTTGGCTGCCTGTTTTAGCTCGTTTTATTGGGTATACTTAATCTTGCGTTTGGATCAGCTTGTCCTCTAACGGACCTTGTGCTATAAAACCAAAGCCAAACTTAATGCTTAACTTGAAAAATATATAGATAGGACATCACCAAGAATAAAAAACAATTGAAAAAATGAAATAACTAACCTCTAAACTACCAGAAAAGTTTTTAAGAGAAACAAAAATGTTGCGAATTAAGGAAAGGAAGTGAGCCCACTTAAGCGGGCGCACTTTGTTTCCTCTTAATTCATTATACAGCTTCAGTATTATAAATACTTGTGATGAGATTGATAACTTTTTTAATTGAGAAACAACAGTACAAACAAGTGACTATACAAAAAATCCTGTTCAACTTGATCTAAAATGTATCAATTTTTTTCTTTACGCATGCTTTGTTATTTGTTACTTTTATAGCTTTAATATTCTAAATACAATGAAATTTAAAAAACTTGAACTTCTAAAACAGGCTAAACTTTGCAGTACCAGAAACGTTTCTCATAGGCCTCTTCAACAGGCCCCGATACCATGGTACATCCCTATGTGTGAGGGCCTAGTTTAGTATAAAAGGTTTAGTATTAGTTTAAAAATTAATTTAAGAATATATTCTTTGCTACAACGTAGGTATTACACAGGAAGAGTTAAATGTTCTGTGTTTAAAATGATTTTAGTACTTCAAAAATGAAGTTTCTTCCCTGTTGCATGAGTCGATTTGAAGGGATCTTCTAATGAAACGGACGGAGTATGTGCCCGCAGCTTCATGCTATTTATTCCCATCACTCGGTTTAAAGATCTGTCACGTGGTTGTGGGAAGGAGCCCGAATCCTAATGTGGGACAAATTATTGATTGTTGCATGATTCGATTTCAAGGCATCGATCTTCTAATGAAAGAGACGGAGTATGTACGCGCAGCTTCATGCTATTCCTTCCCATCACTCGGTTTCAAGATCTGTCACGTGGTTGTGGGAAAGAGTACGAATCCTAATGTGGCACAAATTATTGATTGGTTAAAGTGATTACCCAGCATGATTAATCCTCCTGGAGGTTGCCTCGACGAGGTATCTCGTCATTTGAAAAACTGACCAGACCTTGATGAACGAGATATCTTGTTATTAGAAAACATTCACGAGATCTTGGTCTCGTCATCATCGAGAAATCTGCAATATCTTGATGACTAGATATCTCGTCAATTATTAGCAAAGTTGGTCAGATTTTGATGCCTCCAAACCACTTGGAGAGTTAAAAACACTAACTTGCAATCGACCCAAATCGAATCGTAAGCCCACGTGATTTACCCTTCCGGGATATTACGACAGCGTCTCCGCCCATGTGCTCTGTCTATTTGATTGGAAGGTCGATGTTTGAAGGTGAACGATAGATAATGTTTCGTATCTTCTTCAGCTCCTGGTGCTTACGACATCGAGAAGGTAGAGAAAACTGTCGTTCAGTCCTCTCCCGCCTATACCTTCGGTCTGAAGCACAGGGAATACAAGCCGGATGTAGTTCCCGGTAACTTTCTCCTCTTCCTAATTTTCTCTTCCTTTTATGACTACCTTTGTTAGCTCACCTGTTTTCCGACATTCCAATTTCCTTCCATAATCGGAACCAGTGGGGTGGTTAATCCTCCAGGTGATTGCCTCGACGAGATATCTCGTCATTAGAAAAAACTGATCAGGTCTTGATGGACGAAGAATCTCGTCATTAGAAGAAAACTGATCAGGTCTTGATCTCGTCATCATAAAAAAATCTACAATATCTTGATGACGATATATCTCGTCACTTGCTGAATTGGTCAGATCGTGATGGACGAGATATATCGTCGAAACCATTTGGAAGGTTATAGGACGGCGACAAGGACAATGGCAACAACAACCCCGAGTGTAACGGTGGTGCGATTTGATTTCAAATGATGGGACACTTGTAAATTACTTCTTGTCTACATACGTATGTAAAGCAGAATTGGCATCTGTCTATCTGTACTCTATACAAATTTATATCGCTTAACCAATCCACACCAAATTTGGTACACTTATTGGGAAACAAGCTATACATTAAACCCCGTTCAAAGGTTGGTCCTGGGTCTGAAGAGGGGGCTAAAATCAATTCGAAATCCCAATAGGAGTAACATCGAGTAATATTATGATCAATTACAATCAATTCAACCCGTGCAATTCGGGGTAATTCTGCTAGTATAGTATTAAAAAGAAACATATTTGTAAGGTGTAGATGGTTGACTGCGTTAAGATTCCAAGTCAGAGGTTCATATCTTCAAAAGGTGTTATCACGTGTTTCGCCGAGATATATCGTACATGATCTGGTCATTTTTACTAAGGACGAGATATCTCGTCGAGAAAAACTGCCCAATTACTCCAAGGTGAATGAAGATCCAACTTGGAAAAACAAGTTGTCCCTTGCCCAGAATTAGTAACAGTTTGGGAGCGGATTTTGCACCAGAGGTTGGCTACTACAGAGTAGTTTGCAACGAGATGAACCACCAGGAGGATTAATTCAGAAATAAAGTCCAATTTTCTAAAAAAAAATTGTTTAATTTTAACAAGAAAGCATAACAAATAATACATCGAATGAATAACTGTTACAAGCTTGCTGCCGATAGGCTCTAAAGAGAAAAGAAGCGCAGTTGCTTAGTTACTTGAAAAAGTTTAGTTGTTCGATGGCCGGCGATAGTAATTCAGCTGCTAGTCCGCTTGCCCAAAGCGTTGTGAGAACTTTCCAATCATCGGTCCAATATAAAGTCTGAGTATCTCACAATAGCGAGCGCTGGTATCTCAATAGGTAGCTCTTCGGAAATATTTATTAAAATGTGGTTTTATTTGGAAAAATTTAAAACTCTTGTCTTTGTTACAGAAGTATTTTCTAGTGTCATGCTGGTGAAGTGAAATGTCCTTTCTTGCACCTCATCGTTATAATATAATGCTTAAGTCAATGCTCTTTTTCATCTATCCCCCTACAATCAATGCTATTCCGAAATATAGGAGAGAAAGTATTTAAATTGTCATCGCATAAACGTCTATAGAGCACAAGACACCTTTTTCCAGGTGACTCATTAACAAAGTTCGGCCTTTTGCTAGTCCTTATGCATAGTTAATGATTAATTGCAAATATTAATTAATATTGAGGACTGTGCATATTAACAAGGTTAATATGATTCGGACGAGTATGTTTTATCCTAATTATTTTCATTTTAAGGGGACAGTGGACTTTTGAAACAAAGTTTGAAGTTAGAAACTGATTGTTACAAAATTTGCAAACTGTTTTTTTCTACTAAAAATCCTGTATATGTAAAGTTTAGTCTAAAAAATTTATGTTTTGCGGAAGTTACATGAAACGTGGTCGATTTTTTTTTTTGATAAATTAGCAAAAATTAGTATGTTCCTAGCGCATTAATTTTCCATGTATTGTCAAAAATTCAAATTCATATAATAGTTTTTATACATAAATGCTTGCAAGTGTGTCATATTTGAGCATTTGATAAGAAATTGGAAATATATCTGTTAAAATTTTTATGTGCTGCATGAAGATATATACTAGTAACTACCTCTTTCCGCCCCATTCTCGAAAAACAAAGTAAAATCGAGTCAACGCTACCCAAAAATGAACGAGCCCTGTTTCTATAGCAACCACCCCCATCCAGACTTTGTGTCGGGTGCAGTTCTAGTGGTAGACAACAGAATGAGGCTTTAGATGCTTCTTAGATGAGTGTGAACCAGCGTACATTTCTTTTCTGTATTAACTTGAAAACCTCTATTAAGCCAAGTTTTATAACAATTTTTGCTTCACGAAGTCTGACCTTCGGAATAAAGGAAGAATTAGTAAACGCATGAAAATAAAACTCTGCGAATGAGGTGCTTGAACTGTTACTTGTTTCCATTTTGCTTATAGTATAAACCCCATGAAGGAAAATTTGAATAAATCGAAGGAAAAAAGATATCGCCCGAACAGGGACTCGAACCCTGGACCGTTAGGTTAAAAGCCTAACGCTCTACCGACTGAGCTATCCGGGCTCGACTGTGAGACTTTGTTATCATTATGTATTCGTTATTAAGTTTCATCGAATCAGACTGAACACTATCAGACAGTACGGACTCATTTCCTGATGTTATCTGTCTCGCGCTGAGCAAATAGAAGAACGGAAACGATTAGTTTCTTCTTGCATTATGTCTTGCTGCGTTTCTAGATTCATCTTCGTTAGCATCATTATAAAAGACTTGCTGGATTTGATTGTACCTTTCTGCTTTAAGTCGAGGACTCGTATTTTACACAGCTGAGCTCATTGAAACTGAAAAGATGCGAAACCGAATGATGAATCCTTCTATTTCTGTGTCGGACTCTAGCGAAAACAATTGCATTATAAGTCGCAAACTTCCTCAGAATACTTTATAAGTATAAGCTATAGCCATAGATAAATACTATCTAACTGACTAAGCCCATGAATTCATTAATACCATTGTGGAAGTTATTGGTATTCATCGAGTAAACCATTTTAACTTTTTTTTTAATTCCTTATTAATACCATTTTGGAATTTATTGACATTAATCAAGTGAACCCATTTTAACTTTTAAAACATTCTACTCAGCTTAACTCATTGAAACTTTGAAGATTCGAAACCGAATGATGAATCCTTTTATCTCTGTGTGGGACCTATCGGTTTGCAAAAAAATTGCATTATAAGTTATAAACTTCGTCAGAATACTTTATGAGTATAAGCTATGAGTCATAGATAAATACTATCTAACTAAGCCCTTGAGTTCATTATTAATACCATTATGATAACTCTTTATTAGTATTCATGGTGTGAACCATTTTAAATTAAGATAATTTTTTAAAAACAATCTACGCAGCTTAGCTCATTGAAACTCTGAAACGATGTGAAACCGAATGATAAGTCCGTCTATTTCTGTGTGGGACTCTACCGACTTGCGAAAAAATTGTATTGTAAGTTGTTACATTTCACCAGAATACTTTAGAAGTATGGGTTAGGAGCCATAGATGATTGCTAACTAACTAACTAAGCCCATGAATTCATTGTTAATACTATTCCTAAAACCTCTTTATCAGTATTTATCGAGTGAACCATTTTAAATAAGGATAATATTTTTAAATATTGTAGTCAACTAATTAAAGTTCTTTAAACTTTATTTCTCTTGAAAAATTCGAAGTGGAACTTTAGAGTTCCTTGGAACTATGGAATCTATTCTTTGAGAAACTATTATATTTTAGTATTGCATTAAACTAAGGATGACTGTATTGTACTTGGATGGAAAAGCTCGAGTTTAAAGGAATGCATTGCGAAATGATGATACAGGTCTTATGATATAAACGCTAGTTTTGATTTATTTATCATGAGAGTATTATTTTAGGTTTACAGCTATGTAACTAATTAAAAGGGTGATAAGGATATAAAAAAGAAATGAATGTTGATGTATACGTCACATAATTAATATCACGTTAAGTGAGACCTGTTTTGTTACCTCTAAATACATAAAGCCACTCATTTTGCCAACATCGATCCTACAACACACTGACACGTGAATTCGTATATCCCGTTAATGTACGAAAAGCGTGACATTGAGTGTAACATACAGTCTGTCTGTCTCCAGATCAGAAGGTTGTGTATTTAAGTCAAGTCCGGGTCATCAATAAAGCGGCGTATAGAAAGACAGCGCAACTTCAGTCTGCCAAAAAAGTACTAATCTCCAATCTGCCAAAAAAGTACTTAATCTCTAGTCTCCCAAAAAGTACTTAATTTCCAGTCTGCCAGAAAAGTACTTAATCTCCATCTGCCAGAAAAGTACGTTGATATCCTCTGTACTGTTACACATACCATATTGTAAGTTAGTTTTGGTAATGGTGGATATGTTACTCCACAGAAATAAGTTTTTCGAAAATAAATTTAATTATGAAACGATGATTAAACTTATTTTCGAATTTAATATTCTAAGGTGAGAAATATGACAACCGCTCAGATTTTTTTTGTCTGCGAGCAAACGTTTTTATTGTTGTGTCCATTTCTGAGTCAGATGTCGCCGTGTGCATTTTGCACAGCTTCACGATGTGGACTTTTTTGCTGTAAAGCTGTTCTTCGTGACGGTAATCGATGATCTGAAGAGCGGCTACTATTTCAGAGCAAGCGAATATATGATTAGGTGTGAGTTCAACTTCCAGACAATTCTTACAATGTCTGGTTCCATTACTATTAATTTTCATGCCATTCTGTTCTCAGCCTGTATATTGTGGTAGTTTTTCTACCGGTATTAATTTCACAAACAGACGTTTTCATTGAACGAGATGTTTTAGCACTGAAGTTTTTCGATAAACAAGATCATGTTGGAATTTTTGTAAGAGCTTGCGTCAATAGGGGATGTTAAAAACGGCTGGAGCATAAAGTAAAATTGGCATTCCATTTTTCATTCAAAACTTTTTCCTGCTTCTTTGCTCGATTAAATTTTTTTTCGTTTGTTTCAGCTCCTGGAGCCTACTCTCCAGAGAAGACCGAGAAAGCTCTGAGTGGAGCTCCGAGTTACACATTTGGCTCCAAGCATAAAGATGCGAAACCAGACGATGTCCCAGGTATGGAGTGAACTTAGCCACCACTACAAAATTTAACTTACAATATTCTAGTATATATAACAATGCAACCAACCTCTACTTTGTGGTACTTTTGGGGAAACTAAAGCTACATCTGTCTATCCTTCCGAAAAATTACCTATAAATCCATAGACTTTTTTGGGAAACGAAATTTCGTTTCTATAGAAAAAGTTCTATAGATTTCTATAGAGAAAACGAACTCTGATTCTATAGAAATGTATTTTTATAGAATTCCATAGAGAAGTTCTATAGATAAGTAAAATCGTGAAATAAAGTAAACGGGCTTCTATAGAATTGCATTTCACTTTCTATAGAGGCTACTTTATAAAGGTGGTAGAAAACGGGCTATAATTCTATAGGATTCTATAGACCATATTCTATAGAAATTTTTATAGATTTCTATAGAAAATTTTCGTAAGGGTAACCACGCTCTTCTGCATTAGAGACTGGTAGACGTGAATATGAACAAGCGCTTTAAAACATGTCGGTCCTCATCACAATCTGCTTGAACATTGTTGGATGGTCCACAATAAAGAGTTGAGTTGCCAATGCCTAGTACTTCCAATAACTTTCTTAAACCCTGTGATAAGATACTCTATTTGTACAGCTTCACTCTTCATGCTTGCCGCTCAGCTTCGTTTCAAAACTGCAATCATTCATTGCACGACCACGCATATGGAAACACACCTGCGATATTAATACTGTTCTCGCGGTCTCCTGCAATTGGAAATCAGTCAACTAGTGATTTCATTTATGGAATTCAGCCACCTCTAAATTCTAGAGGGGAGTTCTTTGGTGAATTTATCCTTCGTTCCAATAAGTAGCTTACATTATAGTGGTTACATTATAGAGCTAATAGTGCAAATAATCTCAAACGTGAAGTACTCTTGAGAAGACTGAAGTTGCATCTGTTTAATCAAGCTCAGTGACAGGGGAAATTTTCTATCAAGAGAATAATATCTCTTTGAAAAACGCAGGAATGAAGAAAGTGAAAAAACCTCGTAACTTGCACGTATGCATGTGATCCTTTTGAAGCACCGTTTTTGAAATATTGCCATTTATAGAAAAAAATAACTATAAATAAACGAAAAGTTGTACATTAAAAAGAAAACGAAAGAATTGACCTCAACAAAAATTCATTAAACTTGTTTAGAATTAAATAGAATGAGTTATTTTTATATATAAAGATTAACCCACTGAGCTTCATAGTACTCGTATTTCCAAGTAGTGTATTCTGTCCAGTGATTCTTAACCAGTTTAGTGATCGGCACCCCCTTGAATCTAAAAATAAGTTCTAGCACCCCCTTTGAAAAATGTTTCTGTTTCTTTATTTAGGAAATTACTTCTATTGCAAGATAATTTATTCATTAAAAAATAAACACACACATTTACATATACATACAAAACAATATCTCAATTTTTAATGGCTACGTCGTTGTTGTTTATTCATAATACTTTTGAAGCGAGGCTCCTTTTGAAAGAACCACTCATAAGTTCACTTGCATTTAAGCGATTTATGGCTTTTGTTGTTATGTGCAAAAGCGATGAAAATCCCATTTCACACAGGTAGGTGGTGGCAAATGGTACAAGTGTCTGCAATGCTGCTTTTGCCAGCTGTGGATAAGGTTCTGTATACATCAGAATTCCTCCAAGTCCAGTTTTTCAAATTCCATTTGAATACGTGCATTGGCTCGTATTTCAATAAGATCGTCTTCTATTAAATCGCTGTTCTCTCGCCCCCCCCAGGGGTGCACACACCCCAGGTTAAGAACCACTGATGATTAAATAACCCCATTCATCTGGAATGATTAAATAACCCCATTCATTGGTTGAAAGAATCACAGAAAATATTCTATTAATTGAGGTCACAACTGATTAGGAGTCAAGCAAGGAAGACTGCAGTTTGCAGAACAGATATATGCGTGCGAATTCTTCAGACGAGGCTAAGTAAAGTCGAAAACCACAGAGTTTTGAAGTGTTAACCTCTTAGTATGAGTTTGTTATACATCTATATATATAAAATAGGATGTGTGTATATGTGTGTGTGTGTATGTGCGTATATTTTCTATACAAATCTACACCGTTTGACCAATCCACACCAAATTTGGTACACTTATACTTTAGAACACTGCGGTCAGCATAGGCTAACTCTTAACCCCCGTTCTATTGGCCCTGGGGGGCTAAAAACTATTCGAAATCGCCATAGAAATAACATTGAGCATAGATTAATTGCTTTAGGCAGCGATGGTTGCTTTACCACTGTTGATCGAAAAACATTTTTTTCCGAAACAAATTAAATTACAGTATTTATGTTTGAACTGACTTTTTAGTTCTTCCCATGATGTAAATAAATTATAGATATTTTATTGATGAAGGAGGAAAGAATATTTTAAAATATTTATGTTTGCAAGGAAATTCAAGGAAAGGTTTTCAGGAGTTCAAGTATTATTTTCAAGGAAAGTTGGTGTATATTTCGACCAACTTTCCTTAAATAATTTATTGAATACTTAATGATTTGTAGAATTCTGTTTCACGAGGCTTTTTAGGTAAGGCGTGTAACTTATTTTAAAATGTCCGGAATAGATACATGTGAATCCTCCGTTGAAAGCAGTGATTTTCTTTCTGAAAAATTCTGTAAAATCGACCTTCTGCTTTTTGAAAAAATTTTATCTATTCAGTTTAATTTGTCTACACCGGTTACATTTATTTCTAACCCAAGCACCGTTATTCCGAAAAGCACAAACGAAAAACTCATTGATCATAAAAGCGTAATTTTACTACTCGGTATCTGGCAGCACCAGAATTAATGTTTACTTTTTTTATAAAACTTTGTAGAACTTTCTAGAAAGTTGGGGAAACGGAAACTTCCTTGGACTCATGGTGGAGAACATTCCAGTACTCACTCGATTCTTAGCTGGTCGTATTTAGAGGAAGCTAGCTCGGTAAGTCTTCCAGTTTATCATCTTTCAGTGAATCTGGCAGTTTTATTTCGCTTTTAGTTGATTGTATAAGTGTTTCCTACTTTATTCGACAGTGATAGTGTACATTTTGGATTTATATTTCTAAACTGATGTAAGTACTACATAATTTTAAATTCGTTTTTTCGTTAATTTTAGCTTTGTATTATATTCTACAATAGATTTCATTGCTCATTGAGAGTATGCCTTTTGCTTAATTTTTTAAATAAGTTTAATGGGGGATCAGAATTAATGCTTTTTTTTAAACCAGAATAAAAGTTTATTTTTTAGTATGATTTAGAATTCTGTGTTTGAGTATTTTGATTGACAGCTTTTAAGTAAGGCATTAATATTTTTTATTTGTGTTAAAAATTTGATATTCCTAAACTGATGTAAGTACTTCGCAATTTTAAATTTGTCTTACCATTCAGTTTATATTAGCTTTTTATTTTTATTGTATTCTGTAATCGATTTCATTGCTCAGTGAGAGTGTGCCTTTTGCTTATTTTATGAAATAGCATTTCTTTGTATTCATTGACGGATTTCTTTGCTGTAGCAATGCCTCCAAGGAAGCGGAAGGCGATCGGCCAAGTGCAGTTAACGGCTAAGATGATGAAAGATGAGCGTAGACAAGAAACTTCCGAGAAGAGGAATAGAAGACTTGCGATTGCGAGAGAGCTACAACATCTAGAGCAACAGAGACGGCACAGCAGCGTGAGGCCCGACTACAGGATATGAAAGAGAGCTACTACATCAAGAGCAACAGAGAAGGCACAGCAGCGTGAGACCCGACTTCAGGATAAGAGGGATAGTGCTACTACATCTAGAGCAACAGAGACGGCAAAGCAACGTGAGGCCCGACTACAGGATAAGAGAGATAGAGCCAAACGATCACGGACTGCGCACCATTTTAGCTTAGCATTGGAAGAATTCCACTACAATTCACATAAAGACTACTCGCTGCATGCAAGTGTTACCATCGGGAAAATGGAAATGGTTTGTAGTTACTGTCAAGCCAAAAAGTTTAAATCAGAGTCTACTGGTATTTGCTGTAAAAATGGAAAAGTTAAACTCTGCCAACTGGAACCACCACCACAAGAACTTTTGACTTACACATCAGGAGATACGTCAGAGTCGAAGCATTTTCTTAGTAACATCAGAAAATACAACTCATGTTTCCAAATGACATCATTCGGTGCCTCATGAGTTGTTGGACAGCTCGGATTTCCGTCGACATTCTAGGTGCAAGGGCATATTTACCATAGAGCGGGATCATTGCTTCCGCTGCCAGATCAACCACCAAAATTTCTATAACTATATTTTATTCAAAACGAACAAATGGAAACTGATCAGAAGTGCGCCAACATCTCGGGAACAAGACGTCAGATTGTGTTAAACTTACAGAGGATGTTTCATGAGCACAATAATCTTATTAAAACGTTTGAAACAGCATTGGAACGTATGCCAACAGATGAATATAAAGTAGTCATAAGAGCAGACCGAAGACCAGCAGGCGAACACGAGCGGCGCTTTAACTCTCCTCAAGCAGATGAAATCGCGGTGGTTATATCAGGCGATGAGTTTCATCAACGGGATATCGTTATTCAACGACGAGGTGAATCATTGCAGCGTGTTTCGGAAACACATCGATCTTATGATGCTCTGAAGTACCCAGTGATATTCCCCCATGGTGAAGATGGATATCATTTTAATCTGAGGCAGATCAACCTAAGAACAGGTGAAACAACCAGCAAGAAAGTTTCAGCGAAGGATTTCAATGCGTACAGATTAATGGTTCGAGATACTGAGCAGAACCACGTATTGAACTGCAGGCAATTGTTTCATCAGTTCATCGTCGATATGTACGCTAAAGTCGAGAGTGAGCGTCTCCTTTACATTCGTCTAAATCAACGTAAACTGAAAGTTGATATATTCACCTGAGAGATGCTGTGGCAAATGACGGAACGTTGAAAACCTCGGTGCCTTAGTCGTACTACCAGCTACATTTACAGGCAGTCCCAGACACATGCACGAATACACGCAAGATGCTATGACGTACGTGAGGACGTACGGGAGACCAGTCTTATTTATCACCTTCACCTGCAATCCGATTTGGACGGAGATCAAGGAGGTTCTTACCAATCAATTACCCAGTGAGCGCCACGACTTGATTGCGAGAGTATTTAAACAGTAGTTGAAACTGCACTTTGCGCATCTTTCGTTTTTTAGAATTTTGCATTTTTTCGTCGGAATTTCGTTTCTGTTTGTCTTTATGTCTTAATCTTTTATATATTGCAATATTATGCAATATTATTATATGCAGGAATTAAATGTATGTATTTGCGTCCAAAGTATATTGTAGAAGCTATTAAAAAGTTAAAACGTATTTTCCGTACAACATAAATGATAGCATTTTTCTGTGAAAGAAAAGTGCTTATTCTAATTCAATTTTCAAGCAACATTTAACCATTTCAACCCGAGCAACGCCGGGTAATTCAGCTAGTGTTTCTATAAAAATGATATAAACTTTGATTCTTTAGATTATGATTTTCATGCATTCTTGTTGAGTTTGTCACTGATTCTTTTCCGTCACTTTCTCCCAATGTAGCCCCAAATTCATACAACATTCCAGAGACCATGGGAGGGCACGACAGCTCCCACTATCAGGCACCGAGCTACACCATGGGTGGCAAGGAAGGCGACATCTGGGGCGTCAATAAGGTGAAGTTGCTTCTTTAGACGTTTTTCAGATTCCTTGCAACACACACTGACCGCGATTGCGTTTGATGACGACATACAGAGCCGTATCTCAAGGGAGTCGAATATTTATTTAATCCTCTTGGTGGTTGTCTAGACGAGGAATCTCGTCTAGAATTAAACTGAATTAAATTATCGAATTAAAACTGAAAAGATCTTGATCTCGTCATATGAAAAAATCGGCAAAAGCTTGATGACGAGATATCTCTTCATTTGCATAGTAAGTCAGATCTGGATGGACGAGATATCTCGTCGAAACCACTTGGAGGGTTTAAAAGTTGAGGATTTCCTAGAAAAAGAAAATATTTTATAACTTAAACAGATTCTGTCTTTATCGCAGACGTATTTTTCAGTGCTGTGTATTTGAAATGAATACTTTCATGCGGATGAATACTTTCATCACATGAAATGAATACTTTCATCACTGGAGAATACAACGATTAAAAGTCAATCCCCCTTCATGTAATCCCATGTAATTAATTACTATAGAAAAAAGATAGATAAAGTAGGTATTTTAATTAACGTCGCACTGGAGCAACACAACGAGCTATTGGCGACGGTCCGTGATCAATCCCAAAGGGAAACATCCTAGGACAACACCACGTAATTTTGAACCACGGTCGGATGAAGAGGCAATACCGGAACTGGCACCCCACTCTGCCAACGTGAGGACATTTGAGGTCACGACAGATTTAACGTGAAGCAGTCCCCTCTATATACGACGGTCTTTGGTTAGATTCAACCCTCCAGTTGCTAATCTGTTACTCTTCCAACCGGGTTACCGCGGCCCAAGAGAGATAAGTAAGGATAAAGTTGAAATTGAATCGATCGCTTTTATCGAGTTCAATCGAAAGTAAAGACAAATCTCAAACTCGATCGATCGATTCGATCCAATTCCGTTGTCAATTACCGTATCCAAACTGATTCCCTAACCTTATGCTTGCAGAATCCCGGTCCAGGCTCATACAACGTTTCTGACACCGACAAGATTAAGCAGAAGTCTCCTGCCTACACTATGAGCTACAAGACCAGCCTACCAGGAGATAAGAGCAAGAAACCAGGACCTGGCGCTCACGCCCCAGAAAAGGTAGGATTCATTCCGTGTGAATTTTTTACTTGAAATTTTATTGAACAGTAATAATCCGTACATGGTACAAGAAATGTGTTTTGATTTCCAGGTATTTATACAGGTATTTTTACCTTTTGGGGCCAATGTCCATTTTACAAGTTTGAGATTTGACACATGATTTAGTATTTTTAAATATTTAAAAAAAATTTAATACAGCATTATACAAAATATAATTTCTAATGTTTTGATTCTTTCATAATGTATTGACAGGATGGCATTCGCACTTTTTTCATTTTTTTAATTCAGTTACTTTAAAGTGAGATTTGTGGACATAACTCCAAATAATCCAATTTGGATATTGGCCCTTTTTCTACCAAGGTACAGATTCGTAGGACGGTATTTTTTTACGACGCGAGCCACCCAACCTACCAACAAAGTGCTTAAGACAGGATGAACTGGAGGAATGACATGATCCTTAAAAGGCAACACATGAAACACAAAACATCTAACAAAAGATATGAAACAAAATCGGGAACATAAACTCTTCACCTTTGGCATGATACAAATAAGGTTGGGTTTCATGGCGCAGAGGCCATATTCGACCAAATGGACATACAAGGGAAGCTGTACAGGCGCAGAAGAAAGAAATAAGCTTAGGGACCTTCTAATGAAATAGACGGAGCATGTAGGCGCAACTTCATGTTATTTCTCCCGATCGCTCTGTTTGAAGATATCCGGGTGAAGGTCAAGTGGTTTTGAAAGAAATCACGAATCCTAATATAGTAATAACTGTTAAGCATCATAAAAATAACTCGTTTGCGCTTCAGTAGCCACAATCAGCCCAAGTCAATTCCCAAATCCACATGACATACACTTCTGAAATATTAGGATAGCGATTCCTACCACATTATCCGCCTATTTCATTAGAAGAACGATGCAAACCTGGCCCTTTCGTCATTGACAAGTGTCATGAAAAAACGCTAGTTTATTCATGACATTCAAGTGTCATTTATGTTGCAGTAGCCAATCAGCCCGAGTTGATTCCCAAACCCACGTGGCCTACATTTCTGAACTCTTACGACAGCGACATAATCCTCCTATATCATTAAAAGATCGATACAAATCTGACCTTAGCGTCATAAAAACCTCCAAGCACAAACGAGTTCGCTATTTTCAAAGTTATTGTATAGGCTTAAATAAAAAATCATTTCGATTTTAAAAAGTAATACATTGAAATTCTTATTATTACTTATAATTAATATTACATAATACATAAAGGTTTTATGGTACATAAGGGTGTAAGGACAAAATGCTGCTTTCCTCATACTTTATACCTAGAAGCTCCTTGAAAAATATTTAGTAATTTCTCCAAGTGGGAATGAAAAAGTCGGAACCTATTCTAAACCATTAAAATTCTCTTCGTGTATCCATTTTCTCGGGTAATGTTAGGTTTTCGACTGGTTTTGGGTGTATGCAGGTTTATTGCACCTAGAATACTAAGTAAGAATCCAAGGACGAAGGTCTCATCCGTAATCTTTAGATAAGAGCGATACAAAACTAATTGTTCAAGGACAGCGCATAACAACTCAACTCACACGCCCTTACCATCTTTCGAAACATTAGTTTCGGGCAATCCGCAATTACACAGCGGTTGCCTCTCAATTTTGCCTTCTTTTGTAACCTCCATGTTCGACTATTATGCAAAGGAGAAAATGTAATAAGCGGTTTGAAGATGAGAGAAATGGTTAAAATGTATGCTACACGCATATTTAGCCCCTGGAAACAAATAGAGCTTGGTCTTAAGTGTTACAAAATCACATTTCGGGAAGAATATTTTTTGATTGCAGAAAGTTATTGCATTTATGGTAACCCATATAATCAAAACAAAACAATTTTGTAAGATATTTTGCTTTTAAGTAAGTAGTTTTCAAGCTTTAAAATGATATATGATACTTTTTTTTCTGGCTGTTCGGAAAGTATTTTAAAATATTTTAAAGAAAAAAGATCTGGTCAGTTTTGCTAATGACGAGACATCTCGTCATCAAGATGTTGCCGATTTTTTGTCCATCAAGATTTTGACAGTTTTCATCCAATTACGAGATTTTCCGTCCATCAAAATCTGGTCACTTTTGCTAATGACGAGATACCTGACGAGACTTTGCTTGGTACTTATTACCTTGTCGAGACAACCACCTGGAGAGTTAAATGACTGATCTCTCAAAAATAATTTTCCCCTCATAGTATACCTTTAAAAATGTATAATAGGACTACTTTCAATTGAAATGTTAATGAAGTTTGGACTAACACGTCATAACTAGAGATTTTATGGGTATTTAAATATCTTTTATATTTCCAAGACAGACAATTACGTATAAAAGCGCTTTGGCCAAATACAGGATGGGAAAAATACGAATACTAAGCATTAAAATATGAAGTAGAACCTTGGTTATCCGCGCTCCGATGCACCAAGTGTCCGTGTTATCCTATCCGAATTTGAGATCAAGGTTATTTTGCTTTTTAAAGTTTTAAACAAAACTTCGAGCACACGAGCGTGTGCTCCACTTTGTCTGGTTTAGCCGACATAATATTGCCTATCACACAATGTGAGATTCTTGTAATCCTTACTATTTGAATCTTTCAGTTGCAGTAGCAGTAATAGGTAGTACAGGAAATTTATTGTTTTTCGTATAGGCTGTTTTGTGTTGCTATAACCGTATTATTCGAGTTTCTGGTTATAAGATGATGGCCTAGGTCCTCATTATCACGGATAATCAGGATTCTACTGTATATTTATTAGGGGTTCTACTGTATATGCTACTCAGGGGAACATCTTTAGGAGTGTACGGGCTTCATGAACTCGAGGTACCCCAGTGATCTATTATTTTCCCATGGGGTTTACTGCCTCTGGAAAACATGGGGTCGCGACCCACGATGCCCAAGCGAACTTTCTCTTTCTCCTCTCCATCTTTTTTTCACAATTACTTGACATTGTCTTGTGTTTGGCGCAGCTTGGCCAAATATGGATTTGTGCCATAAAACCCCAAAACAACCAACTGTATAAGTAATGAAGGTTCCGCTGTATATGTAATCAAGGTTCCACTGTATATGTAAAAATTGGCAGTGTATCCCATATTTTCACTTTCAGCAGAAAATAAATGTTAACAACGAAGTGGCTGTAAAAACTATTGACAACTATCCATTGAATATATGGTAAAAACATATATTGCATATGTGATAAATAGATTTTTTTTAAATGTACATCATTATTAATTTTAACTTTTAACATTGGAAACAATCGGGTTGACGCTGAACTCTGGCTTAGCTTATGGTATCTAAGTTCGGAGTCCTTTTTTTTTTTTAATATTCAAATTATACAATTACTTTCTTTTTTTTAGGTAAAATAACTTATAAAACACATTATAAAACAAACAATCACTAAATATTATTATAATTAAAATTGGACAAAATTAGAAAATTTAGGTAAAAAAATGACGTTAAAGAAAAATATTTCAACTGGAAAACTTATGAGTAGATTTATCTAAAGTTTTCCATAAAGTCTCCTAAATATATAACCTAGGACCTGAACGAAAAGATATTGAATATTTCTTTCCACTCATGAAATATTGAGAATAATGCAGAAGAAAACACGAATTTTTGAAATTTTTCCTTACGCCACAACACTGAAATCTATTTAATTGGTTTTTCTTTCAAGATAACTCTTGCATCCTAGTTCAAGCCATCGAAAACAAATATCAAAATTAGTATACCAAATTTTATTCAAAAATATATAGTTGTCATATTTTAGTTATAGCGTTTCTCGTGCAAAAACTTCGCTCAAAATCACAATCAGAGTAAACTGCTTTTAAAGATCTGAAAACGAATTATACAACAGCTGTCGAGATCTATTCAAAATGCTATATCTCCTCTTCTATTCACCGTACCGACAAAATAAAAGCAGTTTTGCAAAGAAAAAAGGCTAAATATTAAAAACATTGAGCGATTTTTCAACGTAGTCAGAAATACCTTAGGAGGAAGCGTAATTTTATTTAGGACAAAAATACACTGAGTGATTCAGAATGAGTGTGACACTGGGATTATTAATTTTGCCAGTTGTCTCCTAGAATCTTACACCTCTTCCTTTTGACTTCTTGAGTCTTCTTATTTAAAACCCATTCTTATTCAAGTTTCATAATCTCATACCGTGCCTTTTTTTGGTCCTACTTTCTTATCACTCGTTCTGCACATTCAGCTGTTTAAGATCAGATGACAATCATGCGAGTTTGAACATCCGATGTCCCCAGAACCCTTTCAAAGAAAACATTTGACATTTTAAAATGTAATGGTTTTCGTGCGATTGATTAAGGCCTTACATTTATCACAACCCATGGTCCCCACCTTACTTAAAGGCCTTCGTGGATCATTGTGTATGATGCCCACTACGCAAGCAACATGTGAGTTGTAGGCTGCACAGTTTCGATTCCTTCCTGAGTGTCTCCTGTGTTAGTAAAACTTTTCTTGTATGTGTAAAACTTTCCTTATGTGTGTAAAACTTTCCTTGTGTGTGTAAAACTTTCCTTATGTGTGTAAAACTTTCCTTGTGTGCTATCATTATTTGACAACTTCTCTTGTGTCTAGCGCAGCATGAACCAATATGGCCCTTGCGCCCTAAAAACTCAAGTAACCCAACCTCACTTTACTTGTACCAACTCAATTTCTTCATGAGTATAATAGGGCCAACGTGACATAAGTGGGTTCGCCCACTGCGTCAGTAACTGTGAGTTAAAGGCGAAGTTTCTATTTCTCCCTGGGTATATATTTCTCTCTCCTGTGACTATAAAACTTTCCTTGTATGTGTATGTCTGTTTAAATGACGTTGTTTGGCTCATCTTGGTCAAGTATGGCCCTTATGCCATAAAATCCAACCAACCTTGCTTGTGTATGTCCATTACTTGACCTTGTATGTGTGTCTGGCACAGCATAAATATGGTCCTTGATCCAAAAAAGCCCAACTCAACTCGTGTGTATAAGATGCGTCCCTGTAATTTCTGGATGAATTTCTGTTTGTACTGTCTCTATTGTTTAAATAAATAGAAAGCCATATATTGTCCATTGAATATCCTTAAATTTAAATTCAATTTACTGAATAAAGTAATTTAAATTCATAAAAGAAAGAATGTAGATTAAAGCAGGAAAGTCCATTTGACATTGATAGTATCACATTGGAGAAGTGAGAGGAATTTTTCAACATAAAACAAGCCAGACGGAAACTGAACAAACAAACCAGGTAGAAGACGGAGATGTTACTTCTCGTTACCTAAATACTCTCGCATGATAAATATCGGGTTTACCTTAAAATGTAGTTTACCGCCAATTTGGCGTTGACCAATTAACCATCATGTATCAATTCGGAATTCATTCCTTAGAATTTCTATTGGCGACATGCTGAAATCGTATTCGAAGAACAAGCCAAGTGACGTCACGTCCGGAGTATACGTAGGGGAAGCACCTTCCGCTACAGAAACAATTCCACCCCTTACATTTAGCTTGATAGAAAACACATCTATTAAAAATTAAAACTATCTAGCAAAATATAAGACTTGGGGTATACTTTAATTCATGCGAGGACCTGTTTTAAGGGTAAAATGTTTTGCATATTTCAGGGACCGTGGTCTCACCACTTGGGTGTCCGGTCCTCCTCATATGCAGATCTCATCAATCTACCCTCGGTTAGACCCAGAGGAAGGTGAAGTATGTTCTGTTTTCCCCACCCAACCACCCTGCACCTACTTCATTATGCATGCTACACTTTTGGAGGCTCTATTCTCCACTGCACGATTTGTATCCACCGCACTTCGTTACCTCGATCCAAATACTATTTTGACTGTGGGTAGAGGTATAAGCTGTAAATTTGTAATATTTTTGTATCCTATTCCAGAAGAAGGAAGATTATCCATTTCATTTCTCTGCCTGCCGTCTAGTAGCGGCACGAGTTTCAGCCCATTTGGTAGGGGGGTCACCGTAGCTCAGCGGCTTTGCTCACTGCGCTAGCAATCTGCACGTTGTAGGTGGTACAGGTTCCATTGCTTCCTGGGTGTGTTTCTCTCTCTTCCCATAGACGTGAAATATAAGTTGACTCAGCTATTGAGAGTATCTTCAAAAAGTGTAACCTACTAGTCGATTAGTAGTCACGTGACAACTCTCTGATAAATGAACTTGTTTGGCCGATTTGACATTTTCCCGCCTCGTTTGGCGATATAGCATCTTGTGACAGGGTAGATGCGTATTTCTATAGATTTGCTACAAAAGTGGTGAACACCAAAGTCTACTACTATGCCGCGCGAACCAATAAGATGGTGAATCAATCAAGGATCGTTTTCTCCTGTCTCGCGGACCAATCAAATGATGAATGTTCGTTTCTTCCCGGCAGACGAAAGTAGGCTGAGGTTCATGGTATACTAGTTTTAATCACATAATCCTGGACACATAAAAATTTTACCATTACTTACTCTATTTTTATATCTCTGTCTCTTCCTGTGTCAGTATTCCTTGCGTGTATGTTTCTTGACGTTGTTTGGCGCAGCTTGGCCAAATATGACCTTTGCGCCTCAAAACCCAGCCAACCATTTAGTATAGAAGGTGGTCTCACCAATAGAGGATATCTACTCAGTTTTGGAAAAGATCGGCCTTCATCGCAAAGCGGACTCGAATCGACGTCCTTTATTCCGATTTAAATATGCTTCAAATAGTCGTACCATCGTACCTTCTTGGTATCTTCGTTGGAATTTGACTCTCGTCAGTAGTTGCTTCCAAGATTTTCTAACATTTGTCTGATGTTCTCTCCTTACATTTAAATTAATTGCATTGAATAAATCCACAGCTTGTTGGTAGGTTACAGGTTTCTAAGGCATGTTACTGGAATTTTATCCCTCCAAGACTGTTAAGAGATTCTATCTAATAGGCTTTGATAAACATTATATTTAATGGGGTATTTTTATTAATGGTTTCATTCTAGTAAGACACACCAGAAGTGAATGTTTGTAAATCGATACTCCTCTCCTAGCCAGAAAATCGACAACCTTTTTGGAATAAACACCACAGTGGCTAAGTATCCACTGTAGGACGATTTATTTACCATAGTTGTTTAAGTCTTGAAGGAGGTTTCAACGCTGTTGAATATCAAGAGTGAGGAGTCGCAAAAAAATTAACAGCTTCCAAGCAGCTTTTTAATAGCAAAGGATAACCACTTTTGAGAAAGTCTAAATGTCAAGTAACAAAATGATTAAAAACGCAATCTAAATACGAAAGCATTGCATACAGCATAAAATGATTAAAAGTTTAGAGTTCAATGAACAAGTTTTGAAAGGTTTAAAAGGTGGCTGTACATCTGATTGGGTCTGCAGCAGATCCTAGAGACATTTGGCTCTAACATTAATTCTACATTTTGGATACTAATTCTTAATTTGGTTTGTGTCTTTTCACTTTACTTCGTAATTTGTGTTGCCATAGAAAAACATAACTTTCCCGGATCTCTCTTGACCATACACGGACAGACCCTCTAGGAAGTCGGGAAAATTTCGAGAGGTTAATAGAAAAATAATGTGGCATTTGAAAAGGCGAATTAACTTCATACTGTAGATGGGTTTTTGAATTTACGGTGCACTAGAACAACACAACAGGCTATTGGCGACTGTCCGGGATTACTCCTGAAGGAAAAGATCCGAGGATAACACCCCGTAATTTTGAGCCACGGTCTTATTTCATACGGCAAATAACTGTTTTTCCAATCAAAAACACAGAAAACTGGTATGGATAAACAAGGAAATCAACTCTGCGTATCTACTACGACTTTCGAATTTATATTCTGCTGTGCTTGAAAGTAAGGCTGATCATTGTCGAATGAAGCAGTCAAACATTGCTAGAAGTTAGTGGTCTCGGTTCAGAAAAAGATGTGGTGAAATGAGAAATCCCTTCCATGTTGTTAAATAAGGATGTAGATATGCTCTACACGTCTAATTCGAAAGTATAGATCATGACAGTTTCTGAGAAGTAATTATCATTTCATAAATATACCTAGTCTTAAAATCTGACTTGAACGAACTTGTAATGTCTTTTACTGATATTGGATCAATATTAGTAAAAGACATTGTGCAGACAAAAGATTCAAACGAAAATCTTTTTTCACAAGATGACAATCGAATAGGTGTTATTTCCTTGGATTAATATTGCTAAAATAAGACGACAAATTTTGTTCACATCATCGACTACAAATGAAACACACTTAAGTCAAAATTTTCGAGATACGAGTTTTTCGATTTTCTCGAAAAGAATGTTGTGATCTTTAGACTAGCGAAGTTCACAAAGTCATATTTTCTTTTCTTGAAAGTTGTATTTTCTCTTGGAAAACACACTTAGTGAATATAGCATAGTGAGCAGAATTTTGTTAACCTTTGTTTTCTTAGATCTGTTTTTGTCTTGTTTCATTTGTAAGCTGACGGTATTTTACTTTTAACAATTTGGGTTGATGCAAAATTTTGTTCCGGTTTTTTTTTTGACAAAAATTGAAGAAAAATTTTATTTACGAAAAATTATATTTAATCAATATAGTATGTGCCGTTCTGTTCGATGTCCTTTCACCATTTCTCCAGTAGTTGCATCATCCCGCGCTCATAGTTCTGAGGTTTCTGGCTAAAGAACTAATCCAGGTGGCGAAACTTTCTGAACCACTTACGACACGTGGATTCGTCAACGGTACCCTCACCCTACATAATACATATCTTTTTTTACGTCTGTTAAGCATTCTTGCCTTTTCGGAAATATAAAAGCATATGTCGAAAATGCTCCTTATTTTCTGCCATTTTTAATGCTTAACAAAATTTAAAAATTTCAACCAAATAACACATTTTTCCCCAAGTACTCTCTGAAATTCCTTCTTTCAAACAACATCAAAACTTTACACGTGTGAAGTAGATAACACTTCGGTTTTGCGATGCAATGCCATCTAACTTTTGCATTAAACCAATGAGACGACAAATTTTATTTAAAGTTACATATCATCGACCTACAAATGAAATACACTTGTCAAAATTTTCGAGTTACGAGTTTTTAGATTTTTATGACCAGAATGGGGTGATCTTTGGACTGATTAAGTGTGTGTGTCCACTGTCATCTTTTCTTTGCGTGAAGTTTGTATTTCCTCTTGAGAAACACAGTGAATTTAGCAGAGTGAGAATTTTTTAACCTTCGTTTTCTCAGATCTATGTTTTCTGTTTTAGCTTTTTCACTTGTAGGTCGACGGTATTTTACTTTTTTACAATTCAGTCTTCCTACTCACCCTACTTTTATATTTCCTTTATGATTTTAACAGCCCGCTTTTTTTACTCTTTCAGGTGGTAATGCAGCATAGTCCGGCTTTCTCCTTCGGTATCCGGCACTCCCCATTCGCACACCAGTACCAGAAGGACGGTTCTATCCGGAACATCGAACGGACCGTTGTCAAGCGCGTCGTCGTCCAGACGGACAGATCTGTAACAGAGAACCGATGAACAGACCGCTGAATACGAAACGATAAAGACAGCAGTGAACTGCAATTTACATGCCAGCGTTTTCTAATCCAGTAAAACACAATTAATAGCTAACATTTTCCCCCTAATTTTAAGCTGCGTGTCAATATACTGTGATACCGAGAGAATTTCATTTATTAGAAAGAAAAGTGAACTTAGAACATTAACAGCTGAACAAAAGTGATTTACCTCATCTTGTTGAAAGTTAGAAACAGACTTTGCAGCATTCTGCAATTTAGTTTTTGAACTATATTCTGTTCGCGAAAGAGAAACTGAAATTATATAGAGCCACGTGGAAATTGCCGAGATAATCATGTGATAGAACAATTAAAAAACGTATAAACTGAAGTTAAATGCATCCACGTTGAAATTGGCAAGGTAATCATGTGATAGAACAAGTAGAAAACGTTACGGATGTCAAGCTTTTTCGATATTCCCCTCGAACTGTTTTGATATCATTGAAGTCCATGTAGGCCCAGAAACCGGCATCCTTTGATAAAAAAAATTAAATTAAATTAATCCGAATTGATAAAACGCGTTATGACAAGGAGTCTCGCTGAACTGAGTATAGAGATCTATCCTCGAATATTGAAGGCATAAATGTATCATCGTTTAAAAAAATCGAATTCTGCCCAAGTGAAATTCATAAAAGATACTAAACAGCCTGTCACTGTCAATTAATAGTTCGTGAGATCTAATTTATACCCTTAAACAAAGTAGTAGAATAAGTTGTTTGATTCTTCAATGACTTCAAAGTGTATTTTAATGTTATGGAAACTCATTTACTCTTTTATTGTGTTATCTGTAACATTGATATTGTAATCAAATTATTAATAGTTTAATTTAGATCCTATTAGTTATGGAGGTATACTGTTTAATTCATCAATGGAGTGATGGCATAGAAAACGCTTAAATATAAACTTTTTAAAACTGAATAATTTTTAAATTTAACCAAAATTTAGTTATAAACTTATGGTTACCATTTGACCTAAATGTGCTAGTATATATATATATATATATATATATATAAACATGATTTAGAATTCGTGTAGTTTTACATTAATTGTTATTCTAATTTCATAACATGTTTTCAATAACAATATAAAAAACTTGTGAATTTATTTAATTAATCGAAAATACTACACTCAGAAATCAAATTAAATATCTAGTTTAAATTGTGTAAAAGAATGTTAACATACAAGAATGTCCGATTGAATTCAAGCATTAATTAAACCCCAACAATCAATTTTAGTAAATACTGGTATAAAATAAATATATATGAAAAAATCAAACGTAGATTTATTCATACTTAGCTGAAAATTTTTTCACCTGAACCATTATTTTGAGTTTTGCGGTGATAGAAATTCTAAAGAAATAAATGCTTTTCGATAAATTATAATCATTAAAATAAGTATTTTGTCAAAGTTCAATATATTTTAGCATTGAATAGAAGTTTCAATATATATTTATAAATTATCCATCTTATAATTATATCTAATTCCAAATAGGCTGAACTGTGATACACATTATCTAATTAAATCGTGTTATGAAGATAGAACTGTTTTTCTATAAATTATAATCGCCTAAATTTGTATTTATTCAAAGCCTGAATATATTTGAGTATTTAAAATAACGTTTTTAGAAGTATATAAATGTGATTTACATTACCATCTCGAATGAAATCGTGTTGTTGTTTTCGTTAACTTTTTATGTATTTTATGTAATCCCGTGTGTTATATATCGGGAAAAAAATAGCATACGTTATATAAACTAAGTATATGCCAAGAAGCTTTACACTGCGATATAATAATCATACTGCATCGGTTTTTCGTTAGCAAAGGAGAAGAGAATGTGCTTTATACTAACAGATTATTTGATGGAAATTGATAACTGTTTGTTAAGGGTCAAGACAACATTTTCATTTTCAACGTGTTTTGATATTATGTTGATTTGGATTTCTTTTATATGTTGTGGAATAAAGTTTACTTTTTGATATTTATTCGCTTTTATTTTGTCTGTGTAATTAATGACATAACATTACATTCTCAGTGCTACCACAGGATCAACTTTTGTTACTACTTTCCAACCTTGACGACTTGGGGCATCTTTTTAAGCAAAGTCGTCACAAAAGCTCCTATTTTCAAAATTTTAACGATTTTTTTTAAAATTCACGAAAGGTCAACGAAAATTAATTTTTTGTACTGGACAGAAAAATTAATTTTCGGATTTTTCTTTCGGAAGAAAATTTTTCAATGAACGCCAATTTCGAAGTTTTGGCGCCAAGCCGTGGTAACCGATGCAAGAAAAACATCGGTAGGTACGTATTTAATAACGTCGCACTGGAGCAACACAACGGGCTATTGGCGACGGTCCGGGATCAATCCCCGAAGGGAAAGACAGAGGACAACACCACGTAATTTTGAACCACGATCAGATGATGAGGTTACACCTGAGTTGGCACCCCACTTACCGAACTTCCACACTACGCCAACGTGAGGACATCTCAGGCCACGACAGTTTCAACGTGCACCAGACTCCTTTGTACACGACGGTCATTGGTTGCATTCGAACTCGCAACACTCTGATTGCTAGTCCGTTACTCTTCCAACCGGGATTCCGCGGCCCAGAAAAACATCGAAATCTATGGTTGCTAAATTGTGTGCATGAAAACCTTATTAAAAAATAAATAACTCTTCAATTTTTTAATTTAAATTACTTGGTTTCAGATTCTTTTTTGGTCAGGGTCTTTCTTGGGGAGATTTTCAGCATCTATTTGGTACTTAATTGGCATATTTTGTGTTTTAGACTACAGTGGACTCCCTCTTAACCTGCCACTTCGGGACCGGGACCCAGACCGGATAACGATTTGGCCGGTTAAACCGTCGTTCCCTTAATAGCATTAAAATACACTCCCGAAATCATTTTTATTAGAATAAAACTAAGTATATAGCCTACTTTATTGTAATATGATACGTATAATTAAGAAAACTTAACCTGGAGGAACTTTGTTGGAAAAACTAAACACATGTTACTGTAGGCTACTGTATTTACAGTACATAATTGGTCAGTTAAAGCGACCGGTTAAGCGGAGGCCGGTTAAAAGGTGGCCGGTTAAGAGGGAGTCCACTATATTCATTTTGTGTCTGAGCAACTAAAATTGGCTTCTAAAATAGGGTTTAGGAGGATACTTTTTCGCTACTATTAAAAATTTATGCTACTAAAGCAACTGTTTCACAAGTGCTTTGGCTGTGGCAGCTCTGATTCTGCAAGACTACATTAAAGATGAACGGTCGGTAGCCGTGCAACCAGCATTTTTCATTGGAAGGGGCATAGAAGTGATCATAATCATAATATTGATGTAGTTATTTGAGGCCAACTTCCTTTCCCTCAAACTTCACAGTCAATTGTGGGATCCTCGTTCCCTTTAGGGCAAGAAAAACTTAAAAAATATAACTTCGGTCGGTGCGTATGAAATGAGTATACAAATTTCATTTTAGGTAGGTAATTAATTAACGTCGCACTGGAGCAACAAAAAGGACTATTGGGGGGGACGGTCCGGGATCAATCCCGAAGAGAAAGATCCAAGGACCATGCCTCGTAATTCTGAACCACGATCAGATGACGAGTACAACACCCGAGCTGGGACCCCATTCTCCAAACTTCCACACGAAGCCAAATCACGATGGAGAACGTTGAAGCATTCGTTATGGACTATTAACTCTCCTGGTGGTTCTCACGACGAGATATGTCGCCCTTTGCAAAACTGACTAGATCTGACGAGATATCTTCTCGTCATTAGAAGAATACATGATTTAAAACAAGAGAAGAAAACTGACCAGATCTTGACCTCTTCATCATAAAAAATCGGCAATTTCTTGGTGACGAGATATTGCCGCCATTAACAAAACTGGTCAGAACTGGATGAACGAGATATCTCGTCGACACCTCTTGGAGGATTAATAGCCCACCATCCTTATCTGTTTAAGGATGAGGAGGTTAATAGTTGTATGTAGTTGGGAAGGAGCACAGGCTTTTTAAAAGAATATTCTTGTGTGCATATTAGAAAGCTTAGAGCAGAAACTCATTAACCGACAAAACAAAAATTATACTGCACAAATATTTAAGAACTATTTGTAATGAGGTCGAAAAGTAAAAATTTCCAGCATTTGGATAATGTTATGTATTTTTCAAATATCTTACAATTTTTCTCATCATCAGGAAAATAAGCATTAGTGCCTCCAAAAAAGTGTTTGTTAATGATTTTCTGCTCCATTTCTATTATTCTATTCTTTCGCAATGGAACAGTAGAGTTTGATTAAGTTAATTTTTTTTATTTGATCATCTTTAATATTCCATGAAAAAATTCCAACCATCTTTTTTCCTACCGCCATGTTTATGGAACCACCGATTAATTGTTTTTATCTACTTTTAATGCCACATAGCAAAACGAACATTCATTTAAACGAATCCCACTCATTTGATATAACAGATTTTTATTATAGTACGCTGAAAGTTTTGCTTTTAATGGTTCACTAGTTCTATTAGTTTGTAATTAGAAAATAATTCCATTAAAGTTAAGACAACTGTTTATTCTATATACAAAAATTCCTGTATGACATTTATTAGTCTCCATTTTTCCAATATTTTAGAATTTAATGTTTTTAAATTTTTTTTAAGATGAAAAGAAATAAAAAGTTTCCTATACGTAAACAGTTCGCTTTCCAACATATAGATGGCGCAACGGGAAATTACGAATGATTTTGAGAAATCGCTCTTCTCTGCTGTACCTATTGAAATCTGTTCACCTGAGAACTAAGCAATATTTTGGCAATATCCTTTGCTCGGAACACTACATTTTTATTACTCAATGGAGAGTAATTTATCACATGACGTTGAAGAAGCAAAGAAAATTCCTTTAAAACATTTTGTGATGGTAGATTTCTCTTGCGTTCGGAAAAGTTTACATGGAATAACCAAAAAGGAGTAAATAAATATCAATTGTCGCAGAGCGAAGGTACCATGTTAACGGGACAATGAAAGTCTGAAACGTTTCCGGTACCGTAGTGCCACAATCTGTTTTCTAAATTTTAAAATTCATAAATGTCCCAATTTACATACAACAAAACTCTTTCAAGAGTGAAAAGATATGCAAGTAGGTAGGTTGAATCAACGTCACACTGGAGCAAAGCTACAGACTATTGGCCACAGTACAGGATCAATCTCGAAGGGAAAGAACCGAGGACAATTCGTCGTTTTGAACCATATGACGAGGTCAACAACTGAGCTGTCACCCCACTCTCCAAACTTCCACACCAACGTGAAGACATTTTAGGCCACGACAGATTTAACGTGTACCAGCCCATACACGCACAACAGTAGCATTAGTGAGTCTTTGGTTGGATCTAGTTTCGAACTCGCAACCCATCGGTTGCTAATCCGCTACTTCTACCAACCGGGCTACCACGGCCACTCAAGATTGAAAACAATGTTTTTAATTTGACGAAGGACCTGTCATTTTATCTGGTATGGTCTAGCTACCAAGATAACTGTTCCCGCCACTACGTCTGTATGGTGGCGGTAGCTATAGGAACAGAGCTCATTCATCTTTTGCGTAGGGTGATTCTGGTGGATGTCTTTATTTTATTTTAAAAACATCTAAAATTTTAGCTGTGGATAGAAATAGTTTACTGGCATAGATATTCAATGTAGCAAGTTAAAATCAAAACAAATTTATTTCCAATTCATCGTTTACCCTCCTTATGGTTGTTTCGCCAACCGGGCCACCGCGACCCCGCCGTCTTAGGCAGTCTATTAGAAAGCTGGAGAATGAGGAGAGAATGACAGACTATGGCCACTACGTCTATTATCTGGACTGGATGCTAGCCTCGTCGATCATGAATATGGGGAAGGTAGTTGAATTAAAGCCGCACTGAAGCGATACGCCGGGGTATTGGTGACGGTCCGAGATGAATACAGGAGTGAAAGTTCCGAGGAGAACACCTCGTAAATATTTGAACTTCGATCAGATGACGAGGTAACACTTGAGCTTGCATCCCACTCTTCAAACTTTCACATCACATCAACCTGAGGACATTTGAAGCCACGACAGATTTAAGGCGCATCAACCTCGCGTGAACGACGGTCTTTTGGTGGAATCGTGTTTCGAACTCGGAACCCATAGGTTTCTAATCCGCTACTCTTCCAACCTACTTCTGCACCATGAATATGAGGAAGGGTCGTTGTTGAAAAAATGAACCAAGACTAAAATGGAATGGTTTTAGTAGCTGAACGTGCTTCCTGTACGTATTCCCTACCAGGTTACAGAAATTAAAATCCTGTGGTTTAATTTCTGAAAACCCCTCTAATAGATTGTGAACGTTCGTATCAATTCAGATGAAGGCTCAAAAACTGTCTGTTTACTACGAGTACTGTTCCCGCCACGAAGTCTGAGCTTATCTATTGTCTCTGTATACGCATATTTATACTTACACTCCTCTTTGATGACGGTGGTTGTTGCAGTGCTGTAACTTACTCTGCTACAACTGCGTTTCATTAGTGCTTTTGATACCTTTAATTTCACAATTAAGTGCTTGTCAAGCTATCCCACTTTTCATGGGGGTTGCTTGAAGGACTGTCTTCTAGTTTGTCACATTGGCACACTCTTAACCCTCCAAGTGGTTTCGACGAGATATCTCGTCCACCAAGATTCTAAGGACAAGATACTTCGTCATCAAGGTAGGTAGGTATTTTTAATTAACGTCGCACTGGAGCAACACAACAGTCTATTGGCGACGGTCCGGGATCAAACCCGAAGGGAAAGATCCGACTTCGTCATCAAGATATTGCCATGACAAGACCAAGATCTGGTCAGTTTTCTTTAACTGACGAGGTATCTTGTTCAAGATTTGGTCAATTTTGTTAATGAAGAAATACCTCATAAGGGTAACGTATCAGCAACCGGAGGGATGATAGTTCCAATGCAACCCAAAGACCACCGTGTACAGAGGGGCTGATGCAGGTTAAATTTGTCGTGGCCTCAAATGTCCTCACGTTGGCGTGGGGTGCCAGCTCAGGTGTTGTACTCGTCATCTGACCTTAGTTCTAAATTACGAGGTGTTGTCCTTGATCTCTCCCTTCAGGAATGATCCCGGACCGTCACCAATAGCCCATGTGTTGCACCAGTGCGACGTTAATTAAAAACCAACCTACCTAAGAAGGCGTTTGGATCACGTATAGTGTTGCCAAGATTGGGCGCATTTGAACTCTTCAACTTTGTGGTAAAAATGATTTGTTTTGTTGTTGCATCTTCGTAAAAGGAACTCCTGCTACTGCAGTTGACATATAAAGCTGTCCAAAGCGAAGAATAAGATTTGCGTTTTCGGTATCCTTAGTTATCGAGGAAACGCCACACTGTCGGTAAACAGGAAAATCAGTTACTCTCCAGCAATTACTGATATAATTTAATTGACAGAACTCGAAATGAAGTTCTTCAAATCAAAAAAAGGCTTTCAGTGGTTGAACTCTAGGTTCTTGACACGCAACAACTGCGTTTCCTACTCGTCAATGCAGCAGGTGCTCTAAGGAAATCATGCGCTGACAGATTCTGTGAAAGCTCTCTTTATACCGATTGAAAGGAAATAAATGTGACGCACTTCCTCTTTTATAGGAAAGCAAACAGGCGAAAATATGACGAATTAGTCCATGTTGTCACTTCCAGATGTAGAACTTACGCATCTTGTGATCCCACTGCAGGCAAGAGTTTGAAGTATACTTTCCCAAACATACCGCGGTAGACCGGTTGGATGAGTAACGGATTAGCTACCGGAGGGTTGCGAGTTCGAATCCAATCAAAGACCGTCGTGTACAAAGGAGGCTGGTACACGTTAAATTGTGACCTCAAATGTCCTAACGTCGACGTGGTGTGGAAGTATGGGGTGCCAGCTCAGGTGTGGCCACGTCAAAATTAAGTAGTGTCGTCTTCGGACTTTCCCTTAGGGATTGATCTCGGAACGTCGCCAACAGCCTGTTGACGTCAATTGCCGCTCCATTAGTCGTTCCCACTGTGACGTTAATTAAAATACTTACCTTTCAACGACATCTTTTACTTGACGTTGTCGTGTGAATCGCACATGACCAAATATGACCCTTGCGCCATGAAACCTCAAACAACCATCTTATCTTTAGAAAATTGCATGGTAAATATTTGCTGAGATACTGTTGAGAGCGTGCAAAGTATTTTATTAGTCTAGCGTTTATTTTTAGTCTCCCGATTACTAAAAATAACCACCGTTTTTGTTTTGTTTCCATGGCAATACTCGATATTCCAGACCACGTCTTTGTTTGCCGAGCGCGCGCCGAGAACTTTGAATCGCGACGATCTATCGAAAGTCGATTGACTTTTCGACCCGAGATAGATTTCGCATTTAGGACTGCTTGAGAAAGGTCGTTCATTGCAACCCGCGTAATGAATAATCTTCGCTGGATTATGGACTGTTGCTTGTCACATGTTGACGTAGTGTTTACGATTGTATGTGTTGAGTGTGTGTTTACGCTGATTTCCTCTTTAGGTGATATTGAAACCGAAAACTTGTTTTCCTGACTTTTGAATATTGGTTTTAGAAGCTATATTTTACTATTAACTGAGCTTAGAGTAAAAAATTTCGCTCTTGTAGTTTGAATCTTTCATTCTATGGGACACAAAGGCGCGAAAGTTATTAAACAGTTGACATAAAACTCGTTGAAAGAATTTCACTCCAGTATGGTTTCAGTCTTTTAATTAAAGTAACAGAAAGTTCTTATAACGAGCATGAATTGTAGGTAGGTAGGTACTTAATTAACGTCGCACTGGAGCCACACAACGGGCTATTGACGACGGTCAGGGATCATCCCCGAAGGGAAAGATCGAGGACAGCATCACGTAATATTGAACCACGGTCAGATGATGAGGTCAACACCTGAGCTGTGTTAGCCCACTCTCAGACTTCCACGCCAACGTGAGGACTTTTGGGACCACAACAGATTTAACGTACACCTTCTCTATAGTTCACGACGGTCTTTGGTTTGATCGAGTTTCGAACTCGCAACAGTTCGGTTGCTGATTCCTCTACTTTTCCAACCGGGCGTTGGCGTGGTGTGGAAGTTTGGCGAGTGGGACGCCAGCTCAGGTGTAACCTCGTCATCTGCCCGTGATTCAAAATGACGAGGTGTTATCCTTGGAGGGTTCCCTTCGGACCCCCATCTCCGATAACCCATTGTGTTGCTCTAGTGCGACGTTAATTAAATACCTACCTTCCAACCGGGCTTTCGCGGCACTCCGTATAATCAAGGATCTAGTGCAATTGTTTGAAAGTGATTCAAGTACGGCAGTGGCTTACACTATCATTTATGTAGGTAGGTATTTTAATTAACGTCGCACTGGAGAAACACAACGGGCTATTGGCGACGGTCCGGGATCATCCCCCGAAGGGAAAGATCCGAGGGCAACTCCACGTAATTTTGAACCACTGTCAGATGACGAGGTTACACCTGAGCTGGCACCCCGCTCTCCAAACTTCCACGCCATTCCAACGTGAGGACATTTGAGGCTATCACAGATTTCAGCCTCCTTTGTACACGATGATCTTTGGTTGAATTCGAACTCGCAACCCTCCGGTTGCTAATCCGTTACTCTTCCAACCGGGCTACCGCGGCCCACACAGTAATTCAGAATGGCCCTCCAACTAATCCAGACTTTCAATCAAAACATTTTGAGCAAAATATTTATGATCACGTATTTGTTGGACGGGTGTTGTGAGAATTGTGGAAGTTCCAAACACACGTGTTAGGTGACCTCGCCGTGAAATAACCGTTATACAAAACAAATAGCATTCGTGTAAATACAGTGAACTCATTTTATAGTTTCCCGTAAAAGGTTTTATACCAGAAATGTGTTGGGAGTGGTTTGATCCGGAACTTAAAAATAGTATGGACAAGTGCGCAGTAGAATAGAATTCGTTAAATAATTTAACTCCGTTAACCTTGAGTTCCCAGACGTACCTGGTACACACCATGCTTGCTGGTGTCACGTGTACGAGTATGTCTCAGTTTCTTTTTTCTTTTTATTTTTGTTTCGTTATTGTTTAAAAATAGTTAGCATGAATACAATAGGTATGGTATGCAGGTATTTTAATGAACGTCTCAGTAACACAACGGTCTCTATTAGCATGAATATAGTAAAAGAGGGTAAGCACGACGATGGAGGCATTGATAGACGAGAAAGGGTGGTTATTAACCCTCCAAGTGGTTTCGACGAGATATCTCGTCCATTAAGGGACAGCGGTAACCCGTTTGGAAGAGTAACGGATTTCTACTGGATTCACATTGATTCGGATTAATTCGAATTCTGTTGAGGTGAAGGTGCCCTAATGAATTGATTCGTTCAAAACCACTGACCGCCGTTGACCGGATGCAAGAGTAACCGATTGGGAACCGGAGGGTTGTGAGTTCGAATCCAACTAAAGACCGCCGTGTACAAAGGGGGCTGGTGCACTTTAAATATGTCATTGCCTCAAATGTCCTCACGTTGGCGTGGTGTGGAAATGTGGAGAGTGGGGTGCCAGAGTTCAAGTGTGGCCCCCTCATCTGACCATGGTTCAAAATCACGTGGTATTGTCCTTGGATCTTTCCCTTCGGCTTTGATCCTGGACCGTCGCCAATAGCCCGTTGTTATGCTCCAGTGCGACGTTAATTAAAATACCTACCTACCTCGCCATCAACTGACCATTTTTTCTAATGACGATATAACTCGTCATCAAGACATTGCTAATCTTTTATGATAGCGAGACCAAGATCTGGTCAGTTTTTTTCTAATGACGAGGTAGCTCGCTCATCAAGTTCTGGTCTGTTTTGCTAATGACGAGACAACTCGCTCATCAAGTTCTGGTCTGTTTTGCTAACGACGAGACAGCTCGTGCATCAAGTTCTGGTCTGTTTTGCTAACGACGAGACAGCTCGCTCATCAAGTTCTAGTCTGTTTTGCTAATGACGAGATAGCTCGCTCATCAAGTTCTGGTCTGTTTTGCTAATGACGAGACAGCTCGCTTATCGAGTTCTGGTCTGTTTTGCTAATGACGAGACAGCTCGCTCATCTAGTTCTGGTCTGTTTTGCTAATGACTAGACAGCTCGCTCATCAAGTTCTGGTCTGTTTTGCTAATGACGAGATAGCTCGCTCATCATGTTCTGGTCTGTTTTGCTAATGACGAGATAACTCGTCATCAAGTTCTGGTCTGTTTTGCTAATGACGAGACAGCTCGCTCATCAAGTTCTGGTCTGTTTTGTTAATGACGAGACAGCTCGCTCATCAAGTTCTGGCCTGTTTTGCTAATGACAGACAGCTCACTCATCAAGTTCTGGCCTGTTTTGCTAATGACGAGATACCTCGTCGAGACAACCACCAGAAGAGTTTAAAAAAATTTGGCAAGCAATTATACCGGTTGGTCATAAAGTAACTGCCCCATACAAGAGCCCCTGGAGACAGCAATTTTCGACGAATCTGAATGAAACTTGAGATTTGGAGATTTTAAGCAATGAGCTCAAAAATTATGTGAATAACGAGAATAGAGTTCTCACGGTTACGAATACAGTTAAAAAATTTCGAATAAGTAGCAACTTTTTTATCGCTGTGATCAACAGATTGAAAAATCATAAAGGGCGTTAAAATTTAACCTTCAACTCTAAAAACGACTACACAAGAGCAAGCAGCAGTGATAATGCACGTAATTGAGGCCACGAGAGATTTAATTGATTGGGGTGGGTGGACTGAGTTTCGAATTAGAACCCTCGTGTTGGTATCCATTCCTCTTCCAACTGGGCTCCCGCTTGTGGGTATATAGAGGATATATATGGGGTAAATCAGTATATAGGGGAAATTACTTTACAACCACCCTGTATAAATTAAATTATAATCAATAAAATAAAGAATTACAGATCCAGTGTTTGGAGAACAGATGAAAAATTTCACATTGGAGCCAAAATTGGAAGAAAACGCTACTTCAAGATCAGGATTAAGTAGATTAACGTCACACACTGGAGCAACACGATGGAATATTGGCGACGGTCCGGGATCAGTCCCGATCGAACAATAACACCTCGTCATTTTGAACCACGGTCAGATGATGAGGTCAACACCTAACTTCGCCGGCACCCAATTCCAAACTTCCACATCCCGCCAACATGAGGACATTTGAGGCCACCGTAGATTTAACGTGTACCAGCCCTCGTATACTCGACATCTTCGATTGAACAGAGTTTCGAACTCGCAACCCTCCGATTTCTAATCCGTTACTCTTCCAACTGGGCTACCGCGGTCTCTTGATCTCATTAGAAACCTCAAAAAGGGTCACTATCTTGAAATTATTTTTAAAAACTTCAGTCAATAGCGAAGTCACATTGAAGAAACTTTCCATCAAGCGAAACATTTTTCTTGGATTTTTAGCAGAAAATACCAACTAGAGAAAATTTGCACGAAAATGAAAAACCATTTTAACGAATTTTGATAAAGATAACTTCGAAACTTATCTCAAAGATTTTACCGAAAATCACATATTTCGAGGAGTTAAACCTTTCCTTTTCTCTTTTTCGCTGCCACCAGCAAAGTTCAAAAGTACTCTCACCCAAAAATATGCTTAAAATGCATGTCGCGTATTAAGGTCGTTCTTTTTAAAATTAATACTACCTCGTTTCAGTTGTCGACACTATATTTCATGAACTCTCTTCCACATCCTTGTAGATAAGCAACTCAATTCATGTGTTTCTATGTTGTGCATAGATATGAGGTGAATTATTTGTACTCACACTATAGGGGGCACCTATTAAAATGTAAAGCTCCAAGAATGGCTACTCAGATGGGAAAAATAAATTGATAGGTTGTGTGGAGGACACGAGCCGTAGTTTTGATGTGAATACTCTAGCCTGATATTGCATTGTGGAATGAATGAAGCAGACATTGGAAGTTTGAACGATTGTTTATTGTGAATATTCGGCAGTTAATTGACAGTTTAAACGATGAAAGTGCTGTTTTATATTAATATTTAAGTATAAATTTATTGATTAAAGGCCTGTAATTGTAGCGTAGCTTCCGAATGACTTCACTTACACAGTCGTCACTCCACGCAATCAAAAGTTACACTCGTCCAAAGTTCTCTCAGCACCATAGAATTTCGACATATTACGGTCCCCCCTCCTACGCACTCAGTCAGGTACGGACATCCTTTGTCTATACGACTCTATATTTAACTTCTGGATGTTTCTTCTAGTTTTGAAATCATAAGACAAAACAGTTGTAACGCTTTTTTGTAGAGAGCTTTTTTGAATCGATTTTTCATTCATGTCCCCAGTATTGTTTCGGTTTTAGAGTAGCATTCACGTCAAAAGAGGGATCATGTTCACATCCGGTGAACGTAACAGAAGCATATTGTAGGATTTAGCAACAAAAAATAAATAAATAAAACATTGTTTAGCTCTATTGGTGGTTATCTTGACAGGGTGTCATTAGCAAAACCTTTACTAGATGGACGAGATATCTAGTCATTATAAGAAAACTGACCAGATCTGGATATCGTCGTCACCAAACAATTGGCAATATCTTGACGACAAGACGTCATTAGCAAAACTGGTCTCGATGGACGAGATATCTCGTCGAAATCTCTTGGAGGGTTAATAAAATGTGAGCCCAGAAATTTGTCAGGAGAAAAAAACCATGTGGTCTGTACTATCTTAGCTCATTGGCATAGTCTAGATGCTAGTCGGATAATCATCAATAACAACCGTCTGCTTAAAGCTGGGAAAAACATCTGTGAGATTCTCTGACCAGACATTGAGGAATGTTGTCCGGAAGGAACCATTTGATCCCCGAGGTACTTTGGTGGGGGTGGCTTTGGACGATCATCCGTGTGAGAAGGAGAAAGGAAAAGTATGGGGATGAGGAAAAGAAACTCGGATCGTAGCCTCTGACCAGGAAAGACGCAGTGAGGGTCCTTCGATGACATGTTCCAAAAGACTTGGAACGTTGTAAGTATAAATATGCAAATAAGTATGGGTATACCTTTAAAGACAAATAGTTGGTGTTGAAAAGGTTGACTCAGGTGTTGAAAAGCATCTCGAATAAACGTCATTTATAGTAGCATGAAAGAAGGGAACATTGTGTGACAGCATCCAAACATGTATAAACCGATAGACGATCAGGGCCACAGTTGGAAGGCAACGGATTACTAACCGGAGGGTTGCGAATTCGAAACTCGATTCAGCATTCGGGTACACCGGGGCTTGTGCACGTTAAATCTATCGTGGCCTCAGACATCCTCACGTTGGCCTGGTGTGCAAGTTTGGAGAGTGGGGTACCAGCTCAGGTGTTGACCTCGTCATCTGAACGTGGTTCAAAATGACGAGGCGTTGTCCTTGGATCTTTTCCTTCGGGTTTGTTCGTGGATCGCTGCCAATAGTTGTGTTGCTCCAGTGCGACGTTAATTAACTACCTACCTACATACCAATAGACGATCTCTTTTCAATGAATTCTCATAAATGTAATCAGAGGGATAAACGTCATCCATATGCACCTAAGACCATTTGAAGTGGCATGTGGAAAATTAAAAACGACTTTCATACAATATTCTATTGTTTGCTACCTTGCTCTACATTTATTGTAGACACACGCTTGCACCAGCAATCGCTTCACAATAACCATACCCAGGAATTCATATTTCCCGACTGACACATCCCATTAAGCCGCATGAGTATTATTCATCTTTATGCACTCATTCCTAAAGCACGCCGTTTCCAGAATGAAGGGAACAACGCATTTGTTCCACTCGCTCAGATGTAACCGAGTACCTGTCGTCTTTTACGACAGACGTCATCTTCTGAAAACAAAGGAATTGGGGATCGTTTATTCCGCTTTTACTCGCCATAAAAACGATGAAACAAAATGAAAAAAAAATCAGAATCCTGTTTTTCTGAGTAGGGAAAGGATATTTTTAGTACTTTTCGCTATGAACTAGTGTGGAAGTTCTGTAGACACACCTGAAGTCCCTCCTATGACTTTCTGTTAGTTTCGTTGTTCAACCAAGCGGAGCCGAAGGTCACCAACTATTAATAACCTTTAAATTTGTATTTAATCCTTGGAGATGTGTGGCTGGGTCCACGCCAAGGAGTTTTGCAGATCGCTTCTTTCCCATTGCCGCATCGTGTTTGCGGATGACACAAACTGATGTATCATTCTCCTGACAGTAATTACGGTCGCAGCGGATCGGTGGGTTCTCCCGCTGCTCTAGAAGACCGCGATAGCGGGTTGCGAGTTCGAAACTAACCCAAAACCGTCGTGTACAAAGGGGGCTAAATCTGTCGTGGCCACAAATGTCCTCACATTGGCGTGGAGTTTGGAGAGTGGGGTGCCAGCTCAGGTGTGATCTCTTGATCTGACAGTGGTTCGAAATTACGTGGTGTTGTCCTCGAATCTTTGCCTTCGGGATTGATCCCGAACCGTCGCCAATAGCCCGTTGTGTTGCTCCAGTGTGACGTTAATTAAAATACCTATCTCCCTTATTTAATATTGAGTCCTGGGCAGCATGGCCCTTGCACCATAAAACCCCCAAACAACCAACTTATGACAGTAATTGAGGCCGCCATGGCTCAGTGGGTTCTGCCGCTGCTCTAGTAACCTGCGAGTTGCAGATGTTGCAGGCTCGATTTCTCCCTGGGTATATTTCTCTCTTCTGTGTCTGCTCAACTTTCCGTGTGTGTGCGTGTCTATTTGCTTGACGTTGACTGTTCTGTGTTTGGCACAGTTTTTTTATTCCTCCCTGTGTGTATTTCTATCTTCTGTGTCAGTAAAACTTTCCGTGTATGTGTGTGTTACTTGACGTTTTCTGTCTTGTATCTGGCGCAGCTTTTCTATTCCTGTATTTCTCTTTCCTGTGTCAGTAAAACTTTCCGTGTACGTGCGTGACCATTACTTGACGTTTTCTGTCTTGTGTTTGACGAAGCTTGGCCAAACATGCACCATCAAACCCAAAACCAACCTTATGGACAGTAATCCCCATCTACGCATGTGCTGGATTAATACATTCTAATGATTATCATAAATAGTATATATCATTATAATACATAAATGACAGTAAATTTTCCAGATATATTTATTTTACGTATCATTATGAATCTTTATATTCTTCTTTTCATACAGTAACCCTGAAACCGTATCTTTTTTCGGAAAAGATAGAAGAAAAAGCGATTCTTGTCTCACGAACGTCTGGAGTCATAACAATACAGGGCGTGCCTTTTCTTACTTCCGTCTTGGAGATCCATCAACAAAGCTCGGCTCCTTTCCAGTATTTTATGCACGGTCAATAATCAATTGCAATCAAAAATTAATACCGAGAAAACTGTATTCCATATTTTTGTCGTGAATATGTCAAAAATGTCTTTAAATCGGAACAATACTGGGACATGCTTGAAAAGTCGAGCGTTACAACTCTTTTGTCTTTGGTGTCAGAACTAGAAGAAACGCCCAGAAGATAAATATAGCGTCCGGTAGACAAAGGATGTCCGTACCAGACATGACTTTCGGACCGAGTGCGCAAGCGCACTGAAAGCGGCTAAGGAGTCCGTAATATGTCGAAATTCTACGGTGCTGGGCGATCTATGGGACAGTGTGACTTTGGATTGCGTGGAGTGATATACGAAAGCCACCAAACCGCGCTACAATCATAGGCCTTTAATCAATAAAAGTATTCTCCAATTTTCTCATCAAACTGCATTGAATCGTACAAACTGTAAATTAATTGTTGAACATTCACACACACAATAAGCAATAGTTCAAACTTCCTGTGTTTGCTTTATTCATTCCATAATCCAACATCAGGCCCGAGTATTCACATCAAAACTACGAATTGTGTCTTTTGGTAATTATACTTCGTCTTCATTTCCAATATATAGGGTGAGTCTAAATTGTTTTTTCAAAATAAGAGGGGTGATAGTACCCGTCCAGACGAGCAATAATTACCATGGGACATAGGGTCGCATTCCACTCTGAGAGGCAGAAAAGAGTCAAATTAGAATTTCAACATGAACTTACAACAGTGTTGGGAAAGCGAATGAACGATACCAAAAGTTGCACAATCTGATTGATTGATGAGAGAAAAACTCACAGCAAGTGCTCAAAGTGGCGTGTCGTTGCACAATTCACACCGGCGAAGGAATGACTGGCGCACGCTCTCGAAGATTCCTGGTGTTAATTTTGTCTGCGGCAACACCGATACTCGCTACGAGATCTTCAGCCGAGTCCACAGGCGTCTGGTACACTAAAGATTTCATGTGTCCCCAGATGAAAAAGTTCAGTGGGTTGAGGTCCGGTGAGCGAGGAGGCCAAGCCACAGGTCCGCCACGTCCGATCCATCGTGCGGGATATGTGGCATTCAAGAAGTGCCGGACCGTGCTGGAAAAGTGTGCTGGGGCATCAGAGGCGATGACTTGTTCATGCTCGACGCGTTTCGACTTTACTCTTTTCTGCCCCTTAGAGTGGAATGCGACCCTATGTTCCATGGTAATTATTGCACGTCTGGATGGGTACTATCACCCCTCTTATTTTGTAAAAACAATTTAGACTCACCCTGTATAAATGGGCCGCGGTATTCCTATTGGAAGAGTAATGATAGCAACCGGAGGGTTTCGAGTTCGAATCCCACCAAAGACCGTCTTGTACAAAGGGGGCTGGTGCACGTTAAATCTACCGTGGCCTCAAATGTCCTCACGTTGGAGTGGTGTGGAAGTTTGAAGAGTGGGGCGCCAGCTCAGGTGTGACCTCGTCATCTGACCGTGATTCAAAATTACGTGGTGTTGTCCTCTATCCCTTCGGCGGTTGATCCCGGACCGTCGTTTATAGCCCGCTGTGTTGTTCCACTGCGACGTTAATTAAAATACCTACCTCCTATGTCTGCTTCGTTGATTCCACAATCCAACACCGGGCCCGAGTATTCTCGGCAAAACTACGGTTTGTGTCCTCGACACAACCTACAAATCCTTCGTCTCTTAATTAGCACATTTTGTCCTTTTGGTAAATGTACTTTGTCTTCATTTTCAATATACAGGGTGAGTCTAAATTGTTTTTACAAAATAAGAGGGGTGATAGTACCCATCCAGACGAGCCATAATTACCATGGAACATAGGGTCGCATTCCACTCTGAGAGGCAGAAAAGAGTAAAGTCGAAACGCGTCGAGCATGAACAAGTCATCGCCTCTGACGTCGTTTTGTACCTGCCTACGTGGCATATCTCCTAAGCAAGATGGCCTGGTCGGTAGCGCACTGGCGTCCAGTCCAGAGCTGTGGCTTGGCCTCCTCGCTCACCGGACCTCAACACACTGGTCTTTTTCTTCTGGGGGCACATGAAATCTTTAGTGTACCAGACGCCTGTGGACTCGGCTGAAGATCTCGTAGCGAGAATCGGTGTTGCCGCAGACAAACACAACACCAGGAATCTTCGAGAGGATGCGCCAGTCATTCCTTCGCCGGTGTGAACTGTGCAACGACACGACACTTTGAGCACTTGCTGTGAGTTTTTCTCTGATAAATAAATCAGATTGTACAACTTTTGGTATCGTTCATTCTCTTTCCCAACACTGTTGTAAGTTCATGTTGAAATTCTAATTTGACTCTTTTCTGCCTCTCAGAGTGGAATGCGACCCTATGTTCCATGGTAATTATTGCTCGTCTGGATGGGTACTATCACCCCTCTTATTTTGTAAAAACAATTTAGACTCACCCTGTATAAATTTTATTTCGGACAGAGAGCGACATCAATCACATTTGCCTCGATTCCAAAAAGTAACTTCGTCTCGGCGTACTCGATATCGATACTTAAAGCTTCCGATCGAATAAATCTACTCACGATCTAATAAACCATCGTGTAACAAAAAGAATGACGTTGTGCGACTGACCAATGAATCTTCGATTTTCAGAGATTAAACTATGTTCAGAATCTATTTTTGTAACAACGGGAACATTTCCGGGGACGCCTCCTCTCATAATGAGACGTGTCTCACTATAAAGGCGACTTTTTTGATAATGACAGTAGTTCGTTGGCATTACATCCGAAGACTCCTCACACAAAAGTGTCCGGAAAAGGATATCTTTTGATAGGTAGGTAAGTAGTTAATTAACGTCACACTGTAGCAACACAACGGGCTATTGGCGAATGTCCTGGATCTTTCCCTTCGGGATTGATCCAAGGATAACACCTCGTCGACTCCACTCTCCAAACTTCCACACCTCGCCAACGTGAGGTCATTTGAGGCCACAACTGATTTAACCAGTCCCCACGCGCACGACGGTACTTGGTTGGACCGAACCAACCGACGGTATTTGGTTGTTCAAACACGCAACACTCCGGTTGCTTATCCGTTACTCCGCGCAACAACCAAAATAGGTTGGTTATTGGGTTTTTGGGAGCAAGGATCATATTTGGCCATGTTAAGCCAAACATAAGGTAGACAATTTCAAGTAATGGACATACAGACAAAAGGAAAGTTTTACTGACATAGAAGAGAAAAATATATCCAGAGTAAGTTACAGGAATTGAAATAGGAATTTTAAACAAAACGTATTTTTTTGACTATTACGAAACTTCAATTCTATTACGAAACTTCAGCTTCAATTTTTGTGACACCACGAACATTTTGAGAGATTGCCGAGCTTTATCTCTGAATACTCCCTGATTTTATAAGGCGAATCGGCAGCTTTATCAATAATGAAAATCGTTCGTCGCCATCACATCCTTAGACTCCTCACACAAAAGTGTCCGAATAATGATTTATTGTAATGAAACAGTCGACACATGATGAAAGAAATGGTTAACAACCAAAATAGTTTGATTGTATTTAGTGGCGAAAGTTTCATATTTGACCATTTTGGGCCAAATACAAGGTAGGCAATGTCAAAAGTAATGGACAAACACACAATAAGAAAATTTTAGACACAGATGAGACAAATACACATGGTTTAATTTGCAGGAATTGAACCAGGATAGGTTGTTTTGGGTTTTATGTCGCAAGGTTCATACTTGGCAAAGCTGCGACAAACAATGCAGACTACATCAAGTAATCAACGAGTTAGGACAAAAGCGAAACGACGTCGAAGGGCATATGAGAGTAAAATAAACGGGAGGAGAGGTCACAAGGATACTCCGGATTGTGATGCTCCTGTTTACTCAAAGAAAATAAACCCCTTGAGGCGACAAGAATAGGAATTTAAAACAAAATATGTTTTTAACTATTTTGAAACACGTCTACGTTTTTCTATACACGGGTTTAAAGAAAGATCTCCTGAGATTAAGCTATCTTCAGCTTTTACTTCAGCAACATCACGAATATTTTGGGGTTGGGGGATTGCCCTGGCCTCTCCTGTCCCTGCCCGCACGGCTCAGTTTCCAACACTATCGATACGAGTAGGCTTTTACTTTCAGATCACGTTCAAGAAGGGTTCAAATCCTCTGACCTACATGCTCAAATGCATTTCTATCTAAAGGGGTATTGGGAAAGAGACGAAGCGAGTCAATATTGTTCTTCCCACGGAGTCGACGTCAACTCCTTTCTGCAGTGAGCTTTAATTAGATCGCTCCTGTTTACCTCCTGGGTAACTGAACGTCTTCGTCTTGCTAGCGCTACTCCAACCGAGACGTAGAGGCGGTTGCTAGGCGATGACACTATTTCGGAAGGAATTCCCACCGGGCGTTGGATACGATTTAAAAAGCAGAAAGGAATCGGAGTTTGGGGGAAGATGGCGTAACCTTCGTCTAGAGTAGGAAGCATTCACTAAGGATTATTATTTCGGAAGTTGGAATAAAATGGAAGACGATCATGAGAAACACTTTTCACAGAAAAGGCGTTTGTTTTGTCCCAATGGGAACTAGTCAGACTTTTTCTTTCGTTTCAACTTTTAAGATAACACCAAGTTTTGTTTTCTTTCTTCGAACATTGATTTTTTTTAAATTTCTTCATTCTGAGCACCAAATTTTTTTATTTAAATGTTCTAATTCTGAGCACCAATTCTTTTACATAATTGTTATCATTATGAGCCCAAATTCTCTTATTTAAATGTTCTCATTATGAACACCAATTATTTTACAAAATTGTTCTCATTTAAGCACAAATTATGTTATTTAAATATTCTCGTTTAGGACATCCATTATTAATGCTTGAATATATGTATTTTGAATATATTCGTAGTTTCAATTACTTTTGTTTAACTGCTTCATTTGAAGCATCGATTGAATTTGTCTGAACTTTTCATTGAAATCATCAATTAATTCCATTTAAATGTTTTCGTGTACACATAAATTCTTTCATTTCGTTTAAGAATTAGTTATTAGTGTGATTTATTGTTCTTGTTTGGAATTTCAATTACTTTTGTTTGATTGTTCCGTTTGAAGCATCAAACGGAATTATTAGTTATTCTCGTTTAGGACATCCATTATTAGTGCTTGAATATATGTAGTTTGAATATATTCGTAGTTTCAATTACTTTTGTTTAACTGCTTCATTTGAAGCATCTATTGAATTTGTCTGAACTTTTCCATTTAAATCATCAATTAATTCCATTTAAATGTTTTCGTGTACGCATAAATTCTTTCATTTCGTTTAAGAATTAGTTATTAGTGTGATTTATTGTTCTTGTTTGAAATTTCAATTACTTTTGTTTGACTGTTCCGTTTGAAGCATCAATAAATTTAATTTAAATGTTTTAATTAGAAGCACCAATTCTTTCACTCGAACATTCTTCTTGTTTAATCATCAATTATTATTTTCGAATGGTTTTGTTTAGAGTTTCAGTTACTTTTTCTTGAATGTTTCACTTGAAGCATCAAGTACATTTGTCTCAATGTTTCATTTAAAGCATCAGTTAATTCCATTTAAATGTTCTTATTCGGATCATCCATTATTTTACTCTAATGTCCATGTTTCAACATCACTTTTTAAGTTTTGAATGTTCTTGTTTGGAGTCTCAATTACTTTTGTCTAATGGCTTCATTCCGATCTTCAAATACCTTCTTTTAAATGTTCTTGTACGGAGTTTCATTTGCTTTTTATGGTCAGTTATCCGGTTTTTCTTTAGGAACATCATTTACATTCGCCCAAAAATTATCACTATAAACTTTCCATATAAACTAGTCCTCAGGGGCACATCTCCTTTAGGTGTGTACGAGCTTCACGGACTCGAGGTACTCAAGTGATCATTTCTTTTTCCATGGGGTTTACTGTCTTTAGTAAACACGGGGATCAAGCTCCCGGGATACCCAAGCGATCTTTTTCTGCTTTCATTTCACTACTCTGCTCCCGAATCCCTCTATTTTCTCCTTTCACGACATTTTTTACTTGAAGTTGTTTGTCTTGTGTTTCACGCGGTTTGGCCAAATGTTGCAGTTCGTCATACAAATGTTAAATTTCTTGCATAGAATTTGTGAGATGGCCTTAAATTTCTATCGTCGTGCCACTTACTTTAGTGCGGTGTACAAAGGTTCACCGTGTATTGAATGCATTGAGCTTAGTGATTTTCAGTGCAACGTCCTGAAAAAAAATTATCTCGTTTCGAGAGATGATTTGTTTGCAGAAACTGAGACAAGCAGCAGCTTAACGCAAACAAAAGAAGAGCAAAGTTAAGATATCATTTTTTATCGAACACCGTTATATATTAAATGGGACTTTTAGGATATGATCTAGATCAAGCATTGAATTAGCACGTAAGTAGTAATAATTTATAAGTAGATTATTCAGAATTTTACTTCATATATGAACCCAATTTTATAACAGAGAGGAAAATATGTTTTAAAAATTGCTAAGGATTATGATTCACAAGATACAAGAGAACTACATCGGGAATTATACCCAATATTTTTTCAAAGATGATTTTTTAGCGAATAGGATATTAGAAATTCTAGATTACAAGATTATTTTGATTATGGAATAGTAGAACACCTATTTTTATATCGATTTTATCGCGATTACGAAAACATCCCTCACAACTATCTGGAGTAATAGGTGTCCCAAGTTACTTGATAATTTTTAAAAAAAATTAAAAATAATAATAATAATAATTCTTGGTGTGGCTTGCCCTTTATGGAGCCTTGCTCCATAAAATCCAAAATCCAATCCAAATGTTATCCATCATTCACAATGACAGTGCAAACATTATCTGTGTAATTCTAACTGCATATTACTGGAAGCATAAATCGTTTCTTCTGTATTGCAGGCAAGGCAAATTTACAGGACTATTCCTAAGTGGTGCACACTTCAAGTCATAAAACAGGAGCGACCAAAACGTAGTCACGGAATGTTTCCAATTTTTAACAAAAATGTCCAATTATGCTTTTTCTGATATTCATTAGTTTTCATGCATTATTTGTCTGATTTTCATTTCTGCTTACGATTATGATGTGAAATAAATCTGGATATTTTATATTTAATTTACATTAGTTGTATGTCGGTTGTTGAGTTTACGTCGCACTGAAGCAAGACAACGGGATTTTAGTGACGGTCTGAGATCAATCCCGAAGGGAAAGATGAAAGTACAGCACCAACAAGGAGGTCAACACCTGAGTTTGGCACCCCACTCTCCAAACTTCCACACCAAGCCGTCGTGAGGACAGTGAGGCCACGACAGATTTTAGGTGTAGCAGCACCCACGTATACTGCGGTATTTGGTTGGATCGTGTTCCGAACTCGCAGTTCTTCTGTTGTTAATCCGTGACTCTACCAACTGGGCTACCGTGCATTAGAATATTAAAAAAATATTACCCCCTATGTTGCCAAATAAGTGCCTGTCCCATTTTCACATTTTTGTTTCGAATATTAATAGTTTTTCTTCATTCTAAAGTGAACTGCAGTAACGTGGACGACATTTGTTTACCGTATAAGGCAACCTAACAATGACACTAGATCGTCATTTTTATTGTAAACAAAGGTAGGTATTTTAATTAACGTCACACTGGAGCAACACAACGGGCTATTTGTAAACAAAGGCTAATAAGAAATCAAAAAAGAGGAATTCTTTTAAAAGTGCACTCGATGGAGAAATGGAAGTTTGTCAACACGTATGGAAAGCGAAATGATATCATCTGGAAGTAACGCCTACAAAATTGCGCACATTAAACCTCCAAGTAGTTTCGACGAGATATCTCGTCAATCAAGATCTGACCATTTTTGCTACTGACGAAGTATCTCGCCATCGAGATATTGCCGATTCTTTTATGATGACGAGATCAAGATCTGGTCAGTTTCTTTTAATGACGAGATATCTCGTCCATCGAGATGTGGTCAGTCTTGCTAATGACGCGATATCTCGTCGAGAGAAAAAATCACCTTCCAAAAAATAATAATTGTAATCGTGTAGCTATATTAAAAGCCACACTTATAATATGTAGAATTAAACTACTTTATAGGTAGGGATTTAACTAACGTTGCACTGGAGCAACACAGCGGGCTATTGGCGACGGTCCGGGATCAAACCTGAAGACAACACTATATAATTTTGAACCACGGTCAGATGACGAGGTCACACCGGAGCTGGCACCCCACTCTTCAATCTTCCACACCACTCCAACGTGAGGACATTTGAGGCCACGAAGGATATAACGTGCACCAGCCCCCTTTGTACACGACGGTCTTTGGTTGGATTCGAAACTCACAATCCTTCGGTTGCTAGTCCGCTACTCTTCCAACCGGGCTACCACGGTCCCAACAACTTTAAAGAAAATTAAGCGTTTTTATTTACGGTTAAATCTTTTTCATCCTTTTTAGAAATGTGACACCTAATTCGGAACAAATTTAAAGCGTTGATTGGGGTTGTGAGAATGTGTTGAATTATTTTGGGGCAGAGAAAGTATAAGGACGGTTTTGTTTTAGAAAATTAAACGTTTTTATGAAAAAGTGAGAGCGAATTATTAAGGTAATCCCTCAAGAACGGTTCCTCAAATACAGTTTATCTTCTTAATATCCAGCTTAATATATTTCATCGGTTAAATGGATTATAAATGTCGTTTTCATTGACATCGGTTTTCAAAGAAATGGGAGTAGTTAGAATACATGTAAATTAAGTAATAGTGATTTGGGGATTTTATTTGTCAATAAGTAAGTTTCACAGTCGATAAAATAGGACATTATAGAAGTTATCGCTTTTCCAAGATCAAATCGATGGAATCAAATCCCTGAACTTGTAACAAAATATTCTTGAGAATAAGCAAAAATATTTTTTATATTATCATAAATTTATAATAACGCTGATTAATGTTATAATCAGAGAGAGAGTTAACGAATTTTGTGATTATAAGAACCTTGGAGTAACCTCGTAGTTTTAAAAGCGAGTACGTAGAAATAGATCGTATTGTGCAATTTAAGTATTTTCTTAACGTGGAACGTTCTTGAACCAATCGGCGGGCAGAATATCGATAATGTGGTGTAATCAGATCGATCATTCACGAATTCTCAGTTTGGCGGCCATTTTTCATTTCTTATTTACACGAAAAATAAAGTTTGCGATAAAAGTAGAGGATAAGGACGAAAACATTCGTTTTATTCTTGAGATAAAGAGAGCATTTTTCTCGTTCTGAATTTGAAGCGTTTTTATAGCTTCACCTGTGCGCTCTTGTTTTGAAAATGCTCAAGTTTTTCCTGGGAGGAACGTGGATTTAGTTCAAACTAGTAAATATTTTCCAGGTGAAATTCCTCCTATAATCGAGTATTGGTAGAAGAGTACTTATCTGAACTTGGGTAGGTCGGTAGTTAAATTTTACGTCGCATTGGAGCAACACAACGAGCCTAGGACACCTCGTCATTTGGAATCATGGTCAGATGAAGAGGTCAGCATCTGAGCCTGGCAACCTACTCTCCAAACTAACACACCACGCCAACGTGAAGACATTTGAAGTCCTAACAGATTTAACGTCCACCATCTCCATGATCTGAACTTGGAAAAAATATTTATTTGTCATCATTGCAAGTATCACTGACACAAATTGTTCATACCTTGATGTAGTAGCATATTCCACTTCTCTACACAACCTCTACTTAAGGTGTATGTATACACTAGAAATCACGAAAATTGACCAAAATATCGATCGATTTTTTAATAATTCAAAATATTGTCCAACCCCTTAGCTTTCAAACGATACCAAGATCTTGTAAATATTCGAAATAATTTTCATGTTACAAGGGTTTGGGTTAGGTATTGTCACCATAGACAAACATGTTTCCAAAACTTTAAACTCGATTTCTGAAGAACTATGTTTTTAGAATAGGATGCTTCTTTCGAACAGTGATAACTCAACAATGAATTGATCTATTATAATTAATTTTGTGTCATTATAATCTATGTAATACAGTGGATGTTTTGACCCTCAGTCGAAGTTATTGGTTAAGAAATGAATTTTTAGTTGATTTTTAAATGTTGAAATTCCTTAAAAATATCTTGATTTTTTAGACTTCCATCGTGAAAAAAATTGTAAAAAAGAACGTATTCTCTCTAGCAATTTGATGGAAGGTCAAAACATGAAGAATAATATTAGGAATAATTTCCAACAGGAATTGTCCTTCTGATCACATTAGAATTTGAGATATCACTGTTCAAAAAACATGCTACTTAGCTAATTATATCTAAATTAGATAATCAATGAGTAGCTTAGTCAGAATTTTTCACACTAAAATGAGTTTAAGCACAAACCAATGACCTATTGTGAAAAACTTAATTTTTAAAGTCAATTTTAAAAAAAATGTTCGAGTGTATACATACACCTTAATGGGTAAAACAGAAGTACAGATATCACGTGATCAGAGAGAGATGTGATCACGTGACGCTGAGAGGGGTTGTATTTGAGGGTGGTAGGAGTATAGACTAGGAATACACATACCACTACCCTCGGACTATATGCAGCCCTCCGTTGATTTGCTAAGCGGAATATATGATAAATATGAATAAAATAAATAATATATGATAGATAAATTTCATTGTTTTTTGTGATCCTCCCATAAGTCACAGTGAATCTATGTGGCCCTTGGTCTTAACAAGTCTGTGCATCCCTGGAGTAAACAGGACACACAGGGCAAGAGAGAGAGTTGATCGGGTTCTGTAGACCGGTCATACGTTTTGAGGCTCTTCTCTGAAATATTCTCACTTCTGAGAAATATTCTCACTTGTAATTTTTTGTTTTAGCGGTACATTGAATAAACGACTTGTTAAGCTTTATAAGTGCTCTCTCTCCTTTTCCAGGGCCACGGAAGCCGGGATGGAAGAGTAACGGATTAGACAACCGGAGGGTTGCGAGTACCAATCAAACCAAAGACCGTCGTGTACAAGGGGGGAGCACGTTAAATCTGTCGTGGCCTCAAATGTCCTCACGTTGGCGTGGTGTGGAAGTTTGGAGAGTGAGGTGCCAGCTCAGGTGTGACATCATCATCTGACCGGGATTCAAAATTGCGTGTTGTCCTCGAATCTTTCCCATGGGGATTGATCCCGGACCGTCGTCAATAGTCCGTTGTGTTGCTCTAGTGCGACGTTAATTAAAATACCAACCAACCTCTCCTTTGCCAATAAAAGTACCACAGCCAAACACGACACTTGATGCCTGTGTGAATGAGTTACTACTTTCAATGAATTAGTATTGCATGAGACATGTATTAAGTCATATAATGAATATTAATTCATAAAATAATAATTATTTTAAGACTGAAATAACTATCACTTTTAAGAGTATACACAAAATATTTCTCACTCGCTTGTAGTACTTCATTTCAACAGAGCACAACAAAAACTAACACTCTAGAGGACAGGGTCCCTTCCTCTTTCTACGCCACTTCCAGGGCTCAAGTATTGAGGCAAGAAGTGTCACCGATGTGGGGGTCTGAATCACTAATATTGCATATTAGCCTACAGACAGTTTAAAACACACATGGCTGAATAATATTGTAACTCCATCTCTATCTATAAACTGATGAAATGTATAAAAATTTCCAAATATTTAAACGAAAACATTGTATAATTCTGACGGTTATTATGGTGTCTGTGTATGGATATAGATATGTTTATGCATGTATTTGCATGTTTCATTATCATGCTTACGTCTTCCATTGTCTGATTTCTATGCTCACTTTGTAAATTGATCACTACTCTCTAAGCAGTTAAGTTGTCCTACGGGATGCAGTGTCTATGGAACATTACTTTTGTTCATTTTAATCATTTAGCACATTGTTTATTTATGTATTCTTATTTCCTACAAGATGTAGATGGCTTTTGCAATTATGACTGGCCTTTGGATCCTATTTATTTTTGTAACTTGTTCTAGATAAATCAATTGTATTTTGATTGTCCGGTCCCTGAGAACCTTATGGGTCCTGACGAAGGTCCTCCCAACAGTGTGGCCTTACACCCTCTGAGTATCCCCTGGGCGGTCAGAGTCTTAAAAAATATTGTATATTATAATTTAAATGTGAATACTTTTAATGTATGTCTGACAAAATACACGGTCACACACAAAATTCTCGGGGCTATCATTGCTCAGTGAGTATGTCTATTACTTGATATTGCTTGGAGCAGCATGGCCAAATATGGCCCTTGCGCCGTAAAAAACCAATGAACCAACCATACACAACGGCACCTTTTCAAAGGGCAACACACGAAATTAACAGCCCTTGAGTTCGTTCAAGGCCTAGTGTTCTAGGCCTTTTAGACAACCTTAATACTCCTTAGGTCAACTGCATTTCAGACGCAAACTCATCTTCAAACGATGAATCACACAGAACTTTTACGGTTCATCCATCAGCACCTCAAGGGCAATATTAAAGTTTTAAAATTCGGTTTAACTTAAATCGATTCGTTCGATTGATCGACTGTGACCTAATCCTCACTGCGCGGCCAACAGACAATTGTCCCATTCAAATGGCTGAAAGGCGATTTTTTTTTGGAGGAGCGATGATCTCACATCTCGTGACCTGTGCATGCAGCCTTAATTATAGGATCCGCACACCTGATGGGCGATCCCGTCACAACGACGTGCATTTTAAGTGTTTGAGTGGAAAGAAAGGGTCTGGGGTAGATTTAAGTCGCACGCGGACAGGTCGAACCCGTTTCTTTGAAGTCAGAGTGCGATTTACTAAGTGCTTCCTGATCGCAGGAAGCGACGTCATACCGCTTGCTACAAAGTGGCTTCATTCGTAGCAACTGCGTTAAGTTCATGAAACGATGTTGCAATTATTGTATGTTGCACTTTCTCTCTAATTTAAGAAAAGCAGGTACAAAATTGGTAGGTTATGACGAGAACAAAAAACGTAGTTTTGACTTGCATGCTCGGGCTTAATGTTGGATGGTGAAATGAATGAAGCAGAGGAAGTTTGAAATTGAACATAGGAAGTTCGAACTCTTGTTTATTGTGAGAATAATCAACAATTAATTTACAGTTTGAACGCTTAAAATGCAGTTTGATATTAGTATTGAAAGAATTTTTATTGATTAAAGTCCTATGATTGTAGCGTAGTTTGGTAGCCGCGCCCCTTCCCGCGCTCAGTGAGCCTGCGCACTCTGTTTGAAGGTCATGTCAGGTACGAACATCCTTTGTTTACACGACGCTGTATTTATCATCTGGATGTTTTTCTAGTTGTGAAATCACAAGACAGAACAGTTGTAAAGCTTATTTGTAAAGCCTCGACTTTTCATGCATGTCCCCAGTATTGTTCTGATTTAAAAGGCGTATTCACGTCAAAAATTTTAAAATAAGTAAAAATAGATAGAACATTTTTATCAGCCCTCGGTATATTGCGCTGTTTTCCTGTTTCCCCAAGAAGTGAGAGGTTTCGAGGCGTAGCTATTATCGTAGGTTCTTTTTAATGCTTGTGATAAAATGAAAATTGATTTGAAAGCTATTAAGAATTCATTTGCAATCATTTACATAATCATTTACAAAATCCGATGTAATTTCTCTTAAATTTTTCAAACTGATTTGAATTCGTTCAGCTTGATTTAAATTCATTCGAATTGATTTAAATTCTTTTGAATGGATTTTTGAATTCGTTCGACTTGATTTAAATTCATTCGGAATTATTTCAATTTATTCGAATTGATTTGAATTCATTCGACTTGATTTTAATTCATTCCAACTGAAATTTAAATTCTTTGGAATTGCTCAAATTCATTCGGCTTGATTTAAATTCATTTGAATGGATTTAAATTCATTCGGAATTATTTTAATTCATTTGAATTCATTCGAGTTGATTTAAATCCATTTGTCTTGATTTCCATTCGTTCGAAATGATTTGAATTCATTCGAGTTGATTTAAATTAATTTGAATTGATTTGAATTCGTTCAAAATTACTTGAATTCCCTGTTTAACAGAGCACCGAACCTCAAAAACGTGTTACTGGGAATTAAACATTTAATCAAGGAGCAAAATCTTTCCCCTTTACCACTGTTACAACACATTCAGTACTATATGGAGCAATAACTGTTGTGTGGTAAAGGTGTGATAAAACGTCATTGTGGTTTTGATGTCCAAAACGTTTTATTCCTTCAGATAAAAACTCATCTTTCCCCGGAAAAGTACGCAGATAAAAGTTTAATGGTGAAAAATCCGACTTTAGTTCCTGTTGGAAGATTGTATTCCCACTAGTAAGGCAATCCTTTTATTGGAAATAAAATTCTTACAGTGTGGTCGTTCCGTCAAGAAATAAAAGCATCGTAATGATAATCGTCAGTTTGGGGACATGCATCCCAAAATATAATAAAAATGAAGAAAGGTCTCATATCACCCGAGATTTCATATATCTAAATTATAACTGTGAAGAAATGGCTTTAGTACCTTAAATCTTTGAAAGACTCTAAGATGAGAAAGTTAATTAAAATAAAACTTTATGGGAGGAGATGGTGAAGAGACTAGAGACGAAGTTAGACTGTTTGGAACATGGGACAAATGAGGCTGCTTCCGCTTGTATCCAAAAAAAAGTATTTAAAATGAAGATAAAGCATAATTCCTAAATGTTTATCACAAAACAAACTAATTAGTATATTACCATTTTGTTAATAAATAACAGTTCACAATATTAATTTTTGATTGCATTTAATTATTGACTTAGTGTAAAAACTAGAAAAATGCGGAGCCTTGTTAATAGCTCTTGTGCTAATTCTGCATTGAATATCCTGCAGTTTTCTTTGATGTCTGTCCATCTCTACCATAGCAAATGGACTGAAAATGACCAGAGCAGCGAACCAAACCATCGTTGCTGACACTTGAAATAATTTAATTTTAACTCCGTTTTACACAAACCTAGCACACAACCTCAGCTGTAATCCTTATATTTGATTGATGTCTTCTCCAATGCTTCAGCTGAAGGAAACGAATCCCCGTAACTTTACTTGCTAAGCCTATTCACGATCTTAGATAGCCATGTTTTTTCAATGGAACGTCGGAGTGGATTGGATATTTTTTTTCCAATTCCGTCCCTTCAAATTTTGACAGTTATTTTTATAGTTCTTTCTCTGTCACTGATGTCCAAAACAATGGTGACAATGCTAGACTCGACAACCTGCAGTTTTCTTTGCATTCCTAGCAGAACTAGTATATAGAAAAAACTGAAATAACCTAACCGACAACGAAACCATCATTGCTGATCGTTTGTGAATTTCCTTGTACTAACTCCGTTCTACCCAATCCTAACACACAAAACCGAGCTCAAATCCCTGCGTCGCTCAATATCTTCTCCAAAGCTTCAACTGAAGGAAGAGAGTCCCCTTACATATGAACAACTTAATTTGAGAGGCTGATTTACGATCCTATATAGCCATGTTTTTGGAACACCGGAGTTATATTTTATTCCAATTCCGTCCCTCCTCCCTTTGACAATTGTTTTATAGTTCTGTCTTCCTCACTGATGTCTAGTACAATGCTACACTGGACATCCTGTCGTTTTCTTCGCGTCTTTCTGCCAATTTCCACCACAACTAATGTTTATCAAAACATGACGTAAATGACAAAACAAACCAATAATCCTTTAGTAGTCATTGAATCAACTGCGTTCTACTCTACCCAATTCTAACATACAAAACCAAGCTCAAATCCATGAGTCGCTCAATGTCTTCAAAGCTCCAGCTGAAGGAAACCGAGTTCCCTTCGACAACGAACAACTTGACTCGAGAGGCTGGTTTACGACCTTAGACGGCCATGTTTTTGCAATGGAACCCCGGAGTGGATTAGATATTTTTGTTCTAATTCCGTCCCTTCTCACGCATTTGAATCTTACACCTCCGCCCGAAGGCCTTTCCTGTTTGCGTCTGCAATTATCCAGAGCATTAAACGAAACCAGAAGCGATGCAAAACAGCTGCCAATTTCTGTGTTGCCTATTTTTTATTTCTCTGACTGTGAGGTTGTGCTCTGGGAGCGCGTTTACATGTCTTGATTCCATTCGACGTAACTTTGGATTATCGCTTGCGTCATAGGGCGATGTACGTGTTCGCGTTCTTTGCATCCCTCTCCATCAGGTTGTTTGTTTCCTAGAACTGTGATGTGTGCAGTTCGATTTGGGTCAATGAAACGAATTCCAAACAAAACCGTGGTTTTGAAAAGTGGTAATTGATAACGTTGACTTTTAGGCATATTGATATCGCTTGCAGCCTGCAACAATGGCACAATTCAAAACATCACGATTTGAGAGAAAAATGGGTTTCAAGTTTTCAATTCTATGGAAATACATAGCATGCTGTGAAACTCTTCAGCCATCTACCGGTCCAGAATTTAATTTAGGGATTTACCAGTTTTCTGCTGGAAAAGACTAGCTTTCCACATTGAGACATGAACTTACTACCAAAAATTATATATATTTTTGAGTTGTGCAACTATTGCAGCTAGCTATATGATTGTATATATTTACGTTAGCAAATATTTTATCGTTTTTTCAATAAACTTGACCACATCTGGCAGTTGAAACATTAAACTCTACTCAATTATATTACTGTTAACTGGATTGGGGCTAGAGTAACAATTATCCGAAAATGTATATTTCTAGTCATTTAAGAGAAATTAAGAATTTTATTTTTAAGGCAGACCCCACTTCATCACTACCACAAGAGTATGTTTACCCTCCTAGTGGTTGCCTCGACGAGGTATCTAGTCATTGGCAAAACTGATCAGATCTTGATGGACGAGATATCTCGTTCATCTGAAAAAAACTGGCAATATCTTGATCTCGTCATCATCGGCAATATCTTGATAACGAGATATCTCGTCATTAGCAAAATTTTTCAGTTCCTGATGGACCAGTTATCTCTTCGAAACCACTTGAAGGGTTAAATGAGGAAACATTTAAAAAACATCTGTACTGCATAAATGCGTTGTACAACTTAATTGCAATATCCAAAATTTTAAATTTTCGAATTGCAACAATTTAACGAAGATGGACTTTAAAAGTAAGGATTTGTTTCGCAAAGAATTTTCTATTTTGTGAACTTTTTAAAAAGTACAATGTTTGAAGTAGGTCAGTGTATCAATTGTAAATATTATAAGTTAGGGGTTTATTTGGTGTTCACTGCAAATAGTTTTGATTATATTTTAGACCACCATTTAGACCTGAAGTCAGTCCTAAGTCCTCTTGTTTTGTTATATCCAGATTTCTTTTATCTGTTATACTCCACTTACGGCCATTCCAACTCCTAGAGGGACAATCGAATCTAATAGTCATTGCTAATCTGATTGGTTCGTACGCAGCACAGTTGGATTGAAAGTATTCGTTTATTTTCAAATAGGGCTGAGGTAGCCCGGATGTAAGAGTAGCGGATTAGCAGCCGGGGTTTCCGAGTTCGATCCAACCAAAGACGGTCGTATAACATGGGGCTGCTGCTCGTTAAATCTGTCGTGGCCTCAAATGTCCTCACGTTGGCGTGGTGTGGAAGTGTGGAGTGTGGGGTGCCAGTTCAGGTGCGGACCTCGTCATCTGACCATGTTGTCCTCGGATCCTTCACTCCTGGATTGATCCTGGACCGTCGCCAACAGCCCGTTATGTTGCTCCAGTGCAATGTTAATTCAACTACCTACCTACCTCATATTCGCGATTGAGGCTAGCATCAAGTCCATATAACATGCACAGTTTTTCCTCGTGCGTGAAGGGGCCGCGGTGGCCCGGTTGGAAGAGTAACGGACTCGCAACCGAAGGGTTGCGAGTTCGAATCCAGCCAAACACCGTCGTGTACAAAGGGGGCTGGTGTACGTTAAATCTGTCGTGGCCTCAAATGTCCTCACGTTGGCGTGGTGTGGAAGTTTGGAGAGTGGGGTGCCAGCTCAGGTGTTGCCTCGTCATCTGACCGTGGTTCAAAATTACGTGGTGTTGTCCTCGGATCTTTCCCTCTGGGATTCATCCCGGACCGTCACCAATAGCCCATTGTGCTGCTCCAGTGTGACGTTAATTGAAAATACCAATACCAATACCAACCTCGTGCGTGAACTGTCATTCTCTCCTCTTTTTCCAGTCTTTTTAATAGACTGCCTCTCTAATGACGAGGTATTGTCCTCGTATCTTTCCCTTCGGGATTCATCCCGGATCGTCGCCAATAGCCCATTGTGTTGCTCCAGTGCGAAGTTAATTAACTACCGACCTACTGCCTATTTTCAAATAAGTAGAGTATCTTCCATTCACCTGTGAGGCTGATTTCCTCAAGTTATTATTATATTGTAAATACAGTATAGTACGAATAGTGTCTAATTGTCAAGATATCGGGGTTAATAACACTTAGTAAGTGGGTTGCATATACGTGGAGCTTTGAATTAGCCGTTGCTTGACCGCAGGGTGACCATTGCAACAATTACGCTTGGGCAGAGTTAATAGCGTTATCTCAGCCCTAGGTCTAACACTGTGTTCAAAATTGGTATTACCACAACCTCTAATTGCAGATCAAATAAGTGATTAAAATCTCGTCTTTGGGCATCAATTTGGAAGAAGGTAGTTTTTACATTTTTCTTCTAAAGATTCATCAATGAATGGTAATAAAATGACTGATAGATGAGCTAAATTGCCAACCACAATAGGCCAGGTTCCTTTGAGTCCATGCGTCTGGGTAGGGTCAAGAGAGAGGCTTGATCACTTTGGTGGACTGTATGGAGGAACGCTGGAATGAATCGCCATCTTTTTCAAATCCAGAGTGAGACTAATGATCTCCATTACTTCAAAAGATCCACAGGGCAGTTGCCACTTTTAGGCTAAAGCCAGAATAGGCCACATTGTAACTTAGGCCTTCTTGAATCGTTGTCACCCGGCTGACTCCAACAAGTGCCTCTTTTGCCTTTATGACGAAGAGACTGGATCATATCTTGTTCAACTGCACTGGAGAGAACATTTCTAGAATTCTCTTAAAGAAAATTTCTGATTCATCTTCCATTGTCACTGTTTTTTCTGATGTTCACTTTATGTACATTGCTTCACTGGTTTATATGACATCGTGAAATCGGTGTTAATACGCTGAACTCGTGTATCAAGATGTAGTAGTAGTATCATCAATTCATCAAGAAAAATGCAAAAACCACCATTAAAAATAAATTTCTGATTGAATAAGACAAACGAAGTGTTTTAGAATAAAAATAGTTGTAGAACATTTGAATATGAGAGAGTTTTTCTGGAAAGCTAAATACAGAGGGCGATATTGTTTTGCTGACCTTTTTCGTAACTTCTGGCGTCGCTTGGCCTGTTATTGGAATGCGATTTCACTTGCCACTTTTATTTAAGTAACGCCAAACATCACCAAAATTAATATGAATCAAATTAGTTCTTAATTGAAGCATTTTTTGTTCTTCTGCAACTTGTTTACACTGAAAACTGCAGATTGCAGAGAACTACAAGAAAACCACGAATTTTTCGATTTGGTTTGGTTTGTTTTTACTGTCTTTTTTAACGAATTTTTCGGTTTACCTGATATATTCAACTTATTGTTTACAATGAACCTTGAATCAAAATTTTATAACCTTTTGATCTCAATCATGTCATTATTACTATCAATTATATCATTTAAAGCACTTTATATGAATTTTCAATTAATCTTTTTCTGTGCCATTGGGTAGGAATCAAAAATAATGTTACTTTTGTAAACACCTAGAATTTTTCTGCTGCATTCAATCTCCTCATATTCAAAATATTTTAGAAAACGTTTCCCTCCATTATGTTTTATTCAAGATTGCAAAGCTTTTCCAAAAGACATGTTAGTTGATTACCTTGGCTCAACAAAATGTTCTCGATCTTAAAAATTCCTTTCTCAGTCTATTTCAAAAGCACTAGAACACGAACAAAGCCAGATAGGTAAAAAACAGTCTGTACCTGTCTGGTTAGTTAATGATGGTTTTTCCTATGGTTTATCGATTTAGTGATGCATTATTTGAAAGGGAATGTGACGTAATCAACCCGTTTCTCTACGTTGCCATGGCAATAATTACCAGGTAATCTTTTAAACTCAAGTTGATGGTTCGTGCGACTTTTTCCAAGCAAAGCTTATAAGTAATACGCGTGATGTCAACGGAAACTTTAAATAGTATATTTGCTTGACATTATTTACGATTTTCCACGAACATGCATTTCCAGTTTGCATGTCATTTACATAACACTTCGGATTCAATGTTTTAAAATAAAAAAAACAGCGCTTCTCTATTGCATTAATTCACGAAAGCATTTTATACTTTATACATAACAGAATCCTCTAAAATGTTTCAGCTTGGCCATAAATGATACATCAAATTACTTTAAATTGGAAATTGTATTGACACAAATAATTGTAAGATTTTGCTTTTGTGGTATTACATCATGCCTTTATTACACTGCTGGCCACCCAAATTGCAACACCAAGAAAGACAAGAGATATCACAACAAAATTTATTTTGTAGATAACATGTTGACCAAGTATCAAATGATTAAATTTATAGACTTCTGTGAAGTGTGGTTCCTGCCAAAATCAGTAGCCAGAGTAGCCGCCATTGTTGGAGATCACCGCTGCCACACGCCTCGGCATTGATTCAAAGAGACTTTGGATGTGTTCTTGGGGTACAGCAGACCAAGCAGCTTCCACACGTTGCCAAAGTTGATCTGGTGTGGCAGCTGGGGATGTATTCTGGGTCAATCGTTGAGCAACCATGGACCACATGTTTTCTATCGGCGAAAGATCCGGAGAGCGAGCTGGCCAGGGAAGCAATTCAATCTGGCGATTGACGAAGAACCCTTGGACAATGCGTGCCACGTGTGGTCGCGCATTATCCTGTTGAAATATGGCTGTGGGCAAGCCCTGAAGGTAAGGAAGGACAACTGGCTCCAACACCTCGGAGATGTAGCGCTGGCTGTTTAAAGTACCGGCAATGCGTACTAGAGGAGTGCGAGAGTGATATCCAATACCGCCCCATACCATAATACTCGGTGCAGGACCAGTGTGGCGGTGCATAACGCAGCTGTTCAGCATCCTCTCTCCACGGTGTCTCCAGACTCGAATCCGACCATCGTGGTGTTGCAGACAGAAGCGTGACTCGTCAGAAAAGACAATTTCATTCCATTCTGCCGTCCACATCCTTCTTTCATCGCACCATTGGCGGCGGAAACGTCTGTGGTTCTGCGTCAAGGGTAGACGAAGCAATGGACGTCTTGCGGACAGACCACTCTGCTGTAAACGGCGTCGAATGGTACGCACAGACACTGGATGATGCGGTACATACTGAATGTGCTGTGCTATGGTTCGTGATGTGGCTGAGCGATCCGTCACTGCCATACGCACAATATGCCTGTCATCACGTGAAGTGGTGCACTGAGGTGGATGCGATCGAACACGTCGGTCCGTCGTACCCTCCTGCATCCAACGATCACATATCCGCATTACAGTTGTTTGGTTTCGTCCAACACGACTACCGATTTCCCTGAAAGATAATCCACAATCTCGGTAGGCCACTATCCTTCCTCTGTCGAACTCGGATACTTGATCAAAAGATGATCGCTGTTTTCTACGAGGCATAATTGATCGTTTTTTTTAAAAAAACCACAAGAAAAACACAATTGGCGTACTTGAAATCGTCGAAATCTCCAAGCCTTAAATAGCGCTTTGAAGTGGCGCCACAGGCGCGCGTGATGTGCGTCTGCGCTGAAATTCTAATCATTTGCATATCTCACCTCCGCTAATGCATGTTGTAAATTTCATATTATTTGCATGCTTCCTTCAGGGTGTTGCATTTACGGTGGCCAGCAGTGTAGTAATATAAAAAATGCAAAAAAACTATATTTTAATGAGTGTAATAAATTGTTTTGGGGTGGGGGAAATGTTATAACTGATTTAACTCTCTGAGCTTCACGAGATTTCCCCGTAGTGTATCATTACGAAAAGCCCACTACACACACATAATGACTAAATAACAGCACCTCTTCGTTGAAAGAATCATAAGGGGTAGTTGAGTTAACGTCGCAATGGAGCAACAGAACAGGCTATTGGCGACGGTCCGGGATCAATTCCGAAGGGAAAAATTCGAGGACAGTACCTTATCACTTTGAACCATGGTTAGATGACGACGTCAACAGCTGAGCTGGCACCTCACTTTCCTAACTTCACACCACGCTAACATAAGGACATTTGAGGCCACTACAGATTTAACATGCACCAGTCTCCCCCATGTACAAAGAATCCTAGAAAATATACCAAGGGTCAAACTGGTTACATGTCATGCATAGATGACTGCAGGTTGCTGAACGGATATATGCGAATGGATTCCTCTGAGGGTTAATGGTTAACAACTCTATTATCCTATCTAGAGCAGTATCAAGTTGGTTTGAGTGCTGGTCACTAAGAATTGAATATATTTTACCGTCATGGGGGACTAAGGGGCCCCAGAAATGCGAAAAGTTATTGTACTGCAATATAGTATATTGTGTTGTCTTAGTTCAAGCTATGACCTTTTTCATTGTATAAGAGGTTTGCAGCTACGGGGGAAAATTGAAACACTTTCCCTTTAATCGATCGTAGTAGAGAAAATTCTAAATATAAAGTACAAGTAAAATAAAGTTCAAGTAAATAAATTTAAAATTCGTTATTTTTAGACTTTTTCAAAAAGAAATTATCAACTTTGAGGATAAAGCTAAAATTTCGTATGGTCAAATAAAAAATATATTTGAATCGCTTTCCATAAAAATTTATTCTTAATAGCTCCTTACGGAACCTAGGGTTCAACATGACCATATCTGGAAAACGCTGGATTAAGGAAACCTTTTATCAAAAAATACAGAATCGATCAAGTACGAAGGCAATCAACTTTTAAAATCTATGATGATGCATTGATGTATTTTTTATTTGGATACTTTTTTATTCGTATTACACGAGTAATACCACATACTTTTGTCTATGTGATGTATACGAGTTTCTACTTCTCGTACACATATTCTGTCCTTGCCGAGTGATACTAAACTGCAAAGAAATTTCCAATCTGTTTCCGAACTATCTTCATTCTACAGTGCGCAATGAAAGTTTTAATGTATCTCAAATGTGTAACGCCGTCCATTTCAACGCTTCCTGTAAAATCATTTACGTCATTTTCCAATCCCTTCCCAGAAAAGCACGCAGAAACCACCTGCTATTCCAGGATCCATCCCACTCATAATATACACTTGATCGTTTCAAACCCAAACCATAATTGCTTTTGTGAGTGTGTCTTGAGTGTGAGTGAAGCAACACATATAACTTCAAAACCGATTATCCCATTTCAACGTCTTTCGAATTGACTTGACTTGCATTAAACCGGTTTTTAAAATCACCGTATTCTTGCATAACAGAGATCAAAAGAAACTGTCGTTGATTGAATAATAAAATTTTTAAGTAATACATTGCAACGTTGAGCGAAACTTTCGTTTTTCTCTGACAATTTAACGAATCCGTCCACACAAGAATCACGTGCCGAGATGCAGAAAGTGTCGAGTTCGCTTTGTTCCGTGGCACGTGGTACAGACTGTCCGGATAATGAGACGAAACTGAAACAATCGCTTAACACCCTTATATCATTGACGCAAGTGCCATCAGTCAATTTCACCAGTGACGTCAGTCAGCACGTCGGGAAATAGCTGAACTCCTGGGGACTTCTTGGGCCCTGGGCCAAAAACGTTTCCGAGATTTCTTTAGAATGGAAAGAGTGGCTCTTTATAAAATTGGGCACCTTTAGAATTTGAAAGAAATGTCAGTCTTAAATATAAACGCTAAAATACGTTCCCCTGGTAGTCAGGTATTTAATTAATGTCTCACTGGAGCACAACGGACTAATGGCGACGGTCTGGGATCAATCCATAAGGGGAAATATCCAAAACAAGTTCCCTGATATAATATCCAAAATTCCCGTCGCATTAATCAGTAGCATTAAATGGGAAGAAATTTAAGGATTTTTTTATATTCCGGCTTTCCAATATTTTAGTCGGTCGATCAAAATAAAACATGTTTTATAAAATTAATCAAACTATATTCTTCATATGTGCGATGTCGGCCTTTATTCATTCGGTATACCCAATGCTCTAGCAACCTGCGAGTTGTAAGCGGCACATATTCGAATACTTAACTTACCGGAGGTATATTTCTCTCTCCTCACTGGCAAAAAAACTTCCCTTGTGTATGCCTTTATAAAATCGGTCACTTTAAGTTTAGAATTTAAAAGAAATATCTAACATATAGACGCTAAAATATGTCCCGTAATAATAGCCAAAAGTACCCGTCGCACTTATTTGCATTTTCTGTGAGACGAAATCTTAAGGATTTTTTATATTCTTCTTTCTTACACATTATTTTAGTCAGTCAGATTTTATGATTACTGTCATTTCAAAAACTGAATTAATTTAAGGAAGAACCCTAAAGCTACCTATTGCATATTAATGTAAGTCAATTTTTCAAATTAGCAGGGAAAGGTATTTTAATTTTGAATAAATTCATGAAATGCAGTATGCGCGCTATTAAACTTCAATTCATTTAAAAAAATCTATTACGGCGCAGATTCGATTCCTGAAACTTGCTTTGGTACAGTTCTGTCTCCTCTAGCAGAAAAATTTCCCTGTATGTGCCCATTACTTGACGTTGTTTGGAACTACTTGGCCAAATATGGTCCTTAAGCCATAAAGTCCAACCCAACTAACTTTATGTGACGGAGTTGGTATAGGAATTTAAAAGAAATGTCAGTCTTAAATATAGACCCTAAAATATGTTCCCTGGTAGTTAGGTAGTTAATTAGAATTTAAAAGGCTGTTTCGGCCCATCTGAATAGCTCAATAATACTCAAAACTCAGAAACTCTAGTGGACTGTTTATTACTCATTATACTCATTACTAATACTAGAAGATGCTCTCCAACACCTTCGCGTGGTACAGACAAGCTCAACTGGCTTGCTGCCAGAAGATACATTTTAAATTGCTCCATCTAGATGGCGCTTTACAAAAAATAGGAACTACACGCTTTAACATAGCGCCGGGCATTGCAATGTATGAAAGACATTCAAGTAATTGTAAATTGAAATGAAGCATTAAATTACATAAACAATAACAAAACATTCTTGGTTACAATAAATGAGGTGCTCAAAGATATATTAAAACACTAGAAATAAAGTAAATTAATATACAAACAATTAGTTATTTACAGGTAATAAACATAACTTCGAAATTGGTCGTTTATACTGACCAGAAGCTGTTTTAATTTTTGCTACCCTAATTTTACCATCAGTTCCTGGATACACTTCTGATATTCTACCTAATGACCATTTGAACGGGGGAAAATTATCCTCCTTTACTAAAACTACCTCACCTATTTTCACATTATTTTTACAAAACATCCATTTGTTTCTTTCCTGCAGATTATTTAAATAATCCATACTCCATTTTTTCCATATTTTTTGAAAAATTTGCGTGATTTTTTGCCAATTCCTTAACCTATTTTCGTTTATATTAGTAAGATCAGGCTCATTTAAAGAATGAAGAGGTCTGCCAATTAAAAAATGGGCAGGTGTCAAAACTTCTATCTCCTCTACATCAGAAGTTATTGGTACAAGGGGACGGGAGTTCAACATTCCTTCAATTTGAATAATGATGCAGTTAAATTCCTCATACGTTAACTTCAAATTACCAACAACTCTTTTAAGATAATATTTAAAAGACTTCACACCTGCCTCCCAAAGACCCCCGAAGTTAGGAGCTCTTGGAGGCAGAAAGCTCCATTCTATTTCTTCAGACCCTAAATAACCAGAAAGAATCTCATCTGGTTTACATACTAAAGTGTGCAATTTTTTAATCTCCATGCTAGCACCCACAAAATTTTTTGCGTTATCTGTGAATAATTTAGCAGGTTTGCCTCTTCTTGAGATAAATCTTTTTAAAGTTTCAATGAAAGAAGAAGTAGTTAAATCGGTAACATTCTCTAGATGTATTGCCTTTGTTGTGAAGCAAATAAATATACAAACATAAATTTTATGGAGAATACCTTTACGTTGATTTCTATATTTAATAGAGAAAGGACCACAGAAATCAATTCCAGTAATATTAAAAGGAAAGTTTTCAGTAACTCTTTCTTTGGGTAAATCGCCCATAATTTGATTTACTGTTACCGGTTTCACCTTGAAACAAACTACACAATTATGCACTATTTTCCTACAAAGATTTCTACCATTTACGATCCAAAATTTCTGCCTCACATGGTATAATAAGGCTTGTGGGCCTGCGTGTAGATATTTAAAATGATAATAATTAACTATTATTTCTGTTAAATTATGTTTAGAAGGCAGAATAATTGGAAACTTTTTCTCATAAGTTAAATTACTATTTTTTAGTCGGCCTCCTACTCTAAGAAGTCCAAAGTCATCAATAAAGGGATTAAGATTCTTAATCGAACTATCCTTTGGAACCATATCTGATTTTTGAAGACCATTTAATTCAGCTTTAAAATACTCACGTTGAACTAACCTTACTAGTGTTAATTCTGCTATTTTTATTTCTTCTGCATCTAATGGTCCTACCTTCTTTGGTATGCTTCTACAATTTCTACAAAACCTAAGAAGAAAACTTATAATACGGATTATTTTAAAATACTTATTACTACAGTTCAATAAATCATTAGTAAAAGCATTCACAGTTAAAGTCAAACACGGTAGAAATTCAGGATCAACACAGTTTTTGAGTTCATCAGTGTTTTTCTCAATTACAGATTCAGGTATAACTCTAATAGGGTACTCATCTTCCTTTAGGAAGTCAGGTCCATCCCACCACAATTCACTTAGTAGCAGTTTTTTGGCGTCCATACCTCTGGATATAAGGTCAGATGGATTTTCTTCAGATGGAACGTAATGCCATTCTTCAATTTTGGTTAGATCCTGTAACTTTGAAATTCGGTTAGCAACAAATGTCTTTAGTAGACGAGGTTCTTTCTTAATCCATGACAGCACAATCATAGAATCACTCCAAAGGTGAATAGCCGTCACTTCGAGTTTCAATGATGATTTCACTCGATGCATTAATTTCGCTAGAAGAACTGCCGCGCAGAGCTCAAGTCTCGGTATTGTAGTCTTCTTTAAGGGAGAGACACGGGATTTACTGCATACCAATCTCACTGACGTATGGCCTGATGCTGTTGTGGCTTTGCAGTAAATTACTGCTCCATAAGCTGCTTCTGAGGCATCTGAGAAGCCATGCAACTCTATGTCGTTAGCATTCTCAACTGAGATGAATCGTGGAATGTTCATGTCAGGAACCTTCTGCAGGGACTCGATAAATTCATGCCATTCTCGATTTTCTCTCTCCGGTAGTGGTTCACTCCAGTCTATTTTTAGCAGCCATAATTTCTGCATAAATATTTTAGCTTTTGTCACAAGAGGACCCAAAAGTCCAAGTGGATCGTATATCCTTGCTATTTGTGACAGAACTTCTCTTTTAGTATATACATCCTTTTTCTCTGGTTTAAAACTGAAGCAAAAACGATCAGTTTGAGGTTTCCATAAAATGCCTAAAGTTTTAGTACTAGGAGTAAAAGAATATTCTACAGATGCATCAGCTTCATTTTTCAAAAGCGATGCATGATTAGCCGACCATTTATGCAGAGCCATGCCACCTCGATCCAAAAGCAAAATAAGTTGCCGTTGCAGTTCCTGAGCTTGTATTAACTGATCAGCTCCAGTAAGCAAGTCATCCATATATGCATCTGATAAGAGTACAGATGCAGCCATCGGGAATTGTGCTCCCTCATCATATGCCAACTGCTGCAATGTCCTGGTTGCAAGATAGGGTGCACTTGTAGTTCCATAAGTTACTGTACATAGTCTGTAAGTTTTGATAGGATCTTTCTCAGAGGACTTCCAGACAATTCTCAATAAATCTCTTTGACCGGGATGCATCCAAATCATTCTATACATTTTTTTAATATCAGCAACGAACGCAAATAAATGCCTTCGGAAGCGTAGCATTATTGCGAATAAGTCATCTTGATTCACTCCTCCATTGTACTGCAAGGAGTTTAGGGAATTACCGTTAGATGTTACTGCAGAGGCGTTGAACACTACTCGTAGAGGTGTAGAACTGGAATCTGGACGTACAACACCATGATGGGGCAGATAGTACACCACATCTGGTTCTTTGCTTTCTTTTACTTCCTCCATATGTCCCATCCTTAAATACTCTTCCATGAAGGCTTTATACATGGACAGAATTTCAGGCTCTCTCACCAAACGCGCCCAAAGAGAATCTAATCGTCTCATGGCTATCTGCTTTGATTCCCCTAGGTTAGCCGGATTATCTTTCAAGGGCATTTGTACGACGTACCGACCACTTTCATCTCTCGTATGGGTTTTTTGAAAATGTTCCTCACAAATAAGGGCTTCCTCATTTTTTATTTTCTCACACTCAATATTTTCAATTTCCCAAAAATTTTGCATAATATTCTCTAAATCGATACAATCGTTAACAAGACCACACTGTACATTATCCTCAGTTATTGTCTGTACACTACCACTCACAACAAAACCGAATACAGTGTTTTGTAATATTAATTTAGTATTAGATGGATAAATTTGACCTGGTTTTAAAAGCTCATAAAAATTCTCTGCTCCTAAGAGTACATCAATGGGACCTGGAATGTTAAAACCGGTATCCGCTAACTTTATGTTATTTAATTCTGGAACGCAAATATCAATTTGCTTAGATGGTGTCAGATCTGTTATTCTTGGAACAACCAAAAATTCTAAATCTAATTTGAAATTTCTCAACTCATTAGTAATCTTAGCACTAACCTTAGATTTAATTGTTAAAGACAACCCATTCAAACCAGTCACTGCAATATTTATTTTTTCCTTTCTTAAATTAAGCTTATCTGCACATCTCTTACTTAAAAAGTTTGCATTAGCACCGACGTCGAGAAGACCACGAACGGGAAAAACATTACCCATATCATCGTATAAAAAACCAATAAAAGTGCTAAGCAAAACAGCTTTCGATTTAGCGGATGAAGTACTCGTCGCCACAAAATAGTTTCGATCCTGACTCAATTGTTTAGTCTCTGCTGGTACGAATTCTAAAGCTGTGGGGGAGGGGAAGGTGGTACTTTTCTCTCTTAAAGTGTTTACAATATTTTCACTCGCAACATTTTGTTTTTGTTCGTATGGGAAATGTAAGGTCACATGATGGCGCCGCCTACAAAGATTGCAAGAATATTTCGACTTGCAATTTGATACTCTATGATTCCCTAAGCAATTAAAACAAAAGTGATTAGCTTTTACGAATTCAATACGCTCATCGACAGACAATTTTTTGTAATTAGGACATTTATATAAGGGGTGATTATCAATACATGAAAAAACACACTTATAACTCTTAACGTCTGACAAGAAAACTTTCGATGTATTTTTTGACTCGGAAAATTTATTTACCCTTGTATTTTCTACTAAAGTTTTACCTCGGGATGTAAAATATAAATCAATTTCTCTCGCTAACTCAGAGGGTTTAAACGAGCCGTCTGCCTGTCTCAGACTTATATGATAGGCGGTTTCTTTATCCAAGGTTTGACATATTTTATCTGATATAATTAATTCTTTGAGGGTTTCGAAATCAGTTGCTTTTCTCAACTTTAAATAATATTCCCAGCTCGTCGTTAATCGCGATGCAAATTGTATATACGTTTCATTGGGTTGGCGGTGTGTTTTCCTAAAATTTTCTAAACACGATTGGGGTGTAGGTTCAAACTCTCGAATTACTATTGCTTTTACTTTAGAATAATCATTTAATTCATCATCTTTTATGTAAGTTATCACATTAGTTGCCCTTTCACCTAACAAATTTAAAAGAATCTCCGCTTTATATTTGTCAGGTACGTTTTTTGATACAAAGGCCCTTTCTAATGATGAGAAAAAATAACCCCAAGCTTCAGGTCTACTAGGAATTTTAATTGTTAAAGTACGGACACTTTTGATCAGAGAGTCCAAAGATTCAGTTTGATGACTGTCAGTAACATCCTCAGGTTTTGATTGCGCTTTTATGCGAGCTAATTCTAATTCTGTTTTCATTCTCTCAAGTTTTATTTTTTCAAGTTCTATTTGCCGCTGCTCTTCAGACTTCCTTTCCTCAATTATCATGGTTGCTAACTCTACAACCCATTTTTTGTCTGTTATGTACTTCTCATTTTGTTTTATTATACTGCTTAACTCTGCAATAGTCATTAGCTCATTAACATCTTCTCCTAACTCACTAGCAATTGCTTTTAAATCATCTTTCTTAGCGCCTTTAAACATTTTGAATAACTATTTCATAACAGGAATAATAACTCAGTCACATACCTTAATTGCGTCGACGATGCTGATATGAATAGCAATATACAAGCTTTTAAATGGGAACTCAATTCACTAGTTGCTCCGGGAGACTGGACCACATGTTTCGGCCCATCTGAATAGCTCAATAATACTCAAAACTCAGAAACTCTAGTGGACTGTTTATTACTCATTATACTCATTACTAATACTAGAAGATGCTCTCCAACACCTTCGCGTGGTACAGACAAGCTCAACTGGCTTGCTGCCAGAAGATACATTTTAAATTGCTCCATCTAGATGGCGCTTTACAAAAAATAGGAACTACACGCTTTAACAAAGGCTGCTGTCACAAATTTTTATTTCCTGTTAAAGGTTGTTGATAGATAGTAGAATCTACGTCGAATTGGAGAAACACAACGGACTATTGTCGAAGGTCCGGGAATTTTCTATTAAAATAGTAGGCCAATGAAAAGGAGTATGTGCTGATCTGAATGATCTTAATGATCTGATTGTAAGATCCTACTGATCTATAATAAAGTATTACAAAAAAAATGAGTGTTGTGACGGTCTGGGTCGACTGCTTATGAAGTTCAAAACACAACTAAAATAATTTTAAGGAAATTATTTGCTATTACAAAATATATATATATATATATATATATATATATATATATATATTATTTGTTGGCTTGGTTATATAGTATTATTTGTAAATTAATCAATTCTTTGAAACAATACTTAATAAGAACAAGAATAGTAACAAAAGGCGGAAGGATCGCCTGCTAGCTAAGGACGCTCTTCTCTTATTCATAGCAAATCTTTGAAAAGCTGTGGGCAAATGGAGTAGTTTTAAAAGTGATAAATAAGTATAATAAGCATATTTTAAACATTTTTAGCACAAACATCGCTAATTTGTGTTGGTTTGTCACAGAATGGGGATTGCTTTGCTTCGCAAACTGGATTGTATTATAGAACCTATTGATGATGCAATGTTTGTTGTGTTGGCCACAAAATAGCAGTAATCAAACTCCATTTTCTGCATGCACATAAACCATACATGTTTTTCGAATCTAGACTTATTGAAAACAAAATCGTGAACTCTCGTTTGATACGAAGCTCAAGATTGTGAAAAATAAAAATACACAGCATTAGATACACAAAAATAACCGAAGAAAGTTATTGTAGTAAATATACTTTTAGATCATTGACGTAAACTCGAAGCACTTTTTCGCAAAGACGTCAGGTTTTGTAGTATTCATAACAAAAATAGAAACTGAATGAATCATTGTACACACCATTACGTCGATATTTAGTGGTTATAACCTTATATAGGTATTTGGTCTGACATTTATTATGGAAGGACGTCAAAATAAACGTGATAAAAAGAGCAATACTCTACTTTTAAGCAACACGCACATGAGAACTAAACGTGTCTAGATTGCTTTTTAGGTAGGTATTTTAATTAATGTCGTACTGTAGCAACACAAGGGGCTATTGGCGACGGTCCGGAATCAAACCCGAAGGGAAAGACCTAGGACAACACCACGTAATTTTGAACCACTGTCAGATGACGATAAACGTGTCTAGAGCAAACTACGTTGTGACGATGGTTTGGTTTGGTGTCCCGCTCTACGATCATTACTTGCTCATTAGTCCGAGGTCTACGGCTTCGGTTGTGATGAAAGATTTAATTTTTGCATACAACAATCGCTGTAGGGCTCAGATTTTTACTGAGGTGATGATTACATTCTTAATATTACTAAACTTTATTTATACAATAGTTCTGTTGCTCCAGGGCTACGTTAATTAAATACCTACATACCCATACCTATTTACAATGCGATCCAATAATCGTTTGAAGGGAACTATACTAAAAACTTTCAAGACTTAAAGTGTGAAGTGAAGACTGCGTATGGTAGGTAGGTATTTTAATTAACCTCAAACTGGAGCAACACAACGGGATATTGTCGACGGTCCGGGATCAATCCAGGAGAAGATACTAGGACAACACCACGTAATTTTGAACCATGATCAGATGACAAGGACACACATGGGCTGGCATCCCACTATCGAAACTTCAACACCACGCCAATGTGCGGACTGTGTACGTGGTATGATTTAAAATCTACCGAAATACGCTACACAATTACAGGCCTTTAATCAAAAAAAATTATCTTTCAATATTGATATCAAACTGCCCTTTAATCGCTCAAACTGTAAATTAATTGGTAAATATTCACACGCAGTAAACAATCGTTCAAACTACCTATATCTGTTTCGTTCATTCCACATGTCAACATCAGTTCCGAGTGCTCACGTCAAAATTACGGTTTATGCCCACGACATAACCTATCACTTTTTTTCTTTGGGGTAAAGTTGCATTAAAGGAGACGTTCGATTTGGTACTAACTCTGGTAAGCCGCTTTCCGTCTGGTTTTTAGCTTTCAGTGTGGCAGCAAATTTCTAATGCTGTTTACTTCCATCGATGTTATTTAAGTACGCATTACTGGCATTTATCATGATCTGATAAATATGGCCGGGATTGTAAACAAGAGACACAAGACCAATGAGCCCTTTTGGCTGTCACCGTAACATATATACGCGTGACTAAGGTAGATAGGTACCTGAATTAACATCACACTAGAGCACACAAAGGGCTATTGCCGATGATCCGGGATTAGCCGTAAAGGGGACTGATGCTCGTTAAATTTCGTGGCCTCAAATGTCCTCACGTTGGTGTGGTATGGAAGTTTGGAGAGTGGGGTACCAGCCCAGGTGTGACCACGTCATCTGACCGTGGTTCAAAATTACGTGGTGTCTTCGGACTTTCCCTTCGGGATTGATCCCGGACCGTCGCCAATAGCCCGTTGTGTTTGCTCCAGTGCGACGTTAATTAAATACCAACCTACCTACTGGGATTAACCGCGGAGGGAGAAATACGAAGACAACGCTTCGCCTTTTTCAACACCTAAGCTAGCTCCCCATGCTCCAAACTTCCACACCTTGCTAACGTAAGGACATTTGAGGCCACGACAGATCTAACGTGCACCAGACCCCACGTACACGATGGTTTTGCTTGGATCGAGTTTCATACTCGTAATCCTCTGGTTGCTAATCTGCTATTCTTTACCCCCAGCAGGGCTTCCGCGTTCCCATGTCTCTAAGGCATCAGTTAGAATTGGTGACAAATTTTCACCTGTCGACTAAACGTCCTCGTAATGCTTACTTTTATTTTACCTTAATTTGCATTAGTTTGCAATTCAAAAAGCACTGCTCAAGGGCGGTTTTGTTTGAAAATAAATAATATTTTGGAAAGAGAATGGGCGACTTGTTAAGGTTTGCACGTGGGCAGCTTATACCTCAGCCAACTACCCTCTCTCGACAACTAGAATATTCAGAAATTCTGGCTTTTGTTCGTCGCTTAATTTTGCAACATGTGGACTAGTTAGATGCATTGCATAGGATGTTCGATTTGGCACTAACTCTGGTAAGCCGTCCTCCTTCTGGTTTTTATGGGCCCGCGGTAACCAGGTTGGAAGAGTAGCCGATTAGCAACCGGAGGATTGCGGGTCCGAAATTCGGTCCAACCAAAGACCTGTCGTATACGCGGGGGCCTGTTGCACGTTAAGTCCGTCGTAGCCTCATATGTCCTCACGTTGGCGTGTTATAGAAGTTTGTAGAGTGGGGTGTCTGCTGATGTGTTCACCTCGTCATCTGACCGTGGTTCAGAAAGGCGAGGCGTTGTTTTCGGTAGGTATTTTAATTAACGTCACACTGAATGAACACAACAGGCTATTGGTGACGGTCCGGGATCAACCCCAAAGCGAAAGATCCGAGCGTTGTTTTCGGATCTTGACGTTAATTAATCGTGCCTTGACGTTAATTAATTACCTACCGCCTTCCTTCTGGCCACCTGCTATGCGAATTCTTGCAAAGCGTTCTTAATTTTGATATCTTGGAACAAAAGTTTGTTCAGTAACGTAGTTAGGATTTCATTTTGGTGGGCAGGTAGTCAATTAACGTCGCACCGGAGTAATTAATACAAAGGGATATTGGTAACTGTCCGGGATGAATCCCAAAGGGAAAGATCCGAGGACACCTCGTAATCTTGAACCACGGTCAGATGATGAAGTCAGATGCTAAGCTGGCACCTCACTCTCCAAACTTCCACACCGCGTCAACGTAAGGGCATTTGAAGCAGTGACAGATTTAACGTGCACAGGCCCTCGCTTATACGACGGTCTTTGGTTATACCGAGTTTCGAACTCATAACCCTCCGGCTCTTTTCGTTATACAGTAAGCTAAGGAACATATTATAATATATTTATTAAGCTGTAATTTAAAAAAAACGTTTAGAAACTTGAAAATCTTATCCTATGTTCGCTGTTCCAAGTTTATCTACCCAATTTGTTTTCAATTAATATAGTTTAATAAGAGTGCTTTCGAAATTTAAAATGCTACCGAATTAGCTTATTCAATTATTGATATCCATATGCTCAATATTCAAAGGGTTGGCTTTCAACGGTTGAGAAATACACTGTGGAAAATGTGAGGTGTACTCTGTTCTTGACAGGCATTCACGTTCCTTTATTCTGTCAGATCTTTGTGTTGCAATATGTTTTGACTGATAAAAGAACTGGAAATGAATTGCGGCATTATCTTCTTCCAGGGGAAGAAATATGAAAACAGAACAGATGAAGGGAAACTGCAAATTAAATTTAGACAATATCATCTCCAGAAGTGACAGCTAAAAATAAAGATTTATTGTTTCAAAATTGACAAGCATTCTATTATTCAGCAAACCGAGGATATCAAATCAGCAAATATGCTACAAAATTTTAATTAAGAATTGAACGAATTTTACGCACTTGGAATTCAAAAGTATTGCTTCCCAATTGAAAAGTAGTCCCAATAGAAAAAATCCGTTGTGTTGATCCAGTGCGACGTTAAGTAGCTACCTACCCAATTGAAAAGTGCTAAAATAGTTTATGAGAGGCATTTTCTGTCAAACCGAATATAAGTGGCGGCAGTTTCTCCCGCAATACATGTTTCCTGTATGTAATCCGGATGTGACATCAAATGTCATCACGTTGGCGTGGTGTGGAAGTTTAGAGAGTGGAGTGCCAGCTCAGACGTTTTCAGGCGCGATCTTTCCCTTCAAGAAATATCCCAGACCGTCGACAATAGCCTGTTGTGTTGCTCCAGTGCGACGTTAATTCAATCACCCTTCTACATATCTCTCTATACAATCCTGTCATTTAGATTTATGTTTCCATGAAAAGTACGCTCGTTTTCCCCGTATTCTCCAAATAATAAGAATTTATTTTTTCAAAATTGACGAGCATTCTATTATTCAGCAAACCGTGAATATCGAATAATAATTTTAATTAAGAATTGAACGAATTTTACACATTTGGAATTCAAAGTATTGCTTCCCTATTGAAAAGTAGTCCCAATAGACGTTAATTCAATCACTTCTACATATCTCTCTATACAATCCTGTCATTTAGATTTATGTCTCCATGAAAAATACGCTCGTTTTCCTCGTATTCTCCAAATTATCTTATCCACCAATTTCGCAACTCGCAAGCTAAATGAAAAGGAACGCGTTATCTTCCACTCCATACATTATCCTGACCTCCAAAATCTTTGTTGCTAAGGCGCTGCGTTGCTTTTCTCTCTCCACGTTTCCCCTCACGTGCGAAACGTTGACCTAAAACAAATAAAATATCGGTGGGGTGTAATTTTAACTCGTCTTACTCGACGAACCAGTCATCAGAGAGAAATAAACTGTCAGGTGTTCGGCGTTGCTGCAGGTTGTAATTGCTATTCAGATGAGTGACCGAAACTGGTTCGAACCGGTTTGTTCTTCGGGAGGCACCATTTTTAAATTTTTTTTTATTCCTATTCGGATTGAGATAACGTAACTTCTCGAAGTGGATCACCGTGGACTCTGTCGTAACAGATCACCTTTGCGGTTTCAGTTACTCCATATAGTTCATTTCAAACCCTGGAGGTTGACAAAACAGATCTTGAAACGTATCATATTATGACTATGGTGGAAAGTTCGAACCACCGTTTTCCGGGGGGTGGGGGCTACATTACAACTCCCGAAATGTTAATGATGTTCCGAAAATATGTGCAGAAAACTTATTGGGTGTAAATCTAAGTTTTGCATAGCCCACTAGATGAAAAATCGAGGATAGGTCTAAGAACATTTTTGCAAACGAAAGGCTCCTTTCGAGGGGTGCACCTACGGTGGGGGCTATTGGAGTCCAGTTTCCATCGGGATTGATCCCGAACCGTCGCCAATAGCCAGTTGTGTTGCTGCATGCGGCGCTAATTCAACTACCTGCCATTCTCTAGTGTGTTAAATAATGTAAAAATAGGAACAGGTAAATGCGGGCCAGCATCCCCAAAGTCCTCCAGGAATGTAAGTCCCTTCCCACTGTTGTTGGTGGGTGCGATGTGGCAGCTTCTCCCATGGTCCCCCGGGGTAACGCAGACACTGCCCCTTTCTCACCAATTAGAGCTTGAAGGGTCATACGATCGATAAACTCGAATTGGAAAAAATTGCATTTACGCGTTCAACAGATCCTAGCATTACTCATTTTGTTTGGTTAATTTGTCTCTAAGCTCATGTTTTGTTACGCGAGGACGAATTTGACCTGAATTCAGCTCATTCTGTTAGGATTCATTTGTCTAAGTTTGAATTCAAGCTTATCGTAACCTTGTTGTCTAAATTTCAACTGTACACGTTATACTCTTGAGTGTTATGACAAGTTGATTTTCCAATGTCATTACACAAATTACCGACCTTCTGCTGTATTTTATGGAGTTGAATATCTGTGCTTTCTGATGACAACAAACATGACGCAATGGTGCAATTAAATGTTGATGAAGTAGATCAATTAGCTAAGAAACTTCTATGCATGACCCTGTTTACACAGAAAAGTTGTGATTAAGCTTCCTTATGTGGTTTGCATTAACGAGTAATCACATCAGAAGCAGTTGTCAATATACCTACATCTTTAGTTGTATCTTAACCCTCTGAGCTTCGTGAGATTCTCCATTGTAGAGTTGCTTTTACCTCACAGTTAATGACTAAATAACCACATCTTTTTAAAGAATCCATGAATTCTTACAACCTTAAGAAGGATTTTGTTGATCCTCACCTTTTAATAGAATCTTTATCTGGAGCGATTCTATTGGTCCTTTCTTAGAATAGAATCATTTGGAAAGGTTCAGTTGGTCAAGAATGTCAAAATGCATTAGAAGTCATGGAGGGAAGACTGCAGGCTTTAAAATGGAATTAAGCGTGCGAAACCCTCAAAAGGTTAAAAGCTGATGATGAGACAAGCTTCTACAACTCTATTTTGCCATGTAAAGCTCTACAAAGAACTAGGCCAAAAAAACATTTTGTCCATTGTAGGCCAACTTAAAATTTTGCGTCTCATAGTCAAAGTTGAACCAGCCTCCCTTATTTCCAATCTGATTAAAAGCCGTTTTTATCTGCTAAACTTCTGTTTGCGTTGGATCTTCTGCTTTCATTAGGCATCAACACCAATTAAATAATTTATGTATTTTAATTTTATTTAGTTATATTTAAAAAATGATAATTCTCTTTCTGAAAATAAACACAGTAATTAAAATTTGGCCTCTAGCTGCAGCCTATTAAAAATACGGAATTGTACTAAACAATACCCACCTACTCGAAAACTTCGTAATTTAAAATTTGAGAAAGTACTTATCTGAGAATTAAAAGGGCAGCTAAATTTGGGTTTGTTTTCAGCTAAAGATTGTTACTTTTCCGAAGATTATCCAGTATCATTATCAGATAGGTACTTCCTAAAACGTTTCTCTAATAAGATGAAGACACCTTGGGAATTCAAGTGGGTTTTCCAAAAGGAGGCACGTTCGTTTCTCGTTTTTCGAGTGAAGTAACACCCTCCTGAAAAATATGTTATGAATTTTACATTGTGAAATGGAATTTGAAATATTAATACTATTCTGATCGATAATACGAGTTTCAAGAACCAATTCTTCGACTATACAGAAGAGCGGGAATTACATAGGTTTATCATACGTCTAAATTTAACCGAGATTGCTGGATTGAAAGATGAGTCCTTGTGTTCCGGCTAGTTGATCATTTCTCCCTGTAAGAAAAACGGCCGTGTTCCTTAACCCCACGTGGGGCCGCGGTAGCCAAGTTGGAAGAGTAGTGGATTAGCAATCGGTAGGTTGCGAGTCCGAACTTCTCGATTCAACCAAAGACCATCGTATACATAGGGGCTGGTGCACATTAAATCTGTCATCGCTTCAAATGTCCTCAAGTTGGCGTGGTGTGGAAGTTTGGAGAGTGGGATGCCAGCTAGAGTGTTGACCACGGCATCTGACCGTAGTTCAAAATTACGTGGAGTTGTTCTCTGATCTTTCTCTTGGGGTTGATCCCGAAAATAATTCGCCAATAGACCGTTGTGTTGTATCAGTGTGACGTTAATCAACTGCCCAATCTAGCTTCAAACATCACTAGATAATTTTCCCGTGTGTACCGTTCGAGTGTTTGGTAATGAAAGCATTCATAGAAGAGAATAGGTCTTCTCGTTTTTTACCATAAAATCTTTTAACATACTCCCTTTAAAAGGTTAGTGCAAAATCAAAAACAGCAACCCTTGTTATATCGCTCCTAAATATATTGCGTATACGATTATATCGCTCTTTTTTACTTCTTCACTAATGAAGTTTAATTCTGCGAAAAGGAGAGGAAATCTCAATCCATTTCTTTCGTATAAGGTATTCGAAGGTCATGTGATTTAAACAATTATCTTAGTCTTCCCGTGGACTCATCCAGACCAGTTCAGGGAGAAGTTCTTTATCGGTTCAACCCCAAAAGGATAAGTAGACATATCGTAAATGAGCTACCGTATATCAAATATATTCCACTGTATTGTATTCGCGCGCGTACATCATTTTAAATATTAGATGCATGATATAATGTTTAATAAGCGAATTTTTTCTGGAATAAGTTTTTCGGCCTGCGATATATCCCTGACTTCCTTGCCCCCAAAGGGGTGATGCACTATGGATCAGAGGATTTGTCCACTGCGCTAACAACCTGCGTGTTGTAGGCTGACAGGTTCGTTTCCCGGGTGTACCTCTCTTCTGTGTCAGTAAAACTTGCCTTGTGTTTGTATAACCATTACTTGGCCTTGTCTGTTTTGTGTTTGGTCAAATACGGCCCTGGTGCGCCATAAAACCCAACTAACTGTTGTAACCCTAGAAACACGATATATCGAGGGGTTACTGCATCTTCTACAACTTCAAAGGAGCGATTTTCAATAAGTAGAATGCTGTTGAGAATCAAAGAAGATTCACTTATCAGTGTCGGAAATGTCTGACATTTGAATCGACGAAAAAAACGGTTCCGGTTTTCGATCCCTCAATCTTTGAGCTTTACTTTGTTCCCAGATAAGAATGAGGCCTACTCTCCTGAAGATCGTTATTTACAAACCACTATCGAACTTGTGTACAAGCACTCAGGACTAGATACGATTAAAGAAGTAAATAGAAAAGTCTGTTCACACTTCTTTCTTTTTGGAAAATAAATTATTTCTTCCAAATATTTCCTTCTTTTTTTAAACTTGAGTGTCTTCCATAGTTCGTGCTACATATTAACCCATGGCTGCCTACCAAATTATTTGGGTTGGTCCCCATTGTCTGCTTTCTTTAGAACATTTAAAATAGCACGAGCATACTCGTGGCAAACTCGAACACACTACCAACCACGAATATACTCGGGGGACAAACATGAAAATCCTATCATTCACAAGTATACCCGTGGTGGTAAATATGAACTACCTACCAGTCGCGAGAAAATTTGTTGTAGAATACATGAAAATTCTATCAACCTTGAATATGCTTCGGTGGCAACTTGACCCCACCATCCATGAACATACTCGTGATTTGTAAACTGCCAACCAGGAGTATACTCGTGATCGGTGAGATGTCAACTACGAGTATACTCGTGATCGGTGAGATGTCAACTACGAGTATACTCGTATATTAGCTGCCTGTAAACCAAGAGTACACTCGTGGTTGGCATTATACCACGAGTATATTCGTTGTTGGCAGTGAATGCGCTCGCTGGTCGATAGTGACAGTGGCCCAACTAAGGGGTGGGTTGGTGAATTCACCCACATGTTCAAATACTTAAAATTATTAATATTTTACAAATTATTTTTTGAAGAAACATTCATTTGAATTTACCTTATATCCAATGAAAACAATTACGAATGGAACTTGGCTTAATTTATAATTTTACCTGCTTTTTTCTTTGTAACTTACTAGAATTCCACCTCTTATCCCAAACTACAGAATTATACCATCATTCATTTTATTTTTGCAATTAAGTTATTCCTCGTTTTTTTCGCTGAGTTAAATTTAGAAATAGTTGTGGCTTTTAGTCGTTTTGTACATTTCGTCATGAATACGGCAAAATAAATGGATAGCATACTATGCAGTGTACCACTGATAGAAATGTGAAGGCTTTTCTTCTCGTAAAGAGTTTTGTAATGCATTATAAAATCTGAACAATGTCGAAACCTTACCAATAGCAAATCTACAAAGAAAACGCTTTCAGGATAAACTTTTGCAACAGATGTGAAACTTTTTTTATTTGCCATAGTAAAATTGATAAATGTTTATGATTCATAAAACATAAAGTGCGCCAATAAGCAAAAAATGTACTGCTTGAGCAATTTCAACGTAGCTATTTGCGAAATAACGTTACCGGTTCGCTTTGCTGCTTTCAAATATTTATTTTTTTGATGAATGAGTATCATATGAGAATATCAATACAACTCATCAATAGCAAACACATTCTGCCGGAGAGCAGTGTCAGGTCTAGAGTAAACCTATCAGGAGGGCCTTATCTGTTCTACGGGCTGGTTTAACCTATTCGTAGGACGTTATCTGATCTGCGGGCCGGGAAAACGTGTTCGGGGTGCCTATCTGGTTTGTGAGACTGATAAACTTGTTCGGAGGCCGTAACTGGTCTGTTGTCCAGGTAAATCTATTCACTACAAGTCCTTTATCTGACGCGTACGGGTTTTTGTGGTCGCCATTTGATCTTAACGAGGACAATAGCTATTTCGCAAATAATTTTAGTGGAAAGGGAATGAGTAATCTTTGCTGCAATTCGGGAGTAAAGTGATCAGGGCTGGGACAAGATGGCGACGAGATCCTAAGCACTAATGTGCATACGATTGAAGAGGGAGAAAATTCTAGCTCTCCTTAGGGCTCTTATTGTCTATTCAGTCGAGTCGCCATCTTCGTCTGTTCTAAGTCAGAGTCGGTTAACCCGAGGATAGCGGGCCATACGTTACCCGGAAAAAAATTTGTCACATAAAAATCCGAGGTCACATAAAACCAAACATAACCCATCAAATCACATAAGAAACCATGAGAAACTAAGCAAATGGAAATTGGAATCAATTACAGAAATATTCAACAGGAAACACAAAACCAAATGAGGCAGTAACAAGAACGGCCTAGCCAATGAATTCGACAAAAATATGATATTTGATATTATTATGTTATTAATAAAGTAGAAACGGCCCAAAAGTGTTTAAAATTATTCCGGAAATGGAAGCATATTAACTCTCCAAATGGTTTCGACGAGATATCTCGTCCATCAAGATCTGATTAATTTTACTTATGACAAGATATCTCGTCATCAAGATATTGCAGATTCTTTTATGATGACGAGATCAAGATCTGGTCAGTTTCTTTTAATGGCAAGGTAGCTTGTCCATCAAGACATGGTCAATTTTTCTAATGACGTGATACCTCGTCGAGCCAACCACAAGGAGAGTTAACCTTTCCTTCCATCATATATTTTTTTTTACTTGAATGCATGAACAGCCTAAGTGGCACACGCCATTTTTGCAGTTAGGTTGTTCTTTCTCTCAGTGACTTAGCCACCTCTATAAAAACTAACTTACAATACAGTAGTATATATAGCAAAGTAACCTATCTCCACCATATGACATACATTTTGGTAGACGAAATTGCATTTATCTTCACACGTCTTGCTAAATCGGTGACCGACTAAGTGATTATGAACACACGCGCCTTCAAAAACAAAACCTAGTGGCACTTCTGGCAAATAACGGACGATGTTCGCAACAATCGGCGCTCTCGTGGAAGGATGATCCTGGTGAACATTTGAACTGTCAATATGGTGTCAATTCACTTCCAACAACCGTCTAAAGCCTTGTGGTAACAGTCTCTGCTTCTATTCATATCACGGCTTCACTCTTTGCCACTCTAGTCTTGTCTTCTCACTGCCTCACACTTGGCTTCTAAGGACCGACAGGACAATCAAACGATTGCAATCATTCATTGCATGATCACGCATACAGAAGTACAACTCTCAGCCATTGCTAAATTCTGGAGGGGAGTATTGTGATGTGAACTCAGCCACCATTACAAAAATTATCTTACAATACAATTATCTTACAATGGTATATATAGTGTTACCTATCTCCACTATGAAACACTTTTGGGTAGACAAAGTTACATTTTCTTTAGCACGTCTTGCTAATACATCAATCACCCACCACGACAGATCTTAAAATATACAGACAGGAATAGGATCATGAAAACTAAACAGGTTTTATTTTTAAACGCATTGTTCGTATTTCTTCTTCATACAAGAAGGAAAAAATAAAAAAATTGTTAGGAAAATATAATTATATTTTGAAATCAGGTCTGTTTAATAGCACATTTCGCAAGATAGCTGTAAAAATACTGTTTTGGATACAAAACAAGATATTTGGGGAAAGTATCCCTTTTCTGTTGTAAGCGCTTGTTCTATGGGATTCAAAATTTATAAGGATTTGTGCCTTTTCCACTTTTCAAATTAAATTAAGTGGAAAGTTTGTGGTTATTTGGCTAGGTTTCATGACACAAGGGCCATATTTGGCCATGCTGCACCAAACACAAGACAACGTCGAGTAATTGTCATACACACAATTAAATTTCTTACTGGTACAGAAGAGAAAAATATAATCAGGATAAGTTATCGGGATCGAACCTAAAGTTTATGGAAAGAAAAACAAACAGCTCATCGATTATTGAACTCAATTTGTTGTTATCAAATCAGTAATTGGGCGGCAAATGCTAAATAAGCCCACAGACGACAAAAAGGTAAGTCCAGTCCTGTACTTACATGGTTTGCCATTTCAGCTGGCACAGTTATTGGTTTGACCTGTCTGTATTTCATTTCGGAGAGTTCAAATTTAAAAATGAATTTTTTTGTGTGCAAAGTGAGGATCGTGTCCCATTTCTTTGAAGATCTTTGCTGATTTTGATTTTACCAGACTACGAACTTTAAAAGGATTACTGAGCACACAAAGTAACACATCTAAGTTGATTCAAGTACACGAACCGTAGTACAATAGTTGTTTCTTAAGTATTACAAAATAAACATTAAATACCATTATGCTCAAGCCTTATTTTGATCTAATTAGCCCTCGCGCAGCAAACAATAACCATAGACCGACAAATCAAAGTTTAACCACTGTTTCTGGAAATTCACTTTTTATTTTCTAGCGCTGTTGGGGTTTTGGCATAAGCAGATATGTGAATGTAGTTACGGCTCCAACGAGAAGGCAGTCGACATTCGGTCAGTCGATTTTTGAAAAGGTGTGAAAGCTAGTTAGAAGAAGGCAACATACACAAAGGCATGAATGGTGGTCACCGTGCATGGTTCGGCCCAAAACTCGTTACTTCTATTATCGTTTTCGGTACCGAAAGATAAACTTAGAACCAGAGTCCGCTCTAATGACGTCTATCATTACAGCGTTTTGTTAAAGTTTCAACCTATCACCTAATTTAACCCTCCAAGTGGTTTCGATGGGATATCTCGTCCATCAAGATCTGATCGATTTCGCTAATGGTGAGATATCTCGTCATATTGATATAGCCGATTTTTTTGTGATGACGAGATCAAGATCTGGTCAATTTTCTTCTAATGACGAGATATCTCGTCCATCAATCAAGATTTGGTAAGTTTTGCTAATGACGAGATACCTCATTGAGACAACTATCAGGAGGGTTAAATAGACTCGTTCAAAACCACGTGACTCGATTGCCAACTCGCTGGAGACGGACTATATATACAAGGTTGAATCACAACAGAAAAAACAATGTTCACTGCCCATTTACACTTCGAAATGAAAAAAAACTCATTCAACTGACTTAGAATGAACATTAGGACAAAAAATAGTTTTATAACTATTTTTTCTTTGAAAAATATAAAAAAATATTTCATCCCTTCGTAGCATTTCTAGATATTATAAAAATCAGAAAGTGATATTTTCGAGGGGAGGTTAGGCCCCCGACACCCATCCTCTGGCTATCAGTATTATTTCTATTTCAATGTGACTACATTGTAACTTGAAAACAGAAATATACAATTTGAGTATGTTTTATAATGAGTACCCCTTACCAACATCTCTTTTAATTAAATTCCTTCCCTGTTTCTCTTCACAAAGACGTTCCGTCCTCAAAATCCAAAACTTGGTGATGTAATGAGTTGCTTTTGTTTGTCCAAAAGGATGGGGCTCGTAAATTTCAGGGTTAAAGCACCGTAACCGTTTCAAGGGCATCAAACGTGGACTTTTAATTCGACTCACGTGTTCAGATTCGAGGTCATCTGCCAATTAGCTCTGGTTTTTAAAGTCGATCTTCCACAAGAAAATAAATAACCGAATAAACACAAAAATTCATCGCCTTGCTGTCTCTTGTAATTTTGATTTGTTCTTCGAACATATGCCTAGACGGAGATGTTCTGAGAATTGTGTTTTAGTTTTTCATTTATTAATTTTCGTACAAATTATGTAGCAACTATCTGGCAACACTTGGGACAGCAGTTATTCTCATTTCCGCATAAAAATTGGCATCTCCAAGTATGAGCTAATTTTATGTTTTCAGCGCAAAGTTTCTGCGCGTGTTCCAATATGTATATTATAAATACCACTCAATCATAACCAAACATAGGATGACTGATTCTAAAGTGATCATACATAATTTTTTATGCGATTGATGTAAACTTCTACATGAAAAGAGCACAGATGTTTGCTTATTTCTTGTAAAATATTACTTTGCTAAATAATTGTATTTTTAATAAAATGGCTTCCTACGCGTTGCTTTAACTTTAATATAGAATCAAAGTTATATTGTGTAAATGTTATGTTAAAGTCTGTTGGAGCTCAAAACAAGCAATCTACAACTATGTAAATTTTCAATCAAATTTCGGTTTGACTGTATGTACTTAGTCCGAAACTAGTTTTTTAGGACATCTAAGCAAACTTTTGCACACATTTATGAAACAACTGCTTGAGCCACCTTGCATGCGCCTTTGTATGGTGAAGAATAAAAGATAACTTCAACTTCTGTATAAAAATTTATGTTTCAACAGGAAAACAACGATGCACACACATAAGTACAAAAATGGTCCGATTAATTTATTTTTAGAATTCTAAAATTTTTTTATCCTGCGCGCGCCAGAGTTGATGCAGAGTACTTGCATCGGTAACTGATCGTGTTTATTTAGAAAACTTGCAGGTGCGATACGTATAAACGTCGTTGAAAGCAAGTCGCCGCAACTTCAACAATTTCCCCAACTTGTTTGAGTTGTACTTGAGACGTGTTAGTGGGACTTTACTAGTAGATAAGAATAGGAGCTGCATTAAAGACAAGACGAATTCAAAATACGTTAAATCTGTCGTGGCCTCAAATGTCCTCACATTGGCGTGGTGTGAAAGTTTGGAGAATGGGGAGCCAGCTCAGGTGTGACCTCGTCATCTAACCGTGATTCAAAATTACGAGGTGCTGTCCTCGGATCTTCCCTTTTGGGGGTTCATCCCGGACCGTCACCAATAGCCCATTGTGTTTCCAATGCGACGTTAATTAAATACTTACCTACCTTAAATGTTAGTGCTAATAATACTTTTCCAACCATTCTAAATAAACAGCGAACATTTGTAAATTTTGTTAGTTGAAACAAGGACTTCCTATAGGAATTTTTAAAGGGGGGGGGGGGAGGAGGGGGGGGGAATTTCAATTAACGTCACACTGGAGCAACACAATGGGCTATTGGTGACGGTCCGGGATCAATCCCAAAGGGAAAGATCCGAGGAATTTTTAAAGAGCAGATCAATTAATTAAATAAGGACATTTATATTTCACTCATCTGTTTGGGGCTCAACTCCCACAGCCTAATTAAACCGAGGCCTACTAAAGAGTAACTGTCTTCGTACTTTAATATTTGTAATGAATTATTAATTTGATAAACTGTTCATTAAATGTATTTTATTTCAAGACAAAAATAGTATATGCATTTATAATATTTAATTTCAAAATATTAAATATTATAAATGCATTTCGTAGATTTAATTGCATGGGTATTAAGACAAAAATATTCCATGCATTTACAATATTTAATTTCAAGATATTAAATATTATAAATACATTTCGTAGATTTAATAGCATGGATATTAAAATTGGATTCCTGAAACTTGGATTCCTTAACTTGGATTCCTCGACCTTGGTATACTCGAACCAGTACACGTTTCGTACCTATACAGTAACATGCACTGACTCATACCCACTAAACAAAACGAGTTCTTCCTCTAACGTAACTACTGGGGCTGAAATATTTAGCGGACTTTCCATCTCTAAAGTGACCATTGGGGCGATGAGTCGATCGCTGCGGCCTTTGGATCGATATTTGTCTCTCGCGTGTGGTCCTGGTGCCGCCCTCGCACATCCAGGGGCGCCTCCGCTTGCAGCTTTCACAGACAATGCATGACACTTTCGATTCTTTCCTCATGCTGATCTGGGTGCCGAGTTGTCACCATTCCTTAGACAAGAGTTTGAAACTCGATCCAACCAAAGACCGTCGTGTACATGGGGACTGGTGCATATTAAATCTGTCGTGGTCCCAAATGTCCCCTCGTGGGCTTGATGTGGAAGTTTGGAAAGTGAGGTGCCCTCAGGTGTTGACCTCGTCATCTGAGAGTGGCTCAAATTACGAGGTGTTGTCCTCGGATCCTTCCCTTCCGAATGGATCCCGGACCGTCTCCAGTAACCCGTTGTGTTGATAGAGTGCGACGTAAATTCAACTATCTACCTATGTACTGTCAGTAATTAATTGATCTCCAATATTGTTAAAAAATTAATATAGTACTAATTACCATATTTAATTCTAATTATTAACATAAGTATACAAGGGGCATTCAACTCAACTAATCATGGAATGCGGATGCTGCAAAGGGTTGCGGTAAATTTCCCACAACGTATAAGAGGCATTTTCAGTGTAAATACACAAATCAGGCTGTAGGTAGTTGAATTTGCATTTCACTGGAGCAACAGCGGGTTATTGGCGACGGCCTGGATCAATCTCGAAGCACAAATCAGAGGAATTTTACTGTAATAGTTTTAGAGGCAAGAGAATGAATTATTAGGGTCGTTATTTTTGGTGAAAATAATTATTCAAACTTAAAGAAAATTTTGTATATGAAAGATGACGAACTTAAACAGCTTACTTCAGTTCAAACTTCCTGGTGGCCATAATTGTGCAATTTATATTTTAAGTTGCCGTTTGGTGAGAACCCGCTTGCAGGGCAGTTCCTGAGTGGTGTGCTAGGCGTGTTGTTTCACGACATAAGAGGGACGACCAAAATACGGTCACGGTATGCCTTCAAATTTTAACAAAAATGTGGTTATATATTTTCCGATATTTGTTAGTGTCCCCACTTTATTCGTTCATACTTCCAGGTTCATATCACTATATTTCCATATTTCCTTTTTGCGAATTTGATGACATTTATGAATCTGCATATTTTATATTTCATTTATTTTAAAATATTAAAAAATAAGGGACGATTTGTTTAGAAAATTAAACTTTTTGTGAAAAAGAGAGCTGTTTATTGGGATTTGCTCTTGGGCGGCTTATGTCTCAGGATCGGTCCTGACCGCCAGGAGTTTACAGGTAACTTTCGTAACAGTGTTTGTTGACTCCAGTCTACCATCGTCTGTTTAAAGATGTGTTTGAACAAAATGACCTTAGAACTTAGCCTTCATTCTGAAGAGTTACAAAAGAAAAAGATCAAAAAGTACACATACATTAATCATCGAAGATGACTAAACAATTTTTTGAAAATTACATTTATGTTGGGTTCTAATCAGATGGCGACAAGATGAAAAAAAAATTCTAGATATTTGCTATTGGGAGAAATTCTTTTCGTTATTAATGTGTTTAAATCTCTGTCTCATCAGATGTTTTACTCATCCTAATGTAAGGGAAATTAACAAGAATATTTAAATATTTGCTTGGAGCTAATTTCAACATAGCTATTAGTGAAATAATACAACAATGCTTTACTACTTTTTAAAATATCTATTTTTATAAATGAGTATCCTTTATTGGAGTATAAATACAACACATCAACATTCACACACATTCTGTCTTTAACTGATAGTATAAGTAATCGTCATCCTCAGATTCAACATCGCCTCGAATGTCATATTGATCTGGACCACACTCTAATTCATAGGGCCAGGTAAATGTATTCAGAGGACCGTGTCTGGTGTAAGGGCAGCGTAAACCTGTTAGGAGGGCCGTATCTGGTCTACGGGCCTGCCCTTTGTCCTTTCTCTTTCGCGTCCGGATTTTTGTGGGCGCCACATGAGCCCAACCAGGACAACAGCTGTTTCGAAAATAGTTAAAACGCCCACAACAGCAAAAGTCCACGCTGTAGCTCTGTTTACAAAACATACCACCTGTTTGATTCTGCACTGTCAACACGCCCAGGAGGGAAATAATTCGCCTCTGATCGATCTCACCCGGGGTTGTAATTTATTCAGCGAAGCTCATAATTCAAGGAAATGGGACACAAATGCAAATGAAGCTCGGGGCATCCTTGACGCCATATCTAGGAAACGCTTCATAAGATATTAATCACGAATCATGGGACTGAGAGTTAAAAGAGCCTCCAAAAAGTAAGCGATTCTCGTTTCAAATGTATTGAATGTTTTACTGTCTTCGTGTTGCCAGATTGTGAATACTTTCAACATTCATTTTCACACAACTCCAGATTTTATACACATAATAAATATTATTAACTTTAAACAAAAATATTTCCGAAAGGTGTTTAGCTCACCCTTTATCATCAGCATTAGTTAATAAAGCATTACAAGACCCGTCCATAGCAACTACGCTGAAATTTCTACTTTTATAAGTTGACCATCCGAATTCCCCGGCGTTGCTTGGGTTGAATTGTTTATAATTCATCGCAATATTACTCAATATTATTCCTATGGAAATTTCGAATTGTTTTTAGTCCTTTGCAAACTCAGGACAAATCGGACGGGGTCAATATATAGCCTATGTGTCCCGCAGAATTCTCCAGGATGAATGTATCAAATTTAGTGTGAATTGGTCTGACATTGATTGTATAAATACGCTATGTTATTCCCATGGGGATTCCGAATTGTCTTTAGCCCCCTGTACCATATCGACGACAAAAAAGACCACTTTCTACAAAAAATAATCTTATATTATCATAAAAATTTACATTCCAGTAATAAAGCTACAATAAGAATTTACAGACGGGATACATAAACGATATGATACTGAGCGATTTTCAGCGCAACCACACTCATATGTGATTGCACCATACTCTAGGATTCTAAAAAAACCTCCAAGGTCATCTTGAGAGGCGACTCCTGTAGATGTTAACTCTGACGTCATCTGCACAGCCAGACCGGGAGAGAGCGCCTCCTATCAAGTGCTCTGTCCAGGACGACGGGACGTTACACCCCTCTGCACACCCAAGACAAATAGAACGGGGGTTAATATGTGGCCTATGTTACCCGCAGGGTTCCAAAGAATAAGTGTACCAAATTTGGTGTGGATTGGTCGAACGATATAGATTTGTATAGAAAACAGACAGATGCCAACTCTGCTTTATATGTATAGATGGCAGTGTCATTACTCACATTTCATGCCTTATTTAAATCAATATTTGCATTGATATGCACATTCCATACCCAGAGACGTAACTAGGCTAGTTTCCACCAGGGGCAAGAACTCGCCTTGGCGCCCCCCCCCACCGATCAACCAAACCAAAACCCTCCCCGACAACACCTGATATCGCCCCACCACACAATAATTCCACTTGTCCAAATTTGTTTTATTCAACTTAGATGGTAACTGCTTGATTTCAAAGGCAACTAGATTAATTTGCAGTAATTTCATTTTTGGTACAAGATAAAATATCTAATTAATTCTAAGATATTTATTTCATTGAGAAATAATCTAAGAGTAGCATGTTTGGTATATTCTTTCACACTTATAATCGCTGCAAATGAAAAGAAAAGGTTTTATCAAATGATATCGGGATATGTGTGGGCTGCATCAAAATCAACAGACTGTTGCTTGCTTTAGAATAGGATATTTAATTATGATAAATACAGAGGCTGTTCGGACATTTTTTCAATGTCCTCAAAAGGTGACTTTGAAGCTAACTTGTGCTCTATTGATATGATGCTTAGGTTGGTTAGTCATTGTTGTCCTGTTAAGAGTCTGAGGTAATTTTTTATGATCTTTAGTTTGCTGAAACACCCCTTTCATTTGAGGCGACTGAGACTGGAATTGTGAGGAAAATTCTCAACGTTGTCGTTATATTGGTGGACTCGTCTTCAAGTCCGTTCTTGTATATTAACGTCAGAAGACCTGATGGTATAACCGTTTTCATATTAGGGCTTAAATTCAAGGCATGATACTTAAAACTCTCCACTTCTATCGCCAGCTAGTCCCTGTGTAAGTCTTCTTTATATGTGGTAGCTAACTCAAGTCCCTGGTTCTTCAATTCTTCTCCATTCATTGTTTCAAACCGAGCTCCATTGAGGAAACCAAATAAACTATTCATGTTTTGAATGACTTGAAACCTTTGCCTCAGTTCATTCAGAATCCGATCTATTATTTGTATAATCAATAATCTGAACTTTTTTCTTCTGAGAATTCATAGCTTTCAACTTCGCTCTTCTCATCAAACATCCGCTTCTTCCTCCTCCGTACTTCTTTAAAATGAGGATCTAGGTTAAGCTTTCCTGCTATTTCTTCACATATTCTGCAATTAGCTCCTTTTATAGTTTTTGTAGTCTACTAATAAATTTTTCCTCTTCATTTTTTATCATACGTAAATATCTATAGTAAAAAAATACTCGGCCAATTTAGCGGCCCCCCAATCCGGCGCCCGGGGCACATGCCCTCCCCCCAGTTACGTCTCTGTCCATACCTCCAAATAGAATGCAATTAATCAAAAAATTTATATAACAGTATTTTGTGTACTTTTTACTTCTAATCTCCTTATTTCTAATTCAGTGCGGGGCAAAAATTTAATACCTGAATCATGTTACCACAATTATCTTCTGGACGTCCATTTCAATTGCATCTCTTGGAAGGCACTTTGGTATATTTCAACATCTGAACCTATTTTCTTCATTCGCTAGCAGCTTCTTTTCTATAATGATTTTTATCTTCCGGATTCCTCATTGCCTTCTGTCATCAGATGACTGAAGAATTTCATTGAAGTGCCAAGCTCTTAACAGTATTTTATAGCTAAAAAAATGTGCTGAATATAAAATGTATACTCTTTCTAAAGTAAAACATGATTGCAAATTTTCGATCAATTAGTTGTAAACCATGAGAGGATGTGAATAACATATTCACATATCAGTGATATAGCATCCTTAGGATAAGTGTGCTATTTCTACTTCCCCTTTTAATTCACTTGATATATTTTTTAAAAATAAATTATTTCCAAAATTGTTTTAATATTCAAGCATACATTGCTCACCCACGGTTCAAGTTGCTGCCTAGATAATTCGATTCCAATTTGTAATTGTTAGTTTCTACATTTTAACGCATAATTCATTTTATAAAAGGCATAAGAATATGGGTCTAGAAATAACCCTTGGGTATCTCTGTTAGAGTCTGAATTAGTCATAAGTCTAGATAAGTAGATAGAGGTTTAAAGCGGAAAAAATTGGAGGATTCAAAAGGTAAACTAAACAACTTAAAATGTAAATGTTTCCTTTTCAATTAATTTTCAGATGAATATTTGTGAGGGTGAGTCATTCCATTGATAAATCCCCAATCACTGCTGATAAAAAGCTAATTATCTTCTCTCAAATAGCAAAATTATCGTATATCTCATTCACCTAATTCAAATTTTCCCTAGGAAAGAAACGTACATAAAAGTATGAATATATTATAAAGCGTCTTGTCTTTATATCTGTGGTCCGATTTCATTAGCAAACATAATTGCTTTCACTCTACCAGTTACACAATAGAGTGTGACTCTTACAATAGAATATTTCCTTAAGCGAAATGCTTACTTTGTAACCTCCACAAATTATAAACGAATTAGAAAGTATCTTATCTTTCATGTGGTCCGATTTCATTAGCAGATAAATTGCTTCCACTCTATCAACTATACAAAAGTGACTCGCTACAATAGAAATTTTCCCTAAGGGAAACGTTCATTTTATCACAGCCAGAAAGCATAGATTGGATTGAAAAGAGCCTTATCTACCTGTGGCCCGATTTTAGTAGCAGACACATATTGCTTCCTCTAGATCAGCTAGCTACACAACTGAGTGTCTCCCTACAATAGAAGCCCTTTCTTCTCCTGAGGATGCGAAAGTTTAAAGATAGTGTGGATAGTAAAGAGAGTTTAACTATCCAGCTGTATTAAAGTCAAAGGAAGAGTGCGGCACACAAAAATGAATTATTACACATCAGTTTCTTGTCCAATTATCCCAGTTCCGATTTCAATAGAAATTGTCAAGAATGGTCGAGTTGATTGATTGGTTTGTGAGACTCGGCAGTCAATCTTCTACACGAAGGTAAATTAGATCCAGTATCATATGCCAGGACTCGATCAGAATACCATATCGAATGCCAGGATCACAGTTCACTGATTCATTGGGAAAGTGATAGATTTGTGTTTGTCGCTCTGTTGTCAATCGTTGCTTCTTGAATGCTAATTAGATGCAGAATCTACACTTGTAGAAACCGGGTAGAGATGGAGGATAATCAAGGTAATTTTAGATAAGGGAATCCTAATCTAGAATGGTCATGGAAAAACCCTTGGTGCTCAATTAGTGAACTTGGGATGACAGCATTTTATAGAGAAACGCAACCACGTGGGAAAAACAGCAGATGGGACTGAACAAAAGAACGGCAATCAGTGACCCTCAGAGACCCCTTAATGATGTTTAAGTACAGACGCGATATTGAAGTCCATATATCCATGGGGATTGAATCACATATGGAATATATTTCCTTTTGACAAAAAGTCATTTGCAGGAACCTAAGAGTTATTAAGATTGAAAGAACGGTATTATAGAAAAATGTAATTTGTGCAGACACAGTACTGTTTGTCTACCACGAGAACTGCTCCCGACACCAAATCTAGAAGGCGGCGGTCGCTATAGAAACAAGGTTCATTCATTTTCAATAGGGGTGATTCTCGGTGATGACTTAATTTTATTTTGTTTCTCACGAATATTGATGGTGAAAATAGGTAGTTAACAAGGTAGGTAAATAGTTGAATTAACATCGCACTGGAACAACACAACGGGCTATTGGTGATGGTCAGAGATCAATTCCTAAGGTAGTTTACTAGTCTAGATCTTTTCGGCGATAAGTAAAAATCTTAATTATAGTTCCTTTTTGTCATCAAGTATGTAAATGTGACAAACTTCAATACATTTCTTCAAGTATCCCCTATGAGGAAGTAGGATAATGTCCATTTCTACGGCAACACACAGAGGCAAACTTTGTGTCTGGAACAGTTCTCGTGGTAGACAAAATATAGTAGTTAGTTAAGTAAGGTTTTCTATTCTATACATACGTACACAAAGGAAGGCCAATCCTGAGGTATTAGCTGCCCGTGTACATACCTCATCAAGCCGCTCCTTTGTCTTAAAACATTAGGTTTTCTAAAAAGAACAGCCCTTCAAGCTCCTATTCAAAAACAATTTCTGGTAGTCAGTCTTTCTCCTGGTTCCCTAATGGGGATTCGGTAGCCAGGTTGAAAGAGTAGCGCATTAACAACCGGGGAGTTGCGAATTCGAAACTCGATTCAATCAAAGACGGTCGTGTACATGGAGGCAGGTGTACGTTAAATCTATCGTGGCTTCAAATGTCCTCACGTAGGCGTGGTGCGGACGTTTGAAGAGTGGGATGCCAGCTCAGGCGTGACCTCGTCATCTGACTGTGTTTCAAAATTACGAGATATTATATACTCTCGGAACTTTCCCTTCGGGTTTGATCCCGGACCTTCTGCAATAGCTCTAGAGCGACGTTGGTTCAATTGCCTACTTACCTGGTTCCCTAAATGCCTTAATGTTAAATGAGCATTGCTTTTAATAGATTAATGATTGTGTGTGTACATCGAATGTTTTCAGTTTATTGAAATATCCAAATAGATATTTTACCCGAGTAATTTTCTAAACTTCCGATTTTCTTTGATACAACTATCTACCTTTTAATAACAAAATCATTGTGTGAAAGATTTGAAATACGCGGGCTCTCCTGATTACATCCGAGCCATTGTTGATTGTTTTTTGAATATTGTAATCTCAAGAACAAAACATGCAGATTCATAAGTGCATTTTATTACAATCGCAAAGAGAACGTACAAAGGGGGGGTATTTCAATTAACGTCACACTGGAGCAACACAATGGGCTATTGGTGACGGTCCGGGATCAATCCCAAAGGGAAAAATCCGAGGACAACACCACGTAATTTTGAACCACGGTCAGATGACGAGGCAACACCTGAGCTGGCACCCCACTCTCCAAACTTCCACACCACGCCAACGTGAGGACATTTGAGGCCACGACAGATTTAACGTGCACCAGCCCCCTTTGTACTCGACGGTGTTTGGCTGGATTCGAACTCGCAACCCTTCGGTTGCTAGTTCGTTACTCTTCCAACCGGGCCACCGCGGCCCAACGTACAAAGGTAGAATAAGTATTCATCGAAGTATAACTTTCCGATATTAACTTATAAGCCATGAATAAGTTAATAACAGGAAAATTTATTGACGAATACGTTTATTTAAATTAGAAGCACACTGCACCTTCTTTCAGTGGTCCCTATTTTTTTCTAACTACGTGCAAGTGTACGCTAGGGTGGGGCGAAAATTTTTTTTTCGCAATTGCTTTTGCAACAGAATAGAAAAGTTGCAAAAGTTTCATGTTTGTCCCACGGTGAATATTCTTGGTTGGTTAAGTGAGTGTTCGGGCTCACCACAACGAGTATACGCGTGGTATTTTAAACATATTCAAAAGAAAGCGGCAATAGGGACAAAATCAAATAATTTGGTAAGGCAGCGATTGCGTTAATATGTAGAACGAACTATGGAAGACACTCAAGTTTGAAAACAAAGAAAAGATTTAAAATAAATAATTTCTTTCCAAAAGATGTGTGAAAAAAATTTCTATTTACTTCCTCAATCGTATCTATTCCTGAGTGCTCGTACACGAGCTTGATAGTGATTTGTAAATAACGATCTTCAGGAGAGTTGTCCTCATTCTTATCTCGAAACAAAGTAAAGCTCAAAGATTAAGGAATCGAAAACGGGAACCTTTTTTTTTCATTGATTCAATGTCAAACATTTAGGACATCGATAAGTGAATCTTCTTCGATCAAGCAACTCTGGATGCTCAGTACGGAGGACGAAAAAAAAAATTTTCTTCGAAATTGGTTTTTGCAATGGGGTCGAAAAATTGCTTCGTATCTTTAAATAAATGCCTATATACTTTTTATTTACCGTTTTAGCCCTCTACCGAATGTTAAATAATAACGAAATAGGCTAAAAAGTGGAGGAAAGAAGCACTTTGTAACACTGCTTTTAAAATAACATTAATTTGTTTTGTAATACCCAATTTGAATGTATTTTAGAGCATAGAAAAGCATGAACAACGCTTTGTCTAAGTTAATCATGAGCGCCCTTCGTATACTCACAAGATAGAAATACTAGTAATTATATCAGACATCAGGAAAAATTGTTCGACCTTCAGAGATTTGCGCACTCGCTCCGCGTTTAACTTAACCACTTGGAGTTACTGTTGAAGCTGCAAACATTTTAGTAACTAACACCAGACCTATCCCTGTACCAAAAGAGAGAGAGAGAGAACTTATACATTTTAAAAGTTATTTCTATAGTAATACAATTGAACATGAGTCTCTGCTGCTGGGACTTATGTTTTAAGAATTATTAAAATAAAAACGAGTTATTCCAAAACTGTGACTACGAGGCATCAAGTAGAATGCCCTATTTTTGGCACACCACGTAAACTTCTGCCTTCAGTTTTACCAACAACCGAGAGCATTTAAAGTATTAATTGCTTGTTAAACATGAACTAAAATACCAAGATTCTGGCACAGAATCCAGTATTCGTCAAGCATTAGAAGTTACAGCAAAAAGTATAGAAAAATATGGAGAAAAGCTTCCATACCAATTGTTTGCTAAAAAAAGTGTTACAAAGGTTTTTGGCTTTTGTACGCACTGGGAAACAATTTTTGCCGACTTAATGAAAATTGATCGCAAACTGCTTGCAATCAGTCTGTCATCAGTTTTGAAACTTTCCGGAAACTTCGCAAACAGTTTTGCTTCTACACTAGCAATTCCTATCGAAATGTTTCTGAAACAGGATGCTACAACTTCTTATGCTTTGTTGGAATTGCTTGTGTCGTAATTATTTAATTCAGAAAGGGGAAATAGTGTTTCTCTCTAACACTGAAGCCCACATTCATGAAACTCTGTTCTAAAAAGATTATGTGAATTGATTTTGTAATACATTTAGATTTTTGTTTTGGTTGTCGCTCTACTTTTTTTTCTATACAATGGCTAATTAGACCGGTCTTAAAATAAGAAATTTAGAACAAAAGAAATACATGCCTAACTTCAATTCCGAACCATTGCATAAACTAGCAGTTTAGATGCGGCACACTCATTTAGTGCCGCATCTAAACTGCCGGTAACGTATATGAACGCCGGTACGTAAAAGTATATAAAAGGCCCATATTTCCATCAGATATTGAATTGGATTGAACTAGAAAACTTTAAACAAAAAATTTGGAAAAAAGAACTGTCGAATTATTTCTTACTCTAATAAATATGCGAGGTGGAAAACACGAATTTTGAAATTACGTGAAAATGCCAATAGCCAATTTATAGAAAATATCTAAATGACTGAAAAATGTCCGAAACCTAAAAAAGAAGCTATGCCGAAAAATGACCTATAAAAAACACTTGATTTCAATCAGGATACTTCAAACAAGTGATCCACCAGCACATTTTTACTCTACATTAACTAAAATATTATTACAAAAATAACTTTCAAAGGTACATACCCGGTGTTATTCATTTGTCGCTGATATTGAGGGTTGGTAGAGTTTATACACGTCTACATCGTTCCATAATGCTTACAATTCAACTAAAATTTTTACATTACAATTCCAAATGTTACATAATTGCCACAAGTTGGAAATAAAATGAATTGACATATAAAAAGAAAGCCAAACGATACTTAATCTGCGAATGATTGTACTCAAACGATAATTAATATTTATATATATCTTGATATAGAAACGAGAACGACAACCAATAAGTCCGTTGTCATGGAAACTCCAAACGCTCAGTTCGAGCTTGAACTGTTCTTATTTGTGGTTTTGTAAATACTTATTTGTTTATTAATGTGGAAATGATAAAAGGATATTCAAAAATGTCTTAAACTTACGCGCTTTATTTCACACAACTTTCTGTTTCACAAAATTAGACTTGAAAATAAAAATATTCAAGTCAACCTTTGTTTATCAAAATACCTCGAACTTAGATGGGCCATTTGAGCTTAGTCCTCAATTCAAGAGCTGGAAGTTTCTTAATTCTACGACGGACCCTTTATAACTTGATTTCTCATTTCGGAAAACATTTTGACAAAATTTGTAAGAGTAGTTGCTTATGTACGAGCAAAGGTTAAGCAAAAAAATGTCATGTAGTTTTTCAGATATTTTAGAGCTGAAATCCAATGACTAATGCAAGAATTGGCCAAAAGAGCAATTTTAATTAACACTAAGCACAAGACAAAACAATTACAAGAATAAACAAACATAAAAAGTAACATCTCGGGGGAACAAAACTTCAGCGCGTCAGTTCTACGCTCGCCTTGGGAAACAACTAGAGAAAAAGGGTTCATTCTCTTTCGCGGAGAGTGTGTCACGTGGTCCGCCATCGCCAATCAAGGCGCATATCGCTGAGACACACGTTAAGGGGCTGATGCGCTACAATATTAATTTTTTGCTTTTACTGTCATGTTTTAAAATTTTTTAATTCTCTACGCCCGGTGTTGTGTTTGAAATAGAACATTTATATCTTTCACTATAATATGACGATTTACGTATAGATAAAAGTTGGTATCATTTCGTAAAATTACTTCATTTATAGGAGAGAGGGAAAATATGTACTCAAGTAGCTTTCCCTCAGTTTTATCATCATTTTAGAAGAAATTCAAAAGATTTCCTTCGTTTTTCAAATGCATACCAACTTCTGTTCTCATCAGTGTGTACAGAACATTTTATGCAATTCGTGTAAAAAATAGAACATGGTGAATGTTATGCGTGAATGCTAAGGGTGACAAAATGAATTTAAGAAAAACAGGTTTTGTTTGCATCATTGTTCTTGTCTAAATGTTAAAATGATGACTCGACTAATAATGATCAGAATCGCAAAAATAAATTGTTAGAATAAATATGTTTGTAGAATTATAAGTGCATGGAAGCTTAAACTTCTCACTACCTTACAAATATTTTTTTATTCATTTAATTTCCGATCTCAAAAAATCGCGTTTGAAGATGTGTCTGACTTTTCCTTGTTTCGATCAGAAAAATTTATTCATTATTTTCAAACCCATTTCCTCCCATCAACTATTTTTGGACAAAATAATCTAAACATTGAACATATTTTATGAGAGGCTCTTTCTCTGTCAAGCTAGGACTACGGTAGCTCAGTTGGTAGATTTCCGTATTAGCAACCGCAGAGTTGTGAGTTCGAAACTAGATATAACCCAAAGACCCTCGTGCACGAGGATAGGTAGGTAGTTGAATTAATGTCTCACTGGTCTATTGTCGACAGTCAGGGAACAATCCCGAAGGGAAATATCCGACGAAAACACCTCGTAATTTTGAACCACGGTCAGAAGACGATGATATCCTGGGTGCATTCCTGTTTAGGAATTCTGGAGATGGGACTATTCGAATACAAAAGTACTCCAATACTCGATACCTAAAAGTATTCATTGTATTCGATTTATCTCGATCTACCTCGTTGTATTCGAATACTGTATTACTCATCATAGGTATTCGAATACCAAAGTACTCGGATATCAAAATGCTAGCAGGGATGCCACAGGATACTACAGGATTTTTGCTGACGACACCCGTACACACCATGGTGAACCATGGTGTTTAAGTGTGTCTTTTTCAGCGAAATTGTCTCAAAAACTGCTACTTACAAAGTTTCGGCAAACTTTCATCGAAGATCAAAGGAAAATTAAGTCCCATCATTTTATAGATACCGATAGCATAAATCCTTGTTTCACTACGTTCCAGCCTTTTACTTCATTACTGGGGAAAAAGATTTTATGACTTTGACCTATGGCACTCCAAAGGTATTAAAAACGTTTGGTAAACGTAAAAATTCGAATATCTTCAACGAAATGTCCGTGTAACAGAGCGTATGGTATTATTTTTCTGTAAAAAGAAAGAGTTGTCAACCAGTGGAGTAACCAAGGGGGATGAGGGGGAGCACGTACATTTTTCAATACTTCGACAATCAGGTAAACATTTTGAAGCTAATGAAGGATGTAGTTGGTGGGCGCAATTAAACTGTTTCTAAGAAAAACTTCAAGAGTAGACTAATTTTGTTTCTAGTTTAAAGAATTTATGCTACTAAAGCACTGTTTCACAAGTGTTTAGTCTATGGTACTCCTTACAACCAGATATTCATTTTAAGTATTCAAATTTTAAATATTCATACAAATTATTCAGATAACACAATAGTAGTGTCACATTGCATGAGTATCCGTTTTTCGTGTCTCAAAAATTAGCATATGCATATAGAATAACAATCCACAGGTTACCTCTTGCAGTGCATTCGAACTTTGATCCACTATGTCACAATTCCAGTAAGCTAAACACAATACTAGAAAAATCAGAACAAAGTGTTATCTATTTATTCATATAAAGCAGAGTTGGCGTTTGTTTGCCTGTATGTTCTCTATACATATCTACACCATTTGACCAATCCACACGAAATTTGGTACACTTATACTTTGGAACCCTGCGAGTAACGCAAGCTACATATTAACCCCCGTTCTTTTTAACCTAGGTGTGCCGAGGGGGCTAAATCAATTCGAAATTGATGTAGGAAAAACATTGAGCATAAAACGATTGTGGTTTTTGATCGAAAATCAAATTTTACAATAAAATTGTTTTAACGGTATTGCTCGAAAAACAATTTTTTCCGAAACGTTATATTTAAACAATTTAAAATTCTAATTATGTTTGAACTGATTTTTTATTTCTTTCCACAATATAAATAGTTTAGGAATATCTGAATGATGAAAAATGGATACTTTAAATACCTAATTTTACACAACTTGCATTTTGTAATGGAACACGAAAAGCCAAAACGAAAAACTCATTTATGATAAAGCTTAATTTTGCAGTTCGGTATCTGGCAACGCCAGAATTAATGTTTTATTTTATATATTAGATTTAGAATTCTGTGTTTGTGTATTTGAGTTAAGACAGAGTTGCGGTCATATTTGAGCATTTCTAAGTTTTGTAAATTTGTGTTCTTTTTGTAAATAATTCATTATTGTCTATTAATACTTTTCAAGCGTCTATTTCAGAATATTCTCATGACGTCGAAATTCAACACGCTTGCTCAGATCTTTCGTTTTTCAGAATTCGACAATTTTCAATGACCAGAATTTCGTTTCTGTTTGTATTTGTGTTCCATTACTTTCCATATTACACATATATTATTTAGGAGTTAAATTGTAATGAATTATTTATATTTTCTGCCAAATACCACTAGACATGGGTAATTTCTTGATGTTATATGTACATTTCGACGAACTTACCTTAAGTCTTTGGTTAAATACGTTATAGTTTGTAGAATTCTTGTTTCATAAAAATAAATTAAAACCTTTCGAAGTAAGGTTTATAGCTTCTTGTTTTAAAATAACTGATAAAGTTAAAATAAAGTTATTCTAAAATAAGATATGTTACGTTAAATCAAAACAGGTAGCCATACGTTGTAGTTCAAAGATATTTCTAAATTTTTATGTATTTTCATTACAAGACGATTAAAATCAATTTAATTTACATTTGTTTTCCATGTTTCATGGGTATTATTGAAAGCTGTACACCATAGTCAAGTAACTACATCTATCATTCTAAATAGGTACGTGGTTTCCATATAGAAATTGAGTCTCTCAATTGAAAAAGTACCTTAAGGATTCGATTTAAAACTAAATTAATTTTTCTGTTGCAGGAAAGCGAATATTAAATAAGACTTTGCTGATCTTTGAATAATATCATAGTAAGGAAATAAGACACGACTGTTGGAAAATAGAATTTTTTTTTGTCTTAAGTGGCAGAAGGTCGAGGTTGCTTACTTGAAGTTGAAACTGTTCGTATACAACTGAGGTACCTGTGAAACATTCATTGAACGCAGTGATTTTGTAAAAAGTTAAATCGAATGAGTTTGCTATGTCTACACTGATGATATTTGTTTTTAAAAAAAGTTCCGTTATTCCACGTGCGGCTGAATAGAATTTCCAAGAAAAAAATGTATGCTTCAAAATAAATTAACCACGAATGCCGCAACAGTTTAATTTGACATCCTCTCTCAATGATAATGTAATTTGAAAACATCGAATCCATGGTGCAAGGGTACCACAAATAATAAATATTGATTGGAAAACTGTATGAAAGACTATACGTTTGGAAGTTCCTCATTTTGACTGAAAATAAACTTAATTGGCATTCGTAGTCACTCCAAAACTCAAAATCGACTTCTGAATAAGTCATCTCAGAAAAAGCTTTCGTAACATCCCTTTATCCTGGACGTAGCACTTGCTAGGGGGCGCTTTCTCCCTGTCTGGCTGCGCATATGACGTCAGAATATCTACAGTAGTCGCCTCTCAAAATGACCTTGTATTTGTTAGAATCTTAGAGTATGATGCAATCGCAGATGGGTGCGGTTGCGCTGACAATCGCTCAGTATCATATCGTTTATGTATCCGTCTGTAAATTCTTAAACTGTAGCTTTATTACTGGAATGTACATTTTTATGATAATATAAGATTATTTTCATAGAAAATGGTCTTTTTTTATCGTCGATATGGTACAGGGACTAAGGAGAATTTGAAATCCTTATAGGAATAACACTGCGTCTTTATACGATTAATGTCAGACTAATTCACATTAAATTTGGTACATTCATCCTGTAGAATTCTGCGGGACACATAGGCTATATATTAACCCCGTTCGATTTTTCCTGGGTCTGCAGTGGCTAAAAATAATTGGAAATTTCCATAGGAATAATATTGAGTAATATTACGATGAATTATAACCAAATCAACCCAAGCACCGCCGGGTAACTCTGCTAGTTTTTATATAAAAGCCTTATTTCGCAGTTAGCTATCCTACCGATTAATTTGTAGCCTTCCGCCTCTGGCTTTCGGAAGTACTAACTCAAATACTGGCTAGCATCAATTACTCGATGTTGTTTTTGCGTGTTCTCAACTGCGCAAAAAGCATATCAGGTCAACAAGAAAATATAATTTATTCAAACAAAACAATCAACAACGATAATGAATAAAACTAAAATGTTTGCAAATGTTGTAACGTTCCGGCACTTGAACTGTCAAGAAGATATAGAACTGATAAAATGAAAAAACAGCCACGGGCACGTGCGACTTTATATATTTTCCTTGGTAGGGCAAAAGGGGGTTAAGTCGAAATGGTTACTTCTCAGAATCTTTAATTTGAATCTCTCTCTTTCTCACAAATATTACAGAAGAAAAAGAAGCATGCCATGATACAGATAATTATAAAATAGATTCGTAGATTCATTTAGTTTTCATTTTAAGCATTTATTATTTTTAAAATTATAATGATCCTTTGAACACATCGAAAGTCAGGCTTAACACCTTTTGCCACGGGCAAAAGGTGTTAATACGGAAGATATAGTTTCGCTTTAAGCTGTCGGAAGGCAGCGGCGTGCTTGAATTTGCATAGGTAGGTATTTTAATTAACGTCACACTGGAGCAACACCAACGGGCTATTCATGACGGTCCGGGATCAATCCCAAAGGTAAAAATCCAAGGACAACACCACGTAATTTTGAATCACGGTCAGATGACGAGGTCACACCTGGCACCCCACTCTCTAAACTTCCACACCACGCCAACTGCCCGGTTGGAAGAATAACGGATTAGCAACCGGAGGGTTGCGAGTTCGAATCCAACCAAAGACTGTCGTGTACAAAGGGGGCTGGTGCATGTTAAATCTGCCTGGTCTCACATTGGCGTGGTGTGGAAGAATAAAAAATGTAACCAAACGTTAAATAGCTGAATTTTAGATAGATTTGAAATTTTATTGATTCAATTCAAATCAACATGCAACTTGTTTTTTTAAATATAATACAAACATGCCTCGTTCAAATATACAAATTCAGATAAATAAGGTAGTTGAATTTACGTCGCACTGGAGCAACACAACTGGCTATTGGCAATGGTTCGGTATCCTTCCCGAAGGAAAAGATCGGAGAACACCTCGTAATTTTGAACCACCGAGCTCAACACATGAGCTGGTACCCCACTCTTCAAACTTCCTCACCACGCTAACGTGAAGTCATTTGAAGACAGATTTAATGTGCACCAGCCCCCACGGTCTTCGGTTGGATCGAGTTCCGAACTCGCAACTCGCCGGTTGCTTTTCCACGACTCCTCCAACCCTGCTACCACAGCCCCAGATTGCATGGGGAACAGCGAATTTGTGGAACCTCGGAACTCCATGAAGAAATTAAATTAAATTCAGGTCAATGTATTCAATAGTATTTCTTAGATACATTAGCAACACCACCAAAGAAGCAGGAAAGTTAGTACATTCTAATACCATTATGCACTGAAAGATTACTCTTTAGAGAATAATTTTTCAGTTCTGTTACTTTCATAGACTGTGTGGATGATTAAAATAGCTTTCAGGAGCACATCCAAAATATTTATTGTGATTCCTTCCCCATAGGTCTTTATAGCATTATATTATATGATCTCTCTGAAATATCTGTATATTGCTAACATAATTTTTAAAGGAAAATTTAAATATATTAGTTCGAACGCACGATTTTTCTGCAACTACTACATTTTGGTTTCTCATTTAGTTGATTAAAGTTTTCGAGGGTTTTTTTATTTTATTTTTCCAAGGCTGTTGATTAATTGGTTCAATTTGTGTAGCATAGTGATCGATTTTCTAAAGCGTTTTAATGAGTGAACACTGATGATCAATCCCGCGCTCAAGTTAAGGAGCTTAGAATAAAAAAAAATTTATGAGTTTTATTTTGGGAAGATCAAGTTTCTCTAATTAGTTAGCACATTCCACACATGCAATCGGCTGCGAATCGGCAGCTTTCGGAAAATAAAAAGTGGAAATTTGAACTATTTTTCAAATGTATATATATCTTCGACTTACAAGTGAAACACTGAGTCAAAAACAGTGTTGAGAGAACAAAGGATGAAAAATTCTACTCGTTATAAAAATCAATACTCATTGTGTTTCTCAAGAAGAAATCTAACAGTCATACAAAGAAAAATAGCACAGTGAACGACACCAGTCAAATGTTTGTATTAAATTGGTTGGTTTATTTGACCATCTTTCGCCAGACACAAGACAGTCACCAGTCTATGAATCACCAGTTCTAGAAAAGCTTAAAAGACTCATATCTTGAAATTTTTGAGTTTCACTTGTAAGCCGACGATATGGAACTGTGTTTGCAGGAGGAGAAAACGGTAATTAAGAGCTGTTTATAAAATTTAAATGATCAGGACGTCTTAGGGACAGCATCTACTGCCAAAGATTCCAGTTTCAACTGTCAGATCTTTCCCTTCGGGATTGATCCCGGACCGTCGCCAATAACCAGTTGTGTTGATCCAGTGAGAATTAAATTCAGCTACTAACGTTTCAACTGACAAAGAATTCACTCTCATTAAGACTAAAGGCGAAATAATTCTTGCTGTGAATATTTGTTAAAACTTTTGAACAACATTGCTGGATATTTTGTGAATCACTTAAACTGTTTCATCAAATTCCATCGTAAGTATTTTAATTAATGCCGAACTGGAGCAACATAAATGGCTATTGGTGACGGTCCGGGATCACACCCAAAGGGAAAGAGCGAGGACAATACGTAATTTTGAATCACGGTCAGATGACGAGGTCACACCTGAGCTGGCACCCCACCATCAAATTCCATAATCTAGACATCTTTGAAAAGGGGTACTTTTGATCCAAAGAGAAAGAGGGCAGGGGCATGAACCCCTACAGCCTTCTCTCCCCACATGACCCGCCAACTCATGAACTCGAAAGAAAAAACACGTTCGCACAATTCAAATAATTTCATTTAGGTGGTCTAAAGAAAGGAATATCTATGCAGTTTGCAAAAGAATTTTCGTATCAACAGATTTTACGAACAGATGCTCTAATATAAAATTTCAATATCATGCTGATTCCAGATCCTTTAATTTTTGCATATTAGCGCTTGAATTTTTAGTGTGAAACCTTTTTTCCAGTTAGAAGAATCCAACCTATCTTGAACTTTAATTTCTGAGAGGACTTCGTTTTCTCCTTCCAAATACAAAGTGCCAATGTGAGTGAGATTGATGCGCAGTGAAATTATCTAAAATTGAACTATATTGTCCATCGTTTCGAAATCTTTTAGACAACGGTAAATAAAACTTCAATCGATGGACTTACGTCCCGGACTTGTTGACACTATCAACTGAAACAAACGCGGCCTTTCAATTTCCATTGTTCGCTTTCAAACTTCACTTCACTTCAATATTTCACAAATGTAAACGAAGCGAGATAAACTGGGATGTGTTGTAATTGGCGCAATCAATGATAGTTTTTTGGGGGGATAACTTTCATTTCCTCCATTCAATTTCTTTCTTCACGATAACCTGTTGCGAAATCGTTCTGGCTTTGTTCCAAAAACAAAGAGAAGAAAACTCGAAGCAAACGATTCCTGTTTTCTGGCTCGCGTACTTCCTCAACGAACCATTTCATTTGCGAGATTAGAATTTAAGAGAATTAACTTTCTGATCTCGAATTTTTCACTGACTTCATAAAATTGACACGTGAAAGGCGACTGGAACAGAACGTGGGCCAGGGTTGAATCAAATTTAGCATTGTTTTTTCCGTTGTGAGATTCAGTATCTAATGCCAAGGTTTTTCTCAACGGAAAAAAATTGTCATGGTCATGGAGTTTCGATGTTTATTCCTAGAAGGCAACATGTTTATGAAGCTCACCAGTAACTGGAATTTTAGGAAAACAAAAATGTTTATTCATTCCAGATGTAATTAAGCTAGTTTCGATCTTTTATAGTTTGAACGAATGCAACTGAAGGTTCTCATCGAAGAAAGAGGAAAATGGCGATTAGACCGTTGGAATTTTCGAATTATTTTTCAAATTGAAATTGAAAATTCCTTTGCAATTGGTAACAGGTTGGTATTAGGTGTTAGGCATGTGGAACTAGGACAAAAGCCACACAAGGCCGTGGACAAAGGAGACTGAAATGAGCTTGAAAAAATACTATCAGAAAATATTTTTAAACGAACACTAAATTGAGGGTCTCACGTGAAAATCAACATAAGTTCGAAGCTTAGACACAATTCAGAACATTAAACCTGACACCTCGCTTATTATTCTAAAAGATTTTCATATGTTCCAATTTGTTCGATTCGTAACCGAATCGTGTTTTTATTCCAATACTCTCAATCACCGTTTTTTTTTGCTTCGTGTGGGGAAAATATTAGACATTTAAAATTTTTAAGAATCATTTAAGATTGATCTCTGATAAGACGTGTTCTCCAACATTTCCGTAATTGATATTTAATATAATATTACTAGGAAAGGTGATGTAAACGATACATTAATTGAAATGAAAGTTCACTAAATGCATTGATGATATAATTATTTATAAATAGATATGGATGAGTTATCTTGTTTCTTTCACAAAACATTGTTACACAATTATACTTGTTTATAACTATTTCCATCAAAAATTCAAGTAGTCCAAATGTTAAACCTTGTACAGGTAACATGAAAACACTAGATACAGAGTACTGGTACAAGTTTGGTAATAACTCTGGTATTTTTGCAGATTAATTTCTGTAGGCTTGGTTGGTTAGTTTTTCGGCGCAAGGTTCATGTTTGGCCATGCTGAGCCAAACCAATGGACCATACACACAACGAATTACGGACACAGAGAGAAATACACCCAAGTAGGAATAGAACCTGTGAAGTCTACATCTCGCAGGTTGATAGCGCAGTGGGCATATCCAGTGAGCCATGACGACCCCAATTTCGTTAAGGATTAACTGCACAAAGTACATTCCGAACCACAGCGAACATCCAAGCACAAACCGGATAGTAGTTATAAGAGAAGGGGCCGTGGTTCTTATATTCCTTCCCTCCTATTTTCAGAGTATTAGGAGTACGAGACTTGGATACGATCCATGTCCTGACGGCATCAGAGTTGTGGACCATTTTAACACATCCTGTCCCGTTCAGCTAAGTGAATTCATGCAGCTTAATAAACCTAATTTCAATAAAATCGTCATCTGAATGCAAAAATTAGGAAACTTAATTTTTTGGAGTTTGAAATAAATTAAAAAACATGCTACCAATCCCAGTTTCAAACACAACTACATTTTTCAATAGTTGATAGATAGAAATTAAGTGGTTAAAAGAGTTACTTAGTGCCTGCGTTAAATTCCGTATGAACTCAGCGTTACTAATTTAAGTATAACTCCAAAATACACCATTTATCGAGTTACTTAGGAACCGCGGTAGCTCGGTTGGAAGCAACCGGAGGGTTGCGAGTTCGAAACTCGATTTAACCAAAGACCGTCGTGTATGTGGGGCTGGTGCACGTTAAATCTTCCGTGGCCTCAAATGTCCTCACACTGGTGTGGAAGTTCGGAGAGTAGGGTGCCAGCTCAGGTGTTGACGTCGTTATCTGACCGTATTTCAAAATTCTTTCCCTTTGGGATGGATCTCGGACCGTTGCCAATAATCCGTTGTGTTGTTCCAGAGCGACGTTAATTAAACTACCTACCTCGAGTTATCTAGTTCTTGCACTCAGGTAACGATTTTGAATATGAACAAAATATTAAAACTAAATTGAGAATTTAAGACAGGAAAGAGGAATGATGACAGACTTGTGAATCAATGAATATAAGTGCTCGTTACACTATTATTGAGTATTATTACATTTGCAGCACTTTTGGGTACTATTACATTTTGAAAATTTTCTATTGGACCATAAATTAATTTTAATAAAAATTACCCCGTCAAGTCAATAATTTGATTTACCAAAGAGAAGTTAACGCTGAAGTACTCTGCGAGCATTGCTAAAAGTTGGTTATTGTCATGTCTTGAGTTTCTTAGTCCCGGCTGATATACCACCATAACCTAAAAAAATGAATTTAAAATACGAGATGCAAAATTACATGCTTCTGCATGCAGCAAAACTACCTTCTATTACAGAAAGATAGATTCTACAGTTTTGGTAGCTTTGCCGCATGCAAAAGCATGCATTTACACCACAATTATAATTTATTTTTTTAGGGATGGCGGTATTGTAGCCGAGATGCATAAGTATGAAATGTAGCAATGTCTCCAAGGAAGCGGAAGGCGATCGGCCAAGTACAGTCAACGGCTAAGATGATGAAAGATAAGCGTAGTCAAGAAACTTCCGAGGAGAGGAATAGAAGACTTGCGATTGCGAGAGAGAGCTACTACATCAAGAGCAACAGAGATGGCACAGCAGCGTGAAGTCCGACTACAGGATAAGAGAGATAGTGTCAAACGATCACGGACTGCACACCATTTTAGCTTAGCATTGGAAGGATTCCACACGATTCGCATAAAGACTACTCGCTGCATGCAAGTGTTACCATCGGGAAAATGGAAATGGTTTGCAGTTACTGTCAAGCCAAAAAGTTTAAATCAGAGTCTACTGGTATTTGCTTCAAAAATGGAAAAATTATTCTCTGCCAACTGGAACCACCACCACAAGAACTTTTGACATACACATCAGGAGATACGTCAGAGTCGAAGCATTTTCTTAGTAACATCAGAAAATACAACTCATGTTTCCAAATGACATCATTCGGTGCTACATTAGTTGTTGGACAGCCCAGATTTCCGTCGACATTCAAGGTGCAAGGGCATATTTACCATAGAGCGGGATCGTTGCTTCCGCTAACAGATCAACCACCAAAATTTCTACAACTATATTTTATTCAAAACGAACAAATGGAAACTGATCAGAGGTGCGCCTACATCTCGGGAACAAGACGTCAGATTGTGTTAAACTTACAGAGGATATTTCATGAGCACAATAATCTTATTAAAACGTTTGAAACAGCATTGGAACGTATGCCAACAGATGAATATTAAAGTAGTCATAAGATCAGACCGAAGACCAGCAGGTGAACACGAGCGGCGCTTTAACTCTCCTCAAGCAGATCAAGTCGCGGTGGTTATATCAGGCGTGTGACATCTTAGCGCCTAAGAGTCTAGGATGGCCGGCTGCAGACCCGGAAGTTTCCTGTTAAAAAGTCCTTCAATACTGCGCTTGCGCATGTGAGGAGAATGAGAAACAGTTAGCTCACGGACTCCGTCTAGTTGAGACGTCTTCGTAGCAATTCGTAAATTTTAATATGAAAATAAGCATTTTTGTTTCGCGCGTCCATTGTAAACCCATTGTTTTGTCTGTGTTAAAATAAATGTTATTTTTTAATGTCCAACAAAAGTTCGGATTAATTCATCACAGACTAGAGTTTTGGTGTCAGAAGTGGGATGGAAGCAAGAAAGCAGGAAATGCAGGTAGGCCCACCCTTGTATTAAATTAAATTTATTAAGGTTCTGGCTTACCGGAATTAGTGAGGCAAAGAGCCTAAATAGTTTTGGTTAAAAAAACAAACAAAAAGAAATGACTACATATCCAATTTTATTTTGTGGTTATTTAAATTTTGTCTTTATGAAAGTTAATAGAAGTTGATGATAAAGTGAATTTGCATGTTCTACTAAGTAGATATTATCAAGTTGATAAAGTCACGGCCAAAAAGTGCCAAATCGAAAGTGAACGAAAATTTAAATTTCGTTTTGATTTTACTGAAATTTTGTGTTTTGTGCATTTAATGATTTGAAAAGAATCAGATAATTTGAATTACATATGGTAATTACGCATTAGTAAAAGAAAAATATTTAATTGCAACTATATATATTGCATCTTGTGTATTGTATATGCTACGATATAGTTTAAGATTCTGTTATTATATTTGAGAATTGTGTTTGATATTAAATCTTATCTAGTATTTGAAGCATATTTGGCATTGAGTATATTTTGTGAATCATATAGTTTATTAGAAAATATTGGTAACTATATTTATGATAACAAAATTGGATTGTTTACTAATAAGTTATTCGTCGATCATGGCTTTTCTTTCTCGTGGGAGAAAAGAAGACCTCCTCGAACTCGCAGATGAACTTTGTGAAAAGGTATCGCATAATTGTAAACTGGTTGAGATAAGGAAAATAATCCTAAACAGTGAAAACTATGAAGAAGAGGAAGTTAAAATTTCTTTAACTCGTATTATGGAAGATAGTATAAAGAGAGAGAAAGAAGCAAAAGAAAAAGAAGAAATTGCCAGACGAGAAGAAAAAGAAGAAATTGCCAGACAAGAAGCAAAAGAAGAAATTGCCAGACGAGAAGCAAAAGAAAAAGAAGAAATTGCCAGACAAGAAGCAAAAGAAGAAATTGCCAGACAAGAAGCAAAAGAAGAAATTGCCAGACAAGAAGCAAAAGAAGAAATTGCCAGACAAGAAGCAAAAGAAAGGGAAGACCGTAATATTCGAATGGAAGAAATAGCTTTAGAGAAGAAAAAGCTAGAAATGCAAGCTGCAAGTGAGCTAGGACTATCTAATAGAGAACGGATGCCAAATCATAAAATTGAGCTCATCAAAATTACCCCGAAATTTGAGGAAAAGAAAGATGAAATGGGTCTATATTTAATAAATTTTGAAAGAAGAGCTGAGATGGCAGGTGTGCCTAAAGAAGATTGGGTGCCGTATTTACTAGGCGTATTGCCTTCGGAAATTTCGAGCATGATGGCTAGAGAATCACCTGAAGATGCAAAGAATTACGATTATGTGAAAGATATTATTCTTCAGAGGTATAAAATGAGTTCTGAGAAATTGAAGCAGATGTTTTACCGTCATCAAAAAGTCCCGGATAAAACATGGAGGAATTACGCTCATGAACTTACAAGCTACTATGATGAATGGGTTTCTGATTTGGAAATCAAAACTTTTGAAGAACTCAGAGACTTGCATATCACTGAGCAGATTAAAAGACGAGTGCCGTCTGAAGTAAAAGAACATTTTCTGGAGGAGTGGATGGACTTAAATTCTCCGCTAGAATTAGCTAAAAAAATAGATCAATTTGAAAGCTTGAAGGAGAGTCTTACACCCAGAAATACTAAAGGTTCCCAGAATACAGAGGGTATCAAGAAAACACACGTTGGTTTTCATAAGTTTGAGGGAGAAAACAAACCCTTTGGGAAAACAGAAGTAAACAGAGAAGATTACAAAGAGAAAAATTTTGAACAAAGAAAGCAACTTCAATGCTATGAATGCAATTCCTATGATCATCTTAGACCTCAATGTCCTAAGTTGAAGAAAACTGAAATCATAGCCGCTAACGAAATTATGGGAAAGGGAATAATAGATTTGATGTCTCCCTACATTAGTGTCGGAACTGTAAATGGATCTCAGATTTCTATCTTACGAGACACAGGATCCAGCATAGATCTAATTCCTAGGAAGTTTGTTAAGCCACACATGTATACGGGTGAACATGTATGGGTAGCATCTCCTTTAGCGGATAACCCTATTTGCTTGCCTATAGCGGAAGTAAACTTAGTGTGTGAGTTGGGTCATGTTATAACCAAAGCTGCTGTCAAGGATAACTTCCTAGATAAAGAGCGCTACTTACTAAGTAACAAGACCGTTGTACTTATAGAAGATATGAAAAAAGACAAAGGCTCTGATATTGAAGTAAAAGACTCTGCAACGCCCAAGTGCCAAAGTTCTCCATATTTAAATGAAACATCGAAAAACGACTGCCCTTGTAACAGTAACCGTTTTAGTTCTAGCAGTGTTACTCCTAAAGAGACTGGAATCGTTGAAAATTTGTTACGTTCATATGGTTTTATACAATGTTGCGAAAGACAAGCAATATATTTTTTTCACTACAGTCAATTTTCTGGAAATATTGATAATTTAAAACGTGGTGATGCAGTTGAATTTAAAATTACTCATAATCGTCGTACTGGAAAACCAATTGCTAGTTCTGTTTGTAAAATAATGTGTAAAGAGACAGTTTCTGGATTTGAAACCACTGAAAAAAAGGAAAATACTGAAGGTAAAGTTGCTTATGAAAATCGTGGCGAACGGCCCTATTCTGCTGAAAATGTTGATGGTAATGTAGATTTTCATCCTCCTAAAAAGATCACTTTTAGTATTCCTATTGACAAAAATACAAGAAACCTTAGACCTTGTAAAATGCGTTCGGAACAGCCCATACCTGTGAGATACCGTGGTGTTATCTGTGCTCTTAAAGGAACATTTGGTTTTATTAAAAGGGGTGATGTAAAGGATATGTTTTTCCACTCTAGTGAATGTAAAGTGTTTAAAAATCTTAATCTTGGCGATGATGTTGAATTTGGAATACAGACTCGAAACAACAAGGAAGTTGCTGTAAGTGTAACTAAATTGCCCTTAGGGACAGTGATATTTGAGGACGTTGAAACTGAAAGTTTGGTTGGTGAATTAACTGAATGCTTAGACAAATCTAAAAGTCGTTTGAAGAAAGCATAAAAGTTACGAGACAAAGTTGAATTTACTGTGATCCAGGATTACGAGGTAGTCCATAGAAAAGGAAAACAGCATATAACACTGACAGTTTAAGTCGTACGCCTCTCGTACAAAACTAAATTACTATTGTTTGTATTTGTGTTGTCTTGCATATATAAAAATATTTTATTCCTAGTGTACATTGATACATTTGAATTGCAAAAAAGTGTTAAATTTGAATTGAAAATCTAAATATTTTGAAATTGAATTTCTTCTTTGATGATTATTACTGAGTAAAAATTTTGATTATACTTTGTTAAAATTATGATATGTTTTTTTAATTTAGAGTAGGCGGTACACAGCCAGAATCTTAAGGGTGTATGGTCTACTTGCATATTGCTTTGGGCATGAGTTGTTGCCTTCGCGAAAATTCTGTTGCTGCTGTTTTGTATCTTTTTTGCAGGTGTCTGTCTCTGCAGAAAAAGAATCTTGAGGAGGGAGGAAATAGACTGTGACATCTTAGCGCCTAAGAGTCTAGGATGGCCGGCTGCAGACCCGGAAGTTTCCTGTTAAAAAGTCCTTCAATACTGCGCTTGCGCATGTGAGGAGAATGAGAAACAGTTAGCTCACGGACTCCGTCTAGTTGAGACGTCTTCGTAGCAATTCGTAAATTTTAATATGAAAATAAGCATTTTTGTTTCGCGCGTCCATTGTAAACCCATTGTTTTGTCTGTGTTAAAATAAATGTTATTTTTTAATGTCCAACAAAAGTTCGGATTAATTCATCACAGGCGATGAGTCCCATCAACGGGATATCGTTATTCAACGACGAGGTGAATCATTGCAGCGCATTTCGGAAACACATCGATCTTATGATGCTCTGGAGTACCCAGTGATATTCCCCCACATGGTGAAGATGGATATCATTTTAATCTGAGGCAGATCAACCCAAGAACAGGTGAAACAACGAGCAAGAAAGTTTCAGTGATGGATTTATATGCGTACAGATTAATGGTTCGAGATACTGAGCAGTACCACGTATTGAACTGCAGGCAATTGTTTCATCAGTTCATCGTCGATATGTACACAAAAGTCGAGAGTGAGCGTCTCCTTTACATTCGCCTAAATCAACGTAAACTGAGAGTTGACGAATATATTCACCTGAGAGATGCTGTGGGAAATGACGGGAACGTTGAAAACCTCGGTGCCTTGATCATCCTACCAGCTACATTTACAGGAGTCCCAGACACATGCGCGAATACACGCAAGATGCTATGACGTACGTGAGGACGTACGGGAGACCAGACTTATTTATCACCTTCACCTGCAATCCGACTTGGACGGAGATCAAGGAGGTTCTTACCAATGGTCAATTACCCAGTGAGCGCCACGACTTGATTGCGTGAGTATTTAAACAGAAGCAGTTGAAACTGATTGACGTTTTAACAAAGGGCCATGTACACTGCTGGCCACCGTAAATGCAACACCCTGAAGGAAGCATGCAAATAATATGAAATTTACAACATGCATTAGCGGAGGTGAGATATGCAAATGATTAGAATTTCAGCGCAGACGCACATCACGCGCGCCTGTGGCGCCACTTCAAAGCGCTATTGAAGGCTTGGAGATTTCGACGATTTCAAGTACGGCAATTGTGTTTTTCGTGTGGTTTTTTCAAAAAAACGATCAATTATGCCTCGTAGAAAACAGCGATCATCTTTTGATCAAGTATCCGAGTTCGACAGAGGAAGGATAGTGGCCTACCGAGATTGTGGATTATCTTTCAGGGAAATCGGTAGTCGTGTTGGACGAAACCAAACAACTGTAATGCGGATATGTGATCGTTGGACGCAGGAGGGTACGACGGACCGACGTGTTCGATCGCATCCACCTCAGTGCACCACTTCACGTGATGACAGGCATATTGTGCGTATGGCAGTGACGGATCGCTCAGCCACATCACGAACCATAGCACAGCACATTCAGTCTGTACCGCATCATCCAGTGTCTGCGCGTACCATTCGACGCCGTTTACAGCAGAGTGGTCTGTCCGCAAGACGTCCATTGCTTCGTCTACCCTTGACGCAGAACCACAGACGTTTCCGCCGCCAATGGTGCGATGAAAGAAGGATGTGGACGGCAGAATGGAATGAAATTGTCTTTACTGACGAGTCACGCTTCTGTCTGCAACCCACGATGGTCGGATTCGAGTCTGGAGACACCGTGGAGAAAGGATGCTGAACAGCTGCGTTATGCACCGCTACACTGGTCCTGCACCGGGTATTATGGTATGGGGCGGTATTGGATATCACTCTCGCACTCCTCTAGTACGCATTGCCGGTACTTTAAACAGCCAGCGCTACATCTCCGAGGTGTTGGAGCCAGTTGTCCTTCCTTACCTTCAGGACTTGCCCACAGCCATATTTCAACAGGATAATGCGCGACCACACGTGGCACGCATTGTCCAAGGGTTCTTCGTCAATCGCCAGATTGAATTGCTTCCCTGGCCAGCTCGCTCTCCGGATCTTTCGCCGATAGAAAACATGTGGTCCATGGTTGCTCAACGATTGACCCAGAATACATCCCCAGCTGCCACACCAGATCAACTTTGGCAACGTGTGGAAGCTGCTTGGTCTGCTGTACCCCAAGAACACATCCAAAGTCTCTTTGAATCAATGCCGAGGCGTGTGGCAGCGGTGATCTCCAACAATGGCGGCTACTCTGGCTACTGATTTTGGCAGGAACCACACTTCACAGAAGTCTATAAATTTAATCATTTGATACTTGGTCAACATGTTATCTACAAAATAAATTTTGTTGTGATATCTCTTGTCTTTCTTGGTGTTGCAATTTGGGTGGCCAGCAGTGTATAAAGATAATAAAAGATTTTTTTCTAGGATTTCTTTCCTTGGCGACATAAAAAGTGCGCCATAAACGCGCCAGCAGCGTTGCCACCAGACGAGGCGCTAAATACAGCTGTGCCGTTCTTTTATTATAAAACGATTTATTCACTCATTATATATTTTTACGAAAAAACAACAGTTACAGTTAGGAAAGACCAAAATTCACTGCATCACACACTTCGCCAACCTTATTCACAACAGTGTCAATAACTTACTAATGCGTTTCGACATGTGTAAATTTTGTTTCAGTTTACACATTTAGTGTTGGAAATGGGCAGCGGGATGACTCATTCTTTTAAGTGTAGTTTCAGTTCTCACTTCTTGACTCCTCCCCCTCTGCTGGTTTCAGTTCGTACTTTCGCGAGTGCGAGCGTTGCTTTTTTACTTGTTTGTTATTTTTATGTGCTTTCTGTTTCTATGTTGCATTTGTTGATGTTCATGTATGTGCTGTGTAATAAAGTTAGATTTGAAATAGCAATCTCGGAGGATGGTTGTGGATCTTTTAGACTCCTTGTTCTTTCGTTTGATAGAATCATTATGCGTCAAGTTGACGTGAACGGCCCTACAACTTTTATTGAAAGGGAATACATTTTGTTTTAGAGAGTTGTTCCCTACATATTACTGGCGCCCAACGTGGGGCGAATAGTGGTTCTCTCTTTGATGAAATCGAAAGCATGGAGCAATTGAAAATTAAAAGGAAAGGATTACGCGTTTCGTTCACTTCTTGTGCAAATAAAGTTGAACAGGAACTTTTAAAGGAAACGCGTGATGTGAAACAACTTTTGATTTTAAAGAATCAATTGGATGATAAGTTTGCCCGCTTAGAAGCTTGTCAAGAATCCTTGTCGGATCGAATTTTAGAAGAGGATTCTGAAAAGATCTTCGTGGATGATCTCGAAGGTGCTGATGTTTATCGAGATAAATACTGTGCTTTATTGACTGAGCTAGATGCTAAGTGTTTCGATTCCTCAGCGCAAAAGGATATGGGAAAACGAAAGTTTAAGTTGCCCAAAATCGAACTGAAACGTTTTAATGGTGATGCCAAGGATTTTTTGTCCTTTTGGTCAATGTTTGAAAAGATTCATTTGGATGAGAGTCTTCCGGACGAGGATAAATTCCAGTATCTTCTGCAATCAGTCGTACCCAATTCTCGTGCGGCTCGATTGGTTGAAAGCTTCCCAGCAACTGCTGCTAATTACTCGAAAGCTGTGGAACAGTTAAAAGAAAGGTTCGGAAGAGAAGACCTGTTGGTGCAGATTTACGTCCGCGAGTTACTAACCATGGTTATGCGTAACGCCGCAACCGGACGTGTCAAAACAGATTTACCGTCACTATATGACGAGCTTGAAGGAAAGCTGAGAGCCCTGGAATCCCTAGGACGGACGTCTCAGAAGTATGGAGACTTTTTGACACCGCTTGTGGAGAGTTGCCTTCCAGAGGACACTTTGATTGCTTGGGAAAGAAGCCGCAACAAGGTGGAAAATAATGCAGATGAGCGGACATTGCCGAACTTGACGAGTTTCTTGAAGCAAGAAGTCATAGGAGAAGAAATGGTAGGACTTGCTCGCAGTGGTTTTGAGACGAACTTTGTTAGGAAACTGAAACCGCAAGTCAGAGAAAGTGCACAGGACATTCCTTCTGCTGCAGCTTTGGTAAGCACATATCAGGACAGTTCAGGTAAGAGAAATGTTTGTATATTCTGTCAGAAAAGACATCCAAGTGAAAATTGTTTCGTTGCTAGAAAGCTGACTTTTGATGACAGAAGGAAAATAGTAACCAAGAGTCATGCTTGCTTTTCTTGTCTAAAACTTGGACATTCTGTTAGAAATTGTAGGTTTAAAAACAAATGTATACAGTGTAATCGAAACCATTTTATTTTGATGTGTCCAGACCGTGAAGCTAACACTAGTGAAAACAAAAGTGTAGATGAAAGTAAAAGTAATCTTGAATCGACTAGTTATTTATCAAATAGTTGCACTGTCGATACTGTACTATTAATGTCATTAATTGTTAAGATTAAGAGTGTAAGAAAGGAGATGTGTGTAAGAGCTATTATTGATACGGGCTCACAATTGTCATATTTAAGTAAAAGAGTTATCAATAATCTGAAATTACAATCTAAAGGAAAGTTGAATATTGTGCATGGTCTATTTGGGGGGAGCAAATCAGAACCCAAAGTACATCATATCTATGAGGTGAATATTTGTGATTTAAAGAATAGTTTTTCTATCAAATTAGATGTTTTGTCTCAAGATAAGATTTGTGGTACTGTGCCTAAAGCTAAAACTGTTATGACTTTAAAGGAATTACAGGACAATAATTTGTTTGTTCCTGACTTGAGCTCTGAAGAATATGATATTGATTTGCTTCTCGGAGCTGATGTTGCTGGTCAGATAATGACTGGTAATAACAAAAATTTAAAGTCGGGATTAATTCTGCTATGTACAAAACTGGGTAATACTTTAATCGGAAAAGAAGAAAATGTGCCTGATAGGTGTGATGTTGTATCGGGTTCGGGTACTTTAAAAAGTGTTTCTTGTTTCAATGTTTCTGATGTAATAACTATGCATGCTATGAACTGTGATGTAAATCGTATGTGGGATCTAGATGTCATTGGAATTACCGATCCATGGGAGAATGCTAGAAAGAAACTTGTTTTTTCTGATACTCTTAAACAATTTCAGGACAATTTAACTATTCTTCCCAATGGAAGGTACGAGTTGTCTTTACCATTCACATGTGAAAGTGATTTACCAAGTAATAAGAATTTGGCCTTATTGAGACATAAAAATATGTGTAAACGTGCATCAAGAGAAAATTATTTAAAAGATTATATTAATGTTTTTAAAGAGTGGGAAGAAATGCAAATAATCGAAAAGGTTCCTGCCAATGAGATAGATAACTTTGGACACTATTTGCCTCACAGGCCGATAATTAAAGAGTCTATCCAATTCACCAAAATTAGGCCGGTCTTTGATGCTAGTGCAAATGAGGGTAAGAAACCCTCGCTAAATGATTGTTTGATCAAAGGATCAAATTTAATTGAGCTAATTCCGGATATAATTGATCGGTTTAGGCTGTATCCGATTGGCTTATCTGCTGATATTGAGAAAGCTTTTCTCCAGTTAAGTATAGCTCCTGAGAACCGCGATTTTTTGCGTTTTTTCTTTCCCTCTGAGACTGAAAATGCAATAATTTATAGACACTGTCGTTTGGTTTTTGGTGTTAAAACTAGCCCGTACTTATTAATGGCATCATTACATCATTTACTTGAAAATGCCTCTGAAGAGTATTCAGAGATAGTTCATAAACTGTGTCATTCTTTTTATGTGGATAATTGTGTCACGGGTGTCAATAATGTAAAAGAATTGGAACAGTTTGTGCCTCTTACCCAAAAATTAATGAAAAGTGCATGTTTCAATTTACGAATGTGGGAAGGGAATGTTGCTAATCCTTACCTTTCCAATTCTTCTGGAGAAACTTCTCTTTTGGGAATGATTTGGAATTTAGATCAGGATTCCTTGAAGTGCAATATTCCTAAGAAAACCGACATTGAGCTAGAGCAAACCAAACGAAGTGTCTTATCATTGGTGCAACAGTTTTTTGATCCTCTTGGTTTGTTGTCTCCTGCTACTTTGCCACCCAAACTACTACTGCAGGAGGCTTGGAAAATGAAGTTAGCTTGGGATAGCCCTTTGCCCTCCAAGTTACTGAATGAGTTTTACAATTTTTTAAGTGAAATGTGTATCCTTAATGAGTTTCAAGTTCCCAGATATTTGAAAAGTAACCAAACTTCCGAATTACATGTTTTTGTCGACGCATGCAAAAAGGCATACGGAGCTTGTGTCTTTTTACGATCGGTAGTATCTCAAGAAGTTAATGTGCAGCTTGTCAGAGCTAAATGTAGAGTTGCTCCTTTGAAGGACATGTCTATTCCCAAATTGGAGCTCATGGCCTGCTGTATAGGAGCTAGACTGGCCCTCTCCATTAGACTGGCATTTGATCTGCCAGATACGAAGATTACATTCTGGAGTGATTCCATGACGGCTCTTTGGTGGATAAGAGAACACGGAGAGTGGTCAGTGTTTGTATCAAATCGTGTAAAAGAGATTAATAAACTCACATCCCCTGATCAGTGGCGGCATGTGCCAGGGGACAGAAATCCAGCTGATCTTGTTTCCCGGGGCTGCAGTCCTCATCAGTTGATTAAATCTCAGTGGCGGAGAGGACCACTCTGGTTGTACGAGGCTGCTGAAAACTGGCCGTTAGGTGACATTTTTTGTGAGAGTGAGGTAAACTCGGAGAGGCGAAAAGTTAGACGAAGTAATTTGAACTTGGAAATAAATAGTCCTCTTTGGTATGAGAAGTTTTCTAAGTTTGAATCCGTTATTCGACTGGTAGCCTGGGTTCTGCGTTTTGTGAACAATACACGGTGTGAAAACGGTGAGCGAGAAATCGGAAGGTTGTCATTAAGAGAATTAGAGAGAGCTGAGAAGTTTTTAATAAGAGAAGCTCAGTTAACATGTTTTCTTGAAACCAATAACTTACCCGTTTGTAACACTTTTACAGATGATGAAGGCATACTTAGAGTGAAAACACGCATCACGATAAGCCTTCCTTTCTTTCTCCAGTACTTCTCCCCGATAAATGTCCTTTCACAGAGCGTTTAATTGAACATTTTCACAACATAAATTGTCATGCAGGGACTCAGATACTGTTATGCGCTCTGCGCGAGAAGTTCTGGATCGTGAGAGGAAGGAGAACTGTCCGACGTATCGTTAAAAATTGCTTGAGATGCAGACGTTACAGTGCTAAAGCAGTTGAAACAGACCCAGTGTCTCTTCCTGCAGATCGTGTGAAAGATTCCACGAGTTTTGAAGTGGTTGGAATCGATTTAGCTGGTCCCTTATACCTCAAACATGGAGATAAGTCATGGGTAGTTTTATTTACTTGTGCCATTTACCGCGCAGTACACCTCGAATTGGTTACCTCTCTAAGTACGGATTCATTTCTACTTGCCTTTCGCCGCTTTGTGGCGAGGAGAGGACGCCCGCGAATTATCTACTCGGATAACGGCACTAATTTTAAAGGTGCATTCAATTGCCTTGCTGAAATTGACTGGGACAAAGTATTAAATGAAGCCGAATTACATCGAATCATTTGGAGGTTCAATCCTCCCACAGCTGCCTGGTGGGGAGGTTGGTGGGAACGCCTTGTCAGGACTCTGAAAGAGCTTCTTAAACGAACCTTGGGGAAAGCCGTATTGACATATGAGGAGCTTCAAACTGTGTTATGTGACTGTGAATCTGTAATGAATGCCCGTCCTCTCACCTACTTGTCTGAGGATGCAACTGATTTTAAGCCCCTCACTCCCGCCATGTTTCTCCTTGAAGAACCTGAGTCTAGGGTTACAGATGTAGATCTTGTCGATGCTAAGCACTGTCGTAAGAGAGTGAAATACCGGCAAAATATATTGAAGGAGTTGAGAAAACGTTTTCGACAGGAATATTTAGGCCAATTGATTCAAGTGCAGAACCAAAAACAACAGTGTTCTATCGTGAGTGTGGGTGAAATTGTACTCATAGGTGACGATTTTAAAAAACGTTTGAACTGGCCACTTGCTAAGGTTATCCAACTGATACCTGGTAAAGATGGAAAGGTGCGAACTGTTAAATTAAGAACTCAGACTGGGGTCTGGACTAGACCAGTTCAGAGAGTTTTTCCCTTAGAGTTGCAATCTAATGTTTTAGATTCTGTTTTACAGGGTAAGAAGTGTGATTCTGAGAATGATGCAATAGCTCAGACAGAAGTCCCTGTTAAGGATGTTGTACAGGTCGAGCCACCTGTAGAAGTACCTGTGGTGCCTAAGGTCACCAGATATGGTCGAATCTCAAAAGCACCTGAGAGGTTAAATCTGAATGTTATATTTTGAGTCACCTTTCAGCGACTCAAAAGAGGGGAGTATGTTGGAAATGGGCAGCGGGATGACTCATTCTTTTAAGTGTAGTTTCAGTTCTCACTTCTTGACTCCTCCCCCTCTGCTGGTTTCAGTTCGTACTTTCGCGAGTGCGAGCGTTGCTTTTTTACTTGTTTGTTATTTTTATGTGCTTTCTGTTTCTATGTTGCATTTGTTGATGTTCATGTATGTGCTGTGTAATAAAGTTAGATTTGAAATAGCAATCTCGGAGGATGGTTGTGGATCTTTTAGACTCCTTGTTCTTTCGTTTGATAGAATCATTATGCGTCAAGTTGACGTAAACGGCCCTACAACTTTTATTGAAAGGGAATACATTTTGTTTTAGAGAGTTGTTCCCTACATTTAGCGTTGTGTTCATAGCATTGCCAACACAATGAAAAACTTTTAAATAAGATATTAAACTGTATGACTGAGTAATTTCAACTTTTTGAGGTGGGTTAAAAATATCCCACCATGCAAAAAAGCTAAAAGGTGGGACAGTTTTTAACCCACTTAACCCCAAAGATTTAAGTTATATTTTTCGTCCCTTTTGAATGATAAAATGTTTTGCAGAAGAGCCTTTTGCCCCAAAGAGAAGGACAGGGGCCTGAACCCCTGTCGCAATCCCCCTTCTGTCTTTTCGACCTTGATTGTCAGTGACCAGAATTATCTAGTTTTGCAAAATTCAAGTATTTGTCAGACAAGAAACGAACACTTCTAAAACAAAACGAATATCAATTCGCGATTGATGTTATCAGTTGACGTAGTGAGAAGGAAGACTGCTTTTAACCTTGACTACTAGCTCAAACCCGTTTTTGACCAATGATTGGCTCATATGGTCACTCCTTCGGATCCTCCAGCTATGATTGGTCGACGGTGCTCCATATGATCCAGGAACGCTGGAAACGTTTGCAGAATTCAATGGAAACTGATCGAGTAAGTAGCGTCGTATTCTCTCGTATTTCTTATCGCCTGTAATATAAATATTGTGAGAATCAGGTTGAAGAGCTGAAGTCGTTTACCCGGCGGGGTGATGTTAGTGTTCGAATTTTCTTTCCAAATTTTGCTGAAGACTTCATTTCTGTATTTTCTTTTGAATGGTTGTGATTCTTGTATATATTCAGGTATGTCGTGTTTTTATTTTGAAACTTGCCAAGCAGTGTATTTTTCGGAGCCCAGGATTACACATTCGAATCTAATTCAGTACGAGTGCTTATAATTTAGTCGTGTTTTAAATTACATGTAGTCGCTATACCCTTGATTAGCACTTTTGTGAGAACATCTTTATAAGATAAGACAGCTCGACTTGGAACTAATAATTTTTGGAATTTTTTTTATGTAGCGTATATTTAAAACGTTTTGCGGAACGCTTAAGATGTGGGAAATGCTTTTCCTCTCCCATTGCAACTTCTAAATTATAGAAATGTTTTGTTTTTACGTGCTCACAGCTAATGATTTTATCGAGTTTCAAAGCTCGAAATATCGCCTGCTTTGATTTGGATATTTTGAAAGGTTAAGTTCGCAATATGTCAAATAGGTGCAAGAAATTAACTCACAAGTAGGTAAATACTAAGCATAAGATTTCCAGAAAATCTTTTGTTCTCTGAGCATATCAAATTTTGATGGATTCTTTTGGTGAAGGTACAGAGTTCTTATTAGAAGTATATTTTTTTAATTTTAACTTTTGTGTAAAATTAAAGAATATCAAATTTCATGATTCAGTTTTATGCTAAAACCTGAATGGATGTGTAGATGCAGAATGTTGTAAAAACAAAGTTAAGAATTTTTTATTGATTTCTGAAAAAATTGATAAAGAAATTAATCTGTTTCTGTAAATGTATGTGTTGTAGAGATTAGATTGCTATACATTGGGATCAGTGTTATTTTTAGAATGGAACTTTCTTAAAGCACATTGATCCTTTGTTATTGTGAAATTGGTCTTCGATGGTTACACAAGAGCTCGTGAAAAAGCTTGAACGTGTGCCATGTTGTACTAATCCTTTAATCATTTCCACCATCCTCGCTGCTGTCAGTTTGCATTTAAAAATAGGCTTTGGGAAGGGAGCTTTGCTTTAGCACCACTCCGTCTCGAGTGAAATTACTTCAATTGTCCTTTTATCTCTTGACGGGAAAAGTCAATTTTACATAGATGTAGGTTGAGTTCTGGATAGCTTTCAGAAGGATTTGGCTTCACTGCTTTTGGTAATTTCGTGGAAACCCGAGTTTTCTTATTAATCTTCAGCCTCCGAGTTTTTAATTTATTTCCTTATAAGTACTTGTTAAAGTTATTAAGCATGTGAATGAAATGAATTGTACTGGTTTAAGTTTTTTTAATTGCACAAGTACAAATGGTAAAACTTGGCAAATAAACTAAGCATGTGTATGCTCTAATTTAAAATAACATTAGTGCTTTATTTGGAACTAGAACTAAGCACTTTTATCCTAGAATTTTTCTTGTTTTCATTTGCAAGAGTACAAATAGTAAATATTTTTATAGCATTAATTTGGGCACATTCAGAGAATAATTTAAAAATATACTCTGTTCAGTATGGATAAGTAGCTGGGTAGGGCTTGATTAAATTTTGGTAAAAGTTTAAAACTTTTTGAAAATGCTCTTAAGTGCTTGTGACATATTTAGCACAAAAGTACTATTCACCATGGAATGTAAAAGAAGTTCAATTGGAACAGTTGGTGTAACTCTGATAGTTGAAATTACCTCCTTAATCTGTCTTTTGGCAATTATTACTCTACTGTTTTCAAGTAGTGGCAGGCATTTTACTATTTTCTACTTGAGAAACTCGCTACTTTGAGAACCTAATGAATAACTTTCTAATCTAGTTTTTCTTAAGAAAACTTTTTGTTGTGAAATATTAGTTTTCAAGATGATTTACTTTTTAAACAGGTTCTATGACACCTAATAAGTATGTAAGAAATTTTCTATGTATACAAGTTTAGCATAAAATGTATTAAAATTTGTTCAAGTGTTATTGAATTATGTAACATTTTTCACTAAATGTGTAATCTGAACACGCTAAAATTTCGCAATGGTGAAAAAATGACACATTTCTCATTTGTTATTTTTATTGGCCTTCATGAATTTTAAGGTTTTCATAAAAAATTTTGTCAAATAAAATAATTTAGATGTAACAAAATAAAATATATAAATACTAGTAAACAAGCTTTATATCATCTGACAAGTCTGATTAATATTGTAGTTAGAATGGGGGGGTCTAGAAACCTAAGTCTTAATGAAGGTTTTCCTTTGTTTTCAACTCTATACAAATTAAATGTTATAAATACAGTACTCTTTTGTGATGTTTTAATAAAATAAAATTCTTAAATCAAGTTTAATAATTTCCTATAAAATTTAAATGATTATTTTTCTCGTGACAACTATTGCATATTCTCCAACCTACAAAAGTAACAAAGATTTAAAATGAATTTTGAGGTAACCCATTAATGTCTTCACAGCCATTAAGTATTTAATGAATGTAAACATTAAAACGATTTCTACATTTGGCTGGACTTGGATACCTTACTTAAGCACACAGAAGTTTATTTTTCACCCTTGGGTTCTAAAATTAATTCCTGGTTATGCTCCTGACTCCAATGTGTTCTCTTCGTAAATACAAGCTGATTCTTATTTCCAGAATTGATTTGGTTATTTGCAACTTTGCTTTCATAACGTTCATCAAGGATTTAAAATATAACTACCTTGTTCGGGTTTGAAATTTTTTTTTTGTCGAAATTGTCAAGATAATATAACCTATTCTGCATTTTATCAAAAGTTACTTCAATATACATGTCAAAAAAATATTGTTATGAACTAGGTATTCAAGCAAAATGTTATGAAGATTCAACCTCAGTTAGAATTTTATGCAATTCCATTAACTGATAATTTAGATTACCGACATTAGTAACTGCGAAGGTTAAATCAAGGTAATTTAGTTAAAATAGTAAATAAATCACATCGTTTTTCTAAATTCAATCTTGTGTGAATTGTGTATCAATTCTAATCTTTTTAACTACTTGGTAAAGATGTAGAATCCGAGACATGTTTGTCGCCAAGCAATTTTTGTTGCCAAATCAAGATGGCGTCCTAAGCCAGTATGTTCGTTAAAAAAAAAAACGTTGACTTTCCTATGCGAAACACCTTTTGCATAGGGTTGCCATAAAGCTTAATCAAAACAACAAGGTTACCATGTTTGGCGATAAATCGCCACGGTCTCGGATTCGACATCTCACCCAACTACTCTTTCTGTATTTAAGGATAATCTTATTTAAAACTTCAATTTAAATTCAAAACAAATTTTGTGTATTTTATCTGAAGGATTAAAATGCTGTTTATTTTTAGAATGGTTTAGAATATATGTGTATGTGTTTAATTCATTTTCATCTTTTGTGTGTGTTACTCTTAAGTTATAAGATTATTTATTTCATGATCATGTGTTTTCATTAATCGTGAGGGCTTATTAAAGATTTTGTGCTCAAAACTAGCTATATGATAATGCCGCTAGTTACATACAAACATTGAATTTTGTTCAATGCTCACAATTATTATTTTACAATAACAAGCTCATTATGTAATCATTTGAATGAATATGAACTCATTATGTCATCATTTGGTTGCTGAAGTTATTCGATGTTCTCGTAAGTTTTGTTAAATTTTTTAATTGGACTGATTTGTGTATGTTATGCTTTTGATGTGCAATCTAAAATTGCATTGAAGATTTAAAATGTCAGTTTAGTTTGCTGCTTTGTAAGTTCATTCTATTGTGTTTTCACTGCACTGGATATATTTTATAAATTAACTCTTGGCTTTTTCTTTTAGTCTATAGTTATTATGAAAAGCGTAAGTCACCGAACAGAACTAAAAAAACATCTAGTCAGTCGTGGTGCTGAAATACCGGTAGACTGGAGTAGTAAAGTTAGGGACGTTTTTAAACTTTATAGTAGTATGCGAGTGAGTTGATTTACATCTTTATTTTCGGCAGTCATCTATACCAAGCAGCTACTAATAACTCCTTTTAGTGTAAGTATTCCGTTTTTCACTCTGATTCTTAAAAAAATCATGTTCTTTAATATTGGAGATACTCAACATTATCATTTCCTAACTAGCATAAAATCGTGTAAAGATTTCGTAATCAAATGGTGTGAAATTTAATTGATTCTGTAATTGATATAATGAAAGAAAATTGGTTACTTTATTACTTGTTACTGATATACTATGACACCAACCTGTTCAGTTTATTGCCTTTTCAATGTGACTTTTGTGCTCATTGTTTGCCATTTCGTGAGTAATTTAATCTCGTTTACAAAATTTTAATTTGAAAATTAATGTTCACTGGAAATTCTAGGTATTGTAGTGTTTGTGGTGTTTAATTACGACTCCAAGAATAAGAACATTATTCTTTATTGGCAAGATGAAAACAACATAAACGAACATCTAACGAAAAATCGAAGTGAAAAATTTCTCCTCACTCAGCGTGTGTTATGCTATGTGCCTGCGCATTACAAACTTGCACAAGAAAGACAGATCACACATCCTCTGCTCTTGGCAAGGTGCCAAGATTTTCATAGCATACTCCACAGTATTATAATTACAATAGCATTAATTACATATATTAAGTTGCATCATGCATACATTAATAGTTTGGTAGATCTTGAGATTTTTGTAAAAAATATAACAAGTTTTTTAGTTAAAAGGATTGTTGGAAAACTTTGGGCTCCTTTAGAGCCAAGCAGAGAAGCTTCCAATTTGAATTCTGACTATTTGATAAACAATTACATATTTAAAATGGACAATAGTTTTCTTTGGACTTAGGGATGGTTGCCACAATGAAACCGAAAAACTGATTTTTTTTAATGAATTTTCTATGTAAATTTTATTTTTAATAATTTTGCAGATTCCCTTGTGACATTTTCCTATTAAAATATATGAATCTATTTTAAAACAATTAGGAGGTAGGTTTGAAAAATATTCAGGATCCCAAAGATCAAAACAAATTGAACCTGACTATCAGCCTAAAGGAAGACTCTTTGTATAGTCGGCATTAAAAAATAGATGGGTAGCAGAATTAAAAAATTGCTAGTTAGTTAAAAATTTAGATTGTGTGGGACCATGTATTGTAGTTAACTGTTTTCATCTTATATAAATTAAGGGGATTAATGTAGTAGAAACCTTAATCTCTTCTGTGTTGAAATTACTTCTGTGCTATATTTTTTAAAAGAATCTTTTATTTTCTTTCAGTTCTCCCTGTTCTCCAAAATAAGCTTTTCTGCAATATTTATCTTTGAAAATATAAAATTTTGAGTAAAGATGGTTGGTTTACCAGTTAAACGTCAAGAACCCACAGTTGGTGTGAAATTTATCAGTGCAGGAACTGCAGCTTGCATTGCTGACATAATAACATTTCCCTTGGATGTGGCGAAAGTAAGACTTCAGGTGAGAGCTCGAAGTATTAAATGGATGTTTAACCTAATTGAGGGTTCACACATCTATTAATATATAAAGTTAAATTTTTATTTTTAATAATGATTGTGTTGATGAACTTGTAATTTCTCTTACCCTATGTAAATTTTTTATTTAAGTTTTAGAAGTTTATTTTTAAATATTATTTTGTGTCCCCTATTAGACCAGCTTTGAAAAGTTTGTCCCAATTGTTTCAAAAATGTATAAATATGTTATAGTAGAAAATCAACTGTCAAGTGAAGACGTAAAGATAGATATAAATAAAAAAAAAAGGCAGGCAGGTACGCTGGAAAAGTTAACTGAGTAAAAAGAGTAGGACTTTAAATTTCCTGTTTGAAACTACTAAAATTGTTTAGCAATTAAGAAACTAATTTAGTATCATTTTAGGCTACTTATTGTTAAATTGATATACAATCTGATGCATTTAGCTTGGCCAAACCTGGCCCTTATGCCATAAAAATTCAATCAATCTGATATGCATTTAACTTACTTGTCTTTCACTGTAAAATGTAGATTGGGAAAACACGTTAATTATGTGTCCATTCTCAAAAGTTGGGAAAATATTTTTAAGTTTTAAATATATAAAAACATTTAGCTGATGTTGAGAATACTGAATTTTTTAATGCTTGAATGAAGTTTGTAGGTTATACAAAAGTTGAATGAGAATTTAATCTGGGTATCGGAAAAATATTGAAGATGACTAAAAAGTTTAAATTTTTACAAAAATGCATTATTAAGATATTAAAACTTGAATGTGAATGAAAATTATTAACTGTTATAGATAAGCATTCTTATCATTAGATTAAATTTAGTCACTAAAAATTTAGAATGTATGAATTTATTTTTATAGCTTCAAGGTGAAGGCAGCATGTCCAAATCACTACTTAAAACTAGTGCACCATCTAATAAAGGGATGTTTGGCATGATTGTGAACATAGTTCAAAAAGAAGGACCCAAGAGTCTGTACAATGGCTTATGTGCTGGCTTGCAGAGGCAAATGTGCTTTGCCTCAGTGAGAATTGGATTATATGATTCAGTCAAAAACCAGTACAGTGCTTTAGGTTGGTATTTAAGAAATTTCTTTTTGTGTCCTGTTATTTGCAATTTTCAATAATTGTTATTTTGTTCTAAATTAACTGAATATAAGCATCTGCATACATTTTTAAATTTACTATTTATAGTTTGGGTGAATTTGAAAGAATTAACCTCTTAAGTTTATTTTTTCCTAATTTGTTCAATCTTAAATGTTGCATGTTTTGGTGGTGTGAAAGTTTCGAGAATGGGGTGCACCTCGACATCTGGCTATTGTTCAAAATTATAAGGCGTTGTTCTCAGCTCTTTCACTTCAGGATTGATCCTGGACCATTGCCGATAGCCCGTGCTTACATACCTACGTACCTGATTTGTTAAAAAAATCTTCTCTTTTTTTTATTGCAGTTAACATTTATTTTATGTTTATGAGAGTTTGCAAGTCAAATTTTTGCATAATAAAATTGGAACTGTTTAGAAGTTTTTCTTTCAAACACAGACTTTTCTTGTGTTGCGTTCGGCACAGCATATCCATCTTTGGATCTTGCGCCATAAAACCCAAACCAACCAGTAGATATTTATCCTGAAAGTTGGCTTTTTTGAAACGGTAGTTATTTATCTGTTTGAATCTGTCTTGTGTTTGGCACAGCTTGTCTGCTTTTGGACCTTGCACCATAAAACCCCAAAATCCAATCATCTATTTGAAAATATTCTATTATAAGTAGAAATATGTACAAAGCAGAAAAAAAGGAACAAATGAAACTGCATATAGTGCACAAGTGAATTAAGACTACCCTAAACACACAGTACAAGTATGGTGAGCATGCAAAACGTTTACGTGGTTATGAACTGGGGATTATTGTGTTAGGTGTTGGGATACAAGGAAAATAGCCCATTGAACATCACATAATTTTCGTGTAGTATGAAGAGTATTTCTTTAATCCAACATCACATTGAATGACTAAATAAACCACATCTATTAATTGAAAGAATTCTAGGAAATATTATTTGAGGTCAAAACTTCCTAGGAGTCATGTAGGGAAGACCGGTTTTCCGATCATGTATGCATCCCTCTGGGTTAAAAAGAAATTAGTCATATTTATATGTTTTTGTATTTATGTTTCCCCGAAAATAAGTTTTTATACCTTATGCTAGAGATTTGTGTAATTCAATTTTCCTCATTAAAATGTTTTAATTTGACACATGCTAACTAACATTGCATACCACATTTGAGTCACTACATTTTCTATTTTACATTTAGAACTTGTTAAAAATAATTCATAATTTCTTTAAAAACGAATTTAATAATTTAGGAAGAAAATTGAGTTTTTTTAACTTCAACTTATTTTAATATTTGGTTCTAAGTTTAAAATATTTGCACATTCCAAAATTGAAATTTTTCAACAATTTATAGCAAATGGAAGTATTCCTGCTGGGCACGTAGGAATCCGTATTTTGGCTGGAGTGACCACAGGAGGCATGTCCGTTATATTTGCCCAGCCTACAGATGTAGTCAAGGTCAGGATGCAAGCCCAAGTGACAGGAACGATTCCACGCTACGTTGGCACTATGAGTGCATACAGGACCATTGCTGTTGAAGAAGGATTGAAAGGACTTTGGAAAGGTAAGGTCATCTGAACTTTTTTCGGAAACCTTTGTAAATAATCTGTGTATACATTGACAAATTTTCTATAGAAGCTAAAACTCATGAATAGTAAACTTTGTTTTAATCAAATTGTGTTTTACTAAAGTGAGCAGTTCTATTTGTACTATTTCTAGAATCCAAAGCCACTCATATAATCTGTTAAATTCCTAATTGGAATGCATTTTTAGTGAAATTCTATTTAATTTAAAGTTCTAAATGCTTTTGGATAACCTCGTGTAATTAGATATGTTGGAATTTTTAAACTTGTGTGTTTGATAACCCTCAACAATTAAGATTCAAAAATATAACTTAAATACATGGATAAGCATTATTTTGAATATTAAAATAAGTTTAATTTTTAAAAAATTACCTTTGTAGTTTTTTAACTTCAACAGGTGAATGAATAATGAACTTCTAAACATTAATTGTGTACTCCTGTATTTAATTTTTAACGCAATTACAGCTAACATGTAATTTTTTGTATCAATCCAAATTGAACTTTTCATCATATGGCTGATCTTTTCAAAAGATCTGTCTTTTACCACACAAAAATACATACAAATTTAAATACAATTACTTAAGGAATTTTGTATTCATGTATTATGTGTTTAAATGTATTTTATTTCAGAATTAATTGGTAAACTACCACATGCTAATATTTACAATTTGATTGTGCTACATCTTTTTAAAAATATTTTATTTTGGAATGTTGCTTCTGAAATAGCTTTTCTTTCATCTTCAAATCAGGATTCGCTCAATCTTGTAGATTTTTATATCTGCAACTCAATTTCATCTACTTATAGCTTGCTTTGACTGGTATGAAGTCGAAATTTGATGCATTCATGTTTAGCTAAAATTCAACCACTCATTTGGTTGAATAAATGTTTGATACTTCAAAAGCAAAATGTAGAATGTTTCACTGAACTATAATTTAAAGATTTTGTTAAATCTTTTAAGAGTGCTAGTTTTTATTCAATCTTGAGACTTTGTTGAACAGTATTCTAAGCCTTGCATTTAATCTATGAGATTTTCCACTGAGAATTGGAGTTTTCTTTGATCTAAGGCCCATGATATGATTCATGGCTACCTTGAATCCTGATGTGTTAATAACTTTCCTTGCATGTATTTGTCCGTTACTTGACATTGTCTTGTTTCGTACAGCTTGGCCAAATATAACCCTTGTGCCATAAAACCCAACCAACCTGAATCCAAGCCTCTTGTCTACTCTATTTCCCAAACCCTCTTTCCCGGGCCGTCGTGGCTCAGTGGGTATGCTCATTATGCCAGCAACCTTCAAGTTGCAGGTGGCACTGGTTTGATTCCTGTCAGGTGCATTCCTCCCTGGGTGTATTTCTCTCTTCTGTGTCAGTAAAAACTTTCATTGTGTGTGTTTATTACTGGATATTGTGTCTTCTGTCTGGCGCAGCATAGTCAAATGTGGCTCTTGCACCATAAAATTCCCCAAAACAGCTTTCCCTTTCACATCATTTCTTGCCTGACATTGTTTTGTGTTTGCAGCTTGGCCAAATATGCCCCATGTGCTATAAAACCTAAAACCAACTAAGCTACTTGTTTTACACCTGACTAGTCAAACTTATAGACCAGTTTTGCTCCATAGCTCTTTTAAACCACATGGCAGAATACTAGAGTTCAGTCTTACTCTTTCATCCTTTTCAAATTAAGTATGATTGATTTTAGCCTTGTATTTATGTGATACCACTCAGTTGTCTAGGTGTAATGTTGATTGTTTGGACTACAGATACTAGTCTTGTCTGCTGTTGGGGCTGCTATGACTCAGTGGGTTTGCCCACTGAGGTGTTGGCTACGCAGGTTCGATTCTTTGATTGAATTGCTCTTTTCTTTGTCAGTGAAACTTTCCTTGTGTGTATGTCCATTTACTTGATGTTTGATACAACTTGGCCAAATATGGTCCTTGCGCCAAAAAGCCCAGCCAACTTGTATGCTCCTGTGTAGCAAAAATGACCAGATCGACAAAATACCGTTCAGTCTTTATAAATGGCATTCTGCACTTTTGTGTATTGTCGTTTTAGATTTAAAACATTTTTTAAGGATTGGTTGGAATAAGCTCAAATTGGAATAAATCTTGTGTACAAATGTATTAGATAATTTGGACTTACAAATTCACATCATACTGTGTAAGTTGCATTGGATTGATTCAATCTGATTTCCTAATTTCTTTTCGTCACTTTGGTGACTCTTTGTTGTAATTCATTTGGTCTCGGATTCCCATTGTGTTATTTTTAATGCATTTTATAATGCAAGAAGCATATCACTTGATTTATGCAGTGAAACATGATTGCACTTTTTTGGTGTTATTTTTTGGATCATTTTGGATTTTCACCTGATCTGATGATCCAATTTGTTCTTTATTGTGATCTTAGAAGAAAATATATTAAGCCATGCTATTGCTCAAACAAGGAAATTATATTGCTGTGGTGTGAAATTTTACTTTGAAGTTAAAATAACGGTTCGGTGGTCATGTTTTTCAGTTCAATTGTCTGTTTTTGGTATTCTGAAGAGATTTTTCCCAAGGAATAGAAAGCACAATTTTAAATTTCGAATAATTTGTATGTGGTTAGAGTGAATAACTTAAAAATGAATAATTTGTTTTTAAGAGGCTAACACTTCAGATCGAAGAATTTTCAGTATTTGAAAGGGTAAGAAATCGAACAATTCTAAGGTCTGTTATATTTTAATGAATAAAATGTTTTTCGATATTAAAATTTGACAGTAGTTCTAATTTACAGTTAAATGTATACTGACATTTCAGCTTAAATGCTCTTTAGGTATGCTATATTTTGAAAATCAGTACTTTGGTACTGTTATTTGGTTCTAGATGTAAAGGAACTGGAAATTTTGGCATGTTGTGTGTGTAAAACCACTCTTTGCCAGGCTAGTAAGGAAGATATTTTAAAATTTGAATGCAATATTTAATTAAGTATTTGAAATTAAATGTTATATTCATATTAATCATTCAGTTTTATAGCGAATGATTTTCAATCCTTTATTAAAGATGCAATGCGATATACCTCATAAATATTTATTTAGAAATTTTACATTTACTATGAAAATATTCTTTCAGAAGTGTTAGCCAATTTTTGATAGAATACCCTGAAATTGTTGTGAATGTTTACTTTGTTTTGAACAGTTTTGCTGAAAATTTTTGATATCATCCACTACGAAACAATATAATAAAAAGCTAAATGATTTTTTGGCTTTTTAGCCCAAGAGCTAAAAACGTAGACAACTCGATTCGATTTCTTGCCATGTGATTGGCCAATTCGAAGTCTTGCCATTGTTATATTTGTACTGGCAAAACCAAACGAGTGCATGATATCTCTTTAAAATTGAATATAGAACCTTGCGATCAAATGCCATTTGATCTCATTCTATATTATTGCATGCTGTTGTATACTAATGACCTTCATAATCTAGGTACTTTGCCGAACGTGACTCGTAATGCGATTGTGAATGCAGCGGAGCTTGTCTGTTACGACCTTATTAAAGAGTTCATTTTGAGCAAACAACTCATGACTGACAGCGTCCCCTGTCATTTCACTTCTGCATTTGCTGCTGGTTTCTGTGCCACCGTGGTGGCCTCTCCAGTAGACGTTGTGAAGACACGCTTTATGAATTCACACCATGGCCAATACTCGGGTGCCGTAGACTGCGCCCTGAAGATGTTTAAAGAGGGAGGCTTAACTTCCTTTTACAAAGGGTTTGTTTTATCGATTATTTTTTCCCATTTGTCAAAATTTTAATTTGTGACAAATTGTCTCGATTGCTGAGGAGTTTGCTATTACTTTCCCCCTGTGTTTTCAGCATCGTAACTCTTTATAATTGTTTTTATATGTACATTGATATCAGCCACCTGCAAGTGCTACTTAATTGGAATTCAGTGCAAAGTTCTGCTAACTTTAGCTTTTGTGCCAAGTTTTACTGTCTACTCTAGTCTCAGTTACTATAGCAAACTTCAGGGTGCTTTTTCAACTTTGAAGTGTAATCCTGATATATATTTTGTCTACTTTTGTCATTTGAAATGTCAAAGACTTTTGAATTTAACACATTTTATCGGTAATTTTCAAGTAGACCATTTCAAGTAGAGTTAAAAATGCCATGAAAAGAATACTTTTGTCTATATTAATAGATTGAACTAATGCATTAAAAAGCCATTTATGATCTCGAATCTATTTGCTACTAAAGCTGTGAAGTGTAGTATAGTGTTTAGGGATTTTTCCCTTTGCAAGATTTAATTATAAAGATGTACATATAGAAATTGTTATAAAGATGTATAGTTTTTTAAGTTGTACATGCAAAAAAATTTGGACTTGCATAATTAGATCACTTATTTAACAATTTTTCAAGCTACAATGACTACAAATTGGCATTGTTAACTGCACATATTTAATACCGAGCAGTTATTCGTCTTTTACATCACTGTTTATTTCGTCCTGCACATGACAGCAATGGTGTACCTTTGTATATTGGTATATCTTTGAAAAATGGTTATTTTTCTCTTTGCAACTCATGAATTCTCTGCTAATTTATGAGTAATGTAATTTGATTTATTTACTCTTTGTATACTTAAAAATATATGCATTAAATGTCTAATTAACTCTCAAGGATAACATTAACTCTCATAAATTAATATTTAAATTAATCTACAATTTAACAATTATGCCATCAAGGCTAAGTGAGAAATAATGGAAAACCTCATAATTTATGTTTAAAATGTTTTCATTCTAAAAGTAGTCTACATTTAACATTGCAGACTTAAAAAATATTGTTACTTTACATGAACTATAAAGTTAAATATAATTTTACGTCCATTATGAATGTAAATATTTAAATCTTATGCTTAAACTGCAAAGTATACAATAACTTTTAAAAACATTTGCATTTAAAGTCATTTTCATTGACTAATTATATTTGATCAAAAATAATAGAATTAATTCTAAGGAAAGAATTAAAGCATTAAATTTTTTGTATGTAAATGGTTCTCTGTACTCACTTTTACATTTTCAGGTTTAGGTAAGTATTTATGCTGTGTTTGGTTTTATTTATTGTTTCATTTTATAATTGATAGATAAATCTGTTAGTTCTACTTAATTTGGAAAGTATAGTTATAGTTACATGCAAAGAGTCGAACAGTTCATGTTATGTGCAAATTTCTATGTATTTATCAGTTTTTTTGTATAAATATCAATGTTTCACATACATAATCTTTCCACAGGATTATTGTTGATTATTGTGGTTTAATCCACCAGTCTATACAATGTTTAACTTTTCCCTTAAATCTGAAGAGTAGTTTATGAAATTATGTAATGAAGAAATTTTCATTTCGTCAATCCCTTAATATTAAAAACTGTCAAAGTTCATTAGATCTCAAGTATTTAAATACGAGCTAGATTCTTGATTAATGTCAGAATTTAAAAACATCTTCTAGTTATGGAGCAGGATCTTAAAGCCTAATTTTCTACTGTTTTCCAGTAATAAGTGTTGGTGCTGATAACTAGCAGAATAAAATTAGAAACTTTTAGGCCAATCCTGAGGCTGGTTGAATTAATTTAATGAGGACTAATTTTGAGATGAGAATACATGATATTTATAAAAGAACTCCAGGATTTCAGAGTTGTAGGCGGAGCAGGTTCGATTCCTATAACATACCCTGATTATATTTCTTCTGCGTCAGGTGAAGTGTCTTGTGCGTGTATGTCCATTACTTAAAAATTGTCTGCCTTGTTTGCATGCAGCTTAGCCAAATATGGCCCCTTGCTCCCTAAAACCCAACCAAATTTTCAAATATAATTTTAAACATGACGATCAATGAAAAAATTGTCATTAAAGTGACAAACCAATCCATTGGCCCTGCAGACATCTAAACTGTGTAGTGTCTGCCCATATGAAGTGCATATATGCAGTTATGGTTGTTACAGCTGTGCAATTAGCCTCTTTGGGTTAGAAATTCAAAACTAAAAATGACATGCTGTTGTATTTAGCTCACTACAGGGTGATCATATTTTTTCCAATTTTTATGTTCCCCAGGTAATTGAGTTTCTAAACATTACCTTTTCTGAAAAAAATTAATCTATTGATGAATTGTCATGCAATGATGCATTTTTACCGATTTTGACAAGTTTTAAACGATAACAATCCATAGTTTTATCGAACTCTTGTTTTGCATTAGGCTTTCAACTGCGTTGTTTTTATGGTTCTGCCTAATTTCAACCACCACATTATTTTTGCTAAGGCTAGGTGTGTTTCTCTGTAGATAACAAATTTGCTCGAAAACACCCATGAATTATAAAAATGTTTGGAGCTACGAAACAATTTCGAGCCATCAGATTTAATATGTAGTGTTAACTTTAGAGTTCTTTTATAAACATTCTCTATAGGGTCAGTGCATTTGAAATATTTTTATCTGTATGTGTTTTTTAACTATACATATCTGTTTAAAATTTTGAATCCTGTCTCTGTATGCTTTATGCAGAAATATTCAAGGTAATCCTAAATTTTAAAAAGTAGTTTTACATTTACAAATTACTGCAAAATCTGTTCAAGTAAATTTTTAAACTCTTAAAAAGCTATATTTTGTGACTTGAAATTCTTTCAAAGGTAGTTTACTTTAGTTTCCTTTGGTATCCAATAATGAGAAATCTTTTTTTGTGTAACATGAAGTTGATTTAGTTTAACAATAACTTTATTAATTTTGAAAATTTAAATTTTGTTCATTAAAATACTTTAATATAAAATGCTGTTTTCTTAATTGTAACATTGTTCTAAGTCTCGGATATTTTTTTAAATGCTAGCAATTGGTGCTTAAATTTATTAAAAATTTGGGTGATATGGAAATTTAAATACGTTTAACTGTTAAATTATGTTGTTAATCTGTTTATTTTAACCCTTCTAGGTTCATGCCTTCCTTCATTCGTCTGGGATCTTGGAACATTTGCATGTTTGTGACCTTTGAGCAGTTGAAACGCTTGTTCACTGAATTAAGCCAAGGACGTGTTGTGCCACCTGTTCCCAAAGTCTATGCCGCTGTGCCACCAGCAGTTCCTCAGGACCTTGTTCCAGTGGGAAGACCGCATTACAACTTTGACCCTGTTGTCATCAATCAGTGGGATTAATGTTTATTTTCAACCAGACAATTGTTTTTCTTTAAAATTGCATTTATGTAGAATTGGTGTTCTGGACATGACCATGTTCCAATCTCCTTGCAATTATGCTTTTCTCCAAACAAATCGAATTCAACAGATCTTTACTTTAATGTCATTCAAAAGTATTATACTCGATTTGTTTATAAACTAACATTTTGAGCTCTACATATCATAACAATTTGTATTTGATTAGTTTGTCTTGTTTCAAAGTTATAAGTTTGAAAATTTTAACTTAACAGTATTAATAAAAGAACATATTACTATGAACTGAATGAGGCATTTCTGAACAAATGTGTTCCAATTATGCATTTAAAATGAATTTTCAAACCTCATGTGGGAAAAGCATAACTGCAATGAATGAATATGAGCCTTTAAATTTAAAAGTTAAAAAAATTAGCTTGCAAGGTTGGTGACTTGCCCTTTTAATGTATTTGTGTAACCCATGGCACACAAGGAACTTTATCATAACAAAAAAATTGCAATATCATCAATCTAATATTCATTTATGCCATTCAATTGCCATTTTAAAATTCAGGTTGCATGCATCTCTACTTAATCTTTATAGTAAGGAATAGTATTTCTACTGTTTTCACAATGCTAGAACCCTATAAGTGCTGTCATATTTATGCAGTTAGTATTAATTGGCCTCTCAGTTTTGTCAAGTTCCTTGTGTACCAGTTGTATATAGCACTGTCTGTGATAAGAACAATGCAATGTTTGATTTATTACAGCTCATCTGTTTATGTTGTAGTGAGTGTATGTGTGTGTTTATAACACATTCCTTTACATTTTATTCCTTGCCTTTGCTTAGTATTTAAGTTTCTGTGAACTGTCTTCCAGATATTTGTAATAGAGTAGAAGATTGTATCAACATAAAAGCCGTTTTTTAATAAATGTTTTTTATTGTTCAAGCTTGTGTTCTTGATTTTGTTAATTCTTAAGTACACTGAATAGATATTTGATTTGATTTCCATGCCACATAATTAGGAGTAGAGTTCACCTGATATCACAGTAATACGTATTAAAATAGTACAGATATTATTTGTTAATTTGCGTCTTATTTAACTGGTTGATCTGTGATATACATCAATGATTAATAAATGAAATTATAACCATGCACATGTTCGCCTGTTCTTATCAGTAATGCGGCTGGTGATAGCATACCTTGCATAGCAAACTTCCTTTTCACATTAGCACCTCTATTAATATATTTTTTAACTCATTAGAATTTGGAAATGTTTCATAAAGTTTGGCAATCCTTCACCAATTGGTTGCATTTCTGGTGTGAAATGATCTTTTATACTCGCGCTGTTTACACATGCAGTTAAAATTTGAGATTTTTGCATGCTTCTTCGTGGAGGATATAAAATCGGTTTGATTTATAAGTACAAAATATAGATTCTCAAAAATTTTATGAAACATCGTTAGCTCAACTTTGAAAGAAGTCGTGTCTTCACACGATTAGTTATAACTTAAAGGTAGGCAAGCTGGAATTATAAAATTTTATTTTTTAAATGATAAAAATAACATCTTCATGAAATTAGAAAATTAATTTGAAAACAGCATAACAAAATTGTATTAGTTTTATCTTGACTTTAATTGTTTTCAATCATATGAATTTAATTGCTTTCACCGAAATTCGTAATATTAATTTTTCTCATTTGTATTTTTTCAATATTATGTTGTGGGGATATATGTGGAATGTCTGTTTCCAAAATGCATAGGGCCTGTAAATACCAATTATACATTTAATTTTTCAATTATATATTCAATTTTTGCTGTAGTTAAAGAGGGTGAACCAGTCAGTCCCTGATCACCTACCAATAATTGACCATTCTCATATTAATCATTTAAACAAGCAAGCTTGTTTATTCCACGACAAATCAAAATAATATTTATACAGCCCAGGGACTACTAGAATAAATTGTAACTAATCTGAAATTCACTAATCTGTCTATTGATAAAAAATATAAACAAAGGTCGTGTCAAATCGAACAAAATGCATGTGTCCCAGTAATTGACCAAATTGGTCAATTACTGAATTTTTAGACAAGCTTTGATTTTGAAGTTGGATATTTCATGATGACTAAGTGTTTGGCAATTGTTTTGGGTACATTAAATATAAAAAATGAGCCTTGTATCCAGTATTATTTAAAGTGGTAATCAACTAATATAAAAGGTAATTAATTACTGGATTACATTACATAAATAGTCAGCAGTCTCGGAAATTGAAGATGAAGTGAGAAAGGCGAAAAATATGATAAAAATTGAAGTGGAAGAGTGACAAGATAACTGCCAAATCAAAAATGAAGAGAAAATATATGTTAAACAATCAGGATAAATGCAGTAGCAATGACATTTGTTGAAAGAAGAGTCTTTATAGTACCCCAATTTACACTTAACTTTCTTCTGTTAGTCCTTCATTGTTCATGTGCTACATACTACTGAGTTCTATCTAGTCGGGGTGTGAACAATCAAAAGAATTGAGTTTATTTGAGAATTTAGGATTGACAATAATTGATTTGACAGAAGCCATGAAAAACGGTGTTGTCTCTAGATAGTATTTATTTGCGAAACATTAATATTTATAATAGTTTAGGAAATACAACAGCATATTTTTGAAATATTAAAATTGTTCTTAGATCTTTTTGCTACTTCCATTCTTTAATTTGAATTCTATTTTATATTATTTAATTTTTAATTATATCAATTTAATTAATTTTTAGAATTCTAATAATTAAATAAGCTTTAATTTTCCTGTGTTTTCGTTACCCAACTTTTTAAGAGTAAAAATTGCGAGTGGAAGTTTTGAAAATATTTCTACAAATATAGATGTAGCTGTGATGGTAGGATGACTTTATGAATGGTTTGATCTCTTACATAAACACTACAATCTAAATAAGTTTTTCCCATTCCAAATGAGACATCTAGAATACAATGTTTTTGCAAATATAAAACCAAAAAAGTTGTCTGTATTCACTTGAATTTTCATGATTACAGGCATGATACTCAATGAATATTTTGCTTTGGCAAATATAAGGTTCTTTCTATTTAGGCTTGATAAATTAATATTGATTTTCTCAAGGGGAGTTTATTAAATTAGCTAGGAAGTGAAGAGCACCCAGTGCTTATTCGTAACATACTGAAAGCAAATGCCAAACAGTGCTGATTCCTTTAACAAAAATTGCAAATTCTCTTAAAATGTATAAGTTATCCAATTTTTTCCATGGAAAGTATGTCAAAACTAAGAAAAACTTCGTTGCATGAATGAACTGGTCCGATATGCTTGAAACAGCTTCTGCTATTAAACAGATTTGAGAGCGACACTTGTTTTCAGTGACTAATATAAATAATGACTTTGCTGGTCAGTTGTCATTGTCATCCTAACTAACATCCTAGGTGTTTAAATCACTTTAGTTCTCCAAACAAGAGCAAAATGTTTTCAATGAATAACCAAATGAGTTGTTTACAAAAGCACCCACACCAAGCATGCCCAAACTTTGTATACAATAATGTGCACCGTGTTTCATTTTCAAAATTACTATTAAACTTATATAAAGAAAAAAATTTAAAGTTGATTTAAATCATGATTTGGTTAATAAAAATCACTTGATTTTAATAATATCAATATTTGTTTACTTATGAGAAATAATAGCAATATTCATTTACTTGTTCAGTATTAGTACTAACCATTATCATGTTTACTTCTCTAATATTGGATAGTTTGTTCATTTACTTAGACTACCATTTAAAAAAATGTTTACTTACTTTAATGTTACTTGATAGAAATATACTAGTGAATTCTGAAATATTTTCACTAGTGTTTCAATCTGAATCTATCAAATTTAAAAATTGTACAAAAGCTAATTTTAATTTCACCCTAACAAAATACCAAGTACAAAATATGCGCTTCAAGTGTAATTGCAAATTAGTTCTAGTGGAATTTTTTTAAATAATATGCATTAATTGATCAATTACTGACTGGTTCACCCTATTTGAAACTATTTTTACAATTCCTTTTTTCTTCAAATAATCCTTTTTTCTTCAAATAATTTTGTTCTTTATTTCTATTCAATGAATTTTGACAACTTTAGTTTTAAGCATTACATGTACACATTCAGCTGATTATCAATCATGTTCATGATGCAGACATTAAAATCATGTATAGGGATGTAATTGAACCATTCTTGTTATAGCAATTATCTATGAGTGTTTATTATAACAAACTTAACTCATTTTTTACAGTGACTTATAAATTATCTATGCGAAAAATTCTTGATGGCTCAATATCTGGATGAGAGAGAGAATCATCTACTTTGAAAAGGGATTAAATCTGGGAAACTATCATTTGTGTTCTAGTGAGATTAAAGATGAACAGGCCTGCCTGAGGCTTATTTCTCCATTTCTTGATTTCATCACTTTGTACGCAAGAATTGTGAGCATAATGAACAAAATATATAATAAATACTAACAAATCTAATAATGATATATCTTTGATAGATCAAGTAAGTTGAAGGTAATTTGTGGCTTGTCATAATGTTACACAATAGTTCTTAACAGATATCAAAAGTATTCACAAATAATTATATTTTGTTTACTCAAATCACTAAAAATATGTTTATTTTTCATGTTGAATGTAAAAAAATACATTTTAATTGTCATTAAATGTTTTACATTTTCATAAAAAACTTATACATTCTTAAAAATCAACTTGCTTAGGTTTGTCATATTGACAAGCCACTAAAGAGTACTATAATGTAAAATGAAGCAATTCGTTAAAGAGAGAGAATAATCTACATTCATATACATTATCTTTCTGTATTAATTTGTATGTTTTTAAAACTTTCAAAATGAACAATATACATTTATTAATTCGTACAGTATGTGTTTTGTATAAATAACTACTTCTACAGGTAAGATATTTTAATGAATATTCATAATACATCCTTTTTCTCTCCCTATACAAATAATGGTTTATAATTGTTATTACTTTAATAAATAAGAATGTACAAATAAGTAGACTTTTTAGCAATTTTGAAGATGCTTTAATATTTATTTCATTATTTTTATTCTAAAAGTAATTAAGCTAACCACATTTTAATTATCAGTGTTATACACAATAACCATATGAATATAAAGTTCGTTGCTGCGATGGAATTTGTAGGAGGAAATTTGTTCAAAAATTTGAATTCAAAATATATACCACCTTATTGAAAAATCAAAAGATTTTTCTTTCAAGCGATTATTTATCTGATTTACACCATATATTCAAATGACATTCTGTGAAACACAGCAGTACATAAAAGTTTGCAATGCTAAGTCCTTAGAAATGATGCTGTATGTTTTTGAATGTCATTTTAATGTTGATCAGCTGTACAATAGTTTATATTTTTAATGAAAATAGTTTGTAGTGGAAGAAAAACCTCATAAATAATACAATTTTTGTACCACAGAAATCATTTGCTGCTGTAATCAATAAATTTTTTCTCAACCCTTTTTAACTTTCAAATATATCAGATTCTACATTTCTCTCATTCTGAACCCAGGAATCTTGGAAGTGCTTGGGAGGCTCAAGTACCCCAGTATCTGTCGGAGGGGTGGAATTAACTCTTTGCTTGTGCTTATGCCAGAAGAAAATAGAAATGCGCAATTTGATAAAAGAAATAGTTTTAAAAATTGAAGAAAAGTTCCTCAGCACTTTTAGAGAAAGGTATTTTGGGAAAGTGAACTAGTTGCAGGTTGTGAAAGATCATAATTTGTTTGTATTCAAATTTATTTTAAATCAGATTTTTTAAAAAATGTAATAGGATTTTTATGATTTTTTAATTCGTTGTCCTTATATGTTTAAAACTTGTTAGACATACAAATCAAGAGTAGTTTGTAGTCATTGATTTATGTTAAATATTAATAAATATGAGAGGTTTAATAAGGAGACATTAAATTTTATAAATCATAGTAATTAAATAAATTTTAATTTTCCAGCCTTTTTTCTTTACCCAACATGTTTCAAATGGTAAGTTAAAAGTTAAACTGTCAAGTTTAAGTTATTCTTTCTACAAACACAGAAATAGCTGTGGTGATTAGGTGTCCGTGGGTCAGTGGATTTACCCACTGCGCTAGCAACGGGCGAGGTTTAGGTGGCGATTTGATTCTTCCCTGTGTGTATTTCTCTTCTGTGTCAATAAAGCTTTACTTGTGTGTTTATGTCTATTTACTTGGCGCAGCTTGGCCGAATGTGTCTGTTGCGTCATAAATCCCAAACAACCGAGACCTTGCGCCATAAACCCCTCAAAATCCAACCCAAACAACCGACCTAACTGAGGCGGTTAGATAACGTTAAGAATGGTTTTCTTGTCTTCTATTCAAACATTAACATCTAAATGAGTTCCCCATTCCAAAAGGACACTGGGGTATTATGCGTTCTCAAAGAGAAACCCAAAAAATTATCTGCTTTCACTTGAATTTTTATAATTACAAGCTGATACTAGATAAATATTTTACTTTTGGGAATATTAAGCGGTTTATTTTTTAAGATCAATTGATTTTCTTCAAGAGGGCTTATTTACTGAAGTAGCACAGGAAAATTGAGGAGTTTGGTCGAATTAGCATTCGCTAATTCTACGTGAATATGTCACTGTTAATCGATGTTTAGTTAATATTAAAATAAAAAAAGATTTCAACTCTGAAATAGTATTGATTTAGTGATGTTTCTAATGTTGTTATTTAGGTTCAAAAACGTTAAGACTCGCTGTATCAGTTTTGATATGTCGCATGGAATCAACCCTTGTTTCACTGTTGAAATTTGGAAATATAGGGTGAATCTAAACTAATAATACAAACTTCAGGGGGTGATAGAAACACTTTTCACCATAGAATGTATGGTCTCAAGTGCAACGGTTGGCCGCTAGAGAGCGCTTTCCATTTCGGCACAGACACACGGTCCGATGGAAGTTGGAAAGGAGAAGAGGCATGAAATACGGAAACAACGCTTTAATGTCAAATAAACATCAATAACTGCTTGACAAAACGAATCTTTAATTTATGCAAATCTAATAATACAATTAGATTTGCATAAATTGAAGATGGGTACAAGGAACAACGGGTAAGAAAGGAATGACATGTACAAAACATGAGAAACGTTTCACATGGAAATGAAACGACATGTAAAAACATCAGTCGGTAAGTATAACTCAAATGCACATTTACAGAAGCTGTTCAAAATGTCGACCACCACACTGATGCAGGCCTCGCATCGCCGACGTAAGGATTCCCGTGTGGTCTGGAAAATACCAGGCATTTCGCGGACTTCTGCCGCAGCTACTGAAAGCCTGGCAACAAGATCTTCGTGATCCTCAATGGGGGTCTCATAAAACACCCGAGAGGAAACAGATCGCAAAAATCTCGTGTTGGGGAATGCGCCTGCTAGGAAAGCGATCTCGGTAAAGGCGTTGTGCATGCCTGCCATTACCATCGGCCAGACCGTAAACAAAATGCATAAAATTGAATTGGGATAGGAAAGAAGACAGCTAGATAATCCTAAAAGAGAGCATCGTCTTTGAAACTCGACCCGGTTCCCTCTCCATATTCTGCGGTTGGCTCCCGTCCAACATTGGAAGGACTTTGTGATTGCGTTAATAAAAATTTTCAGTTACATGTTGATACATTATAACGGTTGTAGAGTTTTTACCCTAAATTATTTTTAGTCTATTATAATTCAATAGGTATTTAGGAGATGACCAATAGAAATTTTTGCTCCTTGGACTTTTGTCCATTAATTGTATATTTGGTGCTTCATTGGCTTGCACTTTGAGATCCTCTCCCTGCTTTGCATGAATCTTAAAATCATGACTATCAACTAAGTATAATATAGTTGTCTGATTTTAATTATTTTTAATTGCCTCTTTTATTTTTAAAATTTTATTGATTGGGAAGAGAAAAAATTCGTTTAGTTTCTACCGCTGGTACACCTCCTATATAGGGCGTCAGGTTTCATCCTGAGCTTGGGGCTTATTGAGCATTAGCATTTGGGTCCGAGCCCGTTGCCGGGATCGCTGGATGTATTTTTGTTCATTCCGAGTTTATGGTACAGCCTATAATAAAAATGATTAACAGGGTTCTTTTTCTTGCTGTGTTTTATTGTAATTTTGTCCAGTTTAACAGCTAGGTGAGGACTGATGGGGCTGGACCGGTGAGGGCTGTGTGCCTGGAGCCCCAGGGATGAGGCCTGGAAACTCTTCTATTGGTCGCTGCCCTGGACGCTGTCATCGCTGGACGGAGTGTTGCGTGTCTTCGGATATGCTGACATCTGATCAAATGATTTGTCTCCTTCACTTAGGGTTGGTGGAGTTGAGTGGATGGATAACTTTGAGCACACCGCAACGAGAGACTGAAAAGGAGAAAAGGAAATAAAGAACCAAGTACAACTAAAGGGACTTAGTCGAAATTAACAATTTGACAGCACACCACAACGAAAAATACGACGAAAAAGGAAAAAAAGGGGGTTTACTTACCTTCCTCCGGACATTTGAGGGGGAGCCTGGTGATGATCCTGGAGTGTTGGAGAGTCATCCCTACCGTCGAGAGAGACTAAACTTACCATCGGAACTCTGGGCGACCGCTTCGAGCGAATATGTTATTTTAGAATTTTATTTTTTACCTTATGGCCCTGTTGGCCTTTTTCTTGATGATCACTTTCTTCCGCACCTTTTGTGCGTTGAGGCAATGTTACAGCCATTTTTGTCGGGCTTATTTTTAGTCTATTATGTTTGGCCCTTTTTATGGCCAGTTCATTTTTCTCCGCACCTTTGTGCGTTGAGCCCATGCCACAAACCATTTATGTCGGGACTCTTTATGTAATTATGATCTTGGTTTTTAATAAAATTGTTCGGCCGTGCGCGTCCGCACTGGAGGCAGGCTCTCCCAATCCGTGGATGGGCTGCCCGGTTCCTCCGACGTGCGATGGGGATCAAAAACCACTAAACCCCGATCCCCACCCAAGCTCGAAACCTTGCGGTGAGCTGGGGCAATCGAGGGTCTTGAATCCTAAAAGAGAAAAGTTAGATGGATGGATGATGAAAAGATGGATGGCGCCCCTAAGTACGGAGCAACAGCTTAGGGGTCGGTGTTTACCTTCCTAGTGTTGTCCGTGGCCAATAGATGGCGTTGCTCAGTGGCGATGCTTTTGGTGGTCCATTGGATTGGTGTAGTCACACCACAGTACGGTTTAATTCTGGAAAACATATAAGGTTAAAATGAAATTTGGAAGAATAGATAAAATATTGAGTTTTTATGATACAATTGCGAAAACCTCCGCTTTTATACAAGCGTTTGACTGCGCTCTCTAGCAGCCAACCGCTCACTTGCGACCATACATTATATCAGGGGTGTCAAACTGGCGGTCCGCATGCGGCCCCAGAGGTAATTTTTTGTGGCCCACGAGAGGCTCTGAAATAAAATAACAGGACAATATGCTACGAAGAAAATAGCACTTAGGGGAGTTGCTCATTTTCACAATATTGTGGTAAAATTGAAGAAATCAAAAACGAATTCGATAAACTCTTTAATGATTTCAAAGAATTACAAAAAAATATTCTCTTTTTATTAGGCCTTTTTCCTTTGAAGTTGAAAATGCTCCCACTTCGATACAACTGGAATTAATTGATTTCCAGAATGATTCGGTTTTAAAAGACAAATATCAAGAAGTAGGAATTCACAAAATATATTCTAATTTAGGTGAAAAATACCCGGATATTAAAAAGTTTGCTGCAGAAATTTTATGCTATTTTGGGAGTACATACTTGTGTGAGCAACTATTTTCGTCCATGAAATTAAATAAAACGACCTACAGATCAAGATTAACCGATAAACATCTATCTGCCATAATGAAGATTGTTTGTTCGCAGTCTTTGAATCCAGATATTGGAAAACTAGTAGGAGGAAAGCGCTGGCAAGTTTCCGGTAAAAAAAAATAATTTTAGTTTTATGAATACATTAAATTAAATAGACGTTTAAATAAAAGCAATTATATCGCAATATTATAAATTATTACCCTAAATTCACTTAATTACATACTATGTTTTAATTATTCTATCCATATTTCTGAATCCTCACTTCAAAATATAATTTTAAGAAAATTTGTAAATGTGATGTGGCCCGCGTGAATCTTACCAGTTGCATTAAATAGCCCGTGTTTTAATTGAGTTTGACACCCCTGCATTATATGATGAAAAGTGTTTGTTTCGTTGTGTTCTATCACCCCCTGAAGTTTATATTATTAATTTAGATTCACCCTGTATAAGATACTGCTATTTAGCCTTTACTTCAACTTGCGTTTAATTTTCAACGGTGAAATTTGGTTAGCCATTTTCTCAACGTTGAAATTTGGATAATTAGCCATTTATTCAACGCTCATTTCCTTTAAATCCAGATATATTTTCAATGGTTAAATGAAGACTGGAAATGGAAAACACAATAAGTGCCAAATTGAAAATTTTACATTAATTACTATAATGTAACATGAGTCACAAAAACTTTTCCTCTTACTTAGTATGAAGATTAACAGTAAATGACAAATTTTATTTTAATTCAGGCGTTTTCTTTAAAAGACAACACATTTAATTTTGTAACGTGAGTCACACATTAAGTTAAATGTTATACACAAATAATTGGCTTGAATTTTTCTATTAAAATTTGAAGTGCAAACGACTTTGTGATAGATTTCTTTGAAATTTGTTCTTTTTCTTTTATAATATAAAAATTATATTATGGCACCTAATATGCTCCTGGGCCGCAATATCAAGGTTGGAAGAGTAACGGATTAGCAACCGGAAGGTTGCGAGTTCGAACCCAACCAAAGAACTTCGTGTACATGGGTGCTGGTGCACGTTCAATCTTTCGTGTCCTCACGTTAGCGTGGTGCGGAAGTTTGGAGAGTGGGGTGCCAGCTCAGGTGTGACCTCGTCATCCGACCGTGATACAAAATGATGTGTTGTCCTCGAACTTTCCCTTCGGGTTGGATCCCAGTGCGACGTTAATTTAAATACCTATCGCTGTTGTGATGTAGCAAATAGTTGGCAGTAGTGCTTCAATTCTTTCGTTAATAGGAAGATATTTGCAACAGAATGACTGCGTGTGAAAGAAAGTCGGTTGGTTATTTTGAGGTTTAATGGTGCATATATGGCCAAACACAAGACAACATCAAGAAATGTGAAAGGGGAGAAAAGGGGTTGGAAACTGGGATGAAAACGATCGCTTGGGTATCCCGGGAGCATAACACGTGTTTCGTAAACCCTCCTGGTGGTTGTCTGGAAGAGGTATCCGTCAAGCAAAATTTTGTCATGTTGATGGACGAAATATCGTCGAAATCGTTTGGAGGGTTAAGACAGTTGACACAGAGTAGTCAAGAGGGAAGCAATCAGTTTTTTCTTCAAACAGAAGGTTCCGAAATGAATTCAACCGGGGGTCTGTCTGAGTGGAGGCATATCACTATACTCGCATACGATGTCGTTTGCAACTACAGTGGACTCCCTCTTAACCGGCCACTTCGGGACCTGGACCCAGACCGGATAACGATTTGACCGGTTAAACAGTCGTTCCCTTAATAGCATTAAAATACACTCCCGAAATCGTTTTTATTAGAATAAAACTAAGCCTACTTTATCGTAATACTATATGTGTAATTAAGAAACCGTAACCTGGAAGAACTTCCTTTGTTGGAAAAAACTAAACACATGTTACTGTATTTACAGTACATAATTGGTCAGTGGCGGCCGGTTAAAGCGGAGGCCGGTTAAGAGGGAGTCCACTGTACTTCCGTCGGATGAATGGATCCATGTACTTGATCTTAAAAATGAAATAATAATAATGAACTATCGCAGCTTTGACAACCGTTAATAGGTTTCAGTAACAATTCTTTCCAACTCTGAAACCCATTAACCCTCTTCGGAATCCTGTTATTCAGGGGACCTCAGGTGGGTGATAGAGTAGCGGATTAGCAACCGGAGGTTTGCGAGTTCGAAACTCGATCCTACGAAAGACCGTCGTGTAAAGTACACGTTAAATCTGTCGTGGTCTCCAATGTCTTCACGTTGGCGTGGGGTGCCAGCTCAGGTGTTCTCGTCATCTGACTGGTTCAAAAGAACGAGGCGTTGCCCTCGGATCTTTCCCTTCGGGATGGGTCCCGGACCATTGCCAATAGCACCAGTGCAACCTTAATTAGCTGCCTATGTTACTCAGGCATAGCCAGAACATTTGCATGGTAATGGTAGTTAATTAACGTCGCACTGGAGCAACACAACGGGCGATTGTCCGGGATCAATCGCAAAGGGAAAGATCGAGGACAATACCACGTAATTTTGAATCACGGTCAGGTGACGAGAACAACACCTCAGCTGGCACCTCACTCTCCAAACTTCCGCCAACGTACGTGTACACGACGGCCTTTGGTTGGACAAAGTTTCGAACTCGCAACCCTCCGATTGCTAATCCGTTACTCTTCCAACCGGGCTACCGCGATGTGTGTGAAATAGATTATATGGATGGATAAGACAGGTATTTTGTCCAAATTGTAGAAGTTTTAAAAATGTCGAAATGAAGTTTAAAAAATTATTTTCCGAAAAACTTATTTGTTTTCTATATTTGTATTTTATCTATGATAGAGAAAGTGATTTGTTGGACCACTTCCAATCAATGTTTAGCCGAGCAACGCCGATCAATTCTGTTATTAATATATATATATATATATATGATAATTGGAATTTTTATTTATATCTCATTTTAAGATGTTTAATTAATTACTTTTTATAATTTATTGTAAGGAAGTACAGACACTAAAAAATGGTATTACTTTTAATTTTATTATAGTTTCCATAGTTATAGACATTTTTATATAATGTAAGTTTACATCTTATTCTGGGGGAAGCTTCAGGGGCTCCCATAATCCATTAATATCTTCCACATTCCTTTCTCCGTGTTGCTGTGTTCATTTTACTGCCACTGTAAAATCAAACAGATTTTTTTTCAGACAAATAAACAAATTGATGCATAAATAAATAATTGTAAATGCAGCCGAATGTCTGATGCTTTTTTAAAGAATTTGGTCATTGATACAATATTAACTACATTTTGTAAATCACTACTTTCATTTACTGACTCGGATAATGTTAGCCGGGAAAATTTAGCTGGCCTCAGTATTAAAAGTAAAATATACAATTTTATACAATTTGATATTGTGTAAAACAGAGGATTTTAGCAACATTAATTCAAGGGAATAACAGGTCTTCGATTGTCGTTTTGTGAAAATGTTTTCATTTGTTCTTTGATTCTCTATTAGCAAAAGATTGATCCTAGTTCGATTTTAAGATTAGGTAGATTAATGAAATGAAAGTTATATATAGATAAGAATGCCACCACTTTTGAACTAAAGATGTGGCCCGAATTATACGATTTTTTATATCATTACTGTGAGTAGCTTACTGTCCTTTTCGGTTCTGGTTGTCCCCTGCTTCTTTTACCTCTTTGGAACGTGTTCTGGACTAATTGTATCATTTACCCTATTTTTATCTTTTTTCCCAATTATCTTCCCCTTTTTCCGTGATTAATGGAACCCTTTAACTTTCTCCTCCACAACCTGGTTTATATTTATTTAATTGTTTATTAATTATGATGTGAAAGTTCGTAGTCATCTGTCAGGTATTCCGTATAATTGATACGTCCGTTCCACTACTGAGATTTCTTTAGGAAGATATGTTTATATATAAATTTTATTTATAACTTCCGATGTATTACAAAATACTATCCATTTCCGTTGGAACCCAGTGGTTTTGTGTGTAATAAATAACTCCAGAATATTTTGTATCGGAAACGGCGCCATTTAACTCTCTTTCCAGACTGCATCAAGATGACTTGTCCGCGGAAGCGGTTGGAGCGGTACTCTTCCCTTTGTATCAACAGTAGCTAGGGATGGGATATACTGTTCTTTTCGGCGAACAGTTCTTTTTAAAAGAACTGTTCTTTAACCTGCTCTTCTGTTCACCACTGTTCTCAAATGTCTACTCCAAATGTGCAAGCCCTTTTCCTCCTCCTAGACTATGGCGCTAGCAGTTTTCGCGAGACAGACAGGGACCAAATTTTGTTGAAATATCATCTTTGTCAGTACTTTGTAGGCATGCACAGCAAATGACTCTTCTGCTAGCTTTTTTATTGGTGACTTTTTCTCTAGTTTTGACAGGAAGAGAACTAAAGATAAAGTAATTTGTAGCCTTCGTATTGTTAATCGATTGATTGATTATTTTATGGCGCAAGGGGCAAGTCTAACTACACCAAACTATCAGTAATTAAGAAAAGAAAATCAGAATATATTCATAAATTTGAAAAAGTTCTTGCAAATAGAAACGTTTTGATTTTCTCTGGGTCCCCAGTGGTAACTAATAATGTCCCACATCTGAACCATCTCAATTACGGTTTCCCAAACAGATATGAGGTGCCTAGGACAAAACAAATTCGCAAATTAAAGTAATAATTTATTTAGCTTTTAATGTCAGTTTTAAATCAACAAAACGACGATCCGTGATCTATCCCGAAGAGAAAGATCCGAGAACAACACCACACAATTTTGAATCACGTTATGCAATAGGGAGTTGCCCTTTAAAAAGAATATAAACACTTAAAAAACGCATACCGGGATTACCACTTGGAAAGAAAAATTAATTTGTCGGAAAAACAGGTTAATTATTATATAATATTATATAATATATTATTATATAACATGAAAATATAAATCAAAACATTACTTTCTCTTTTCAACACATTAGTTTTATGGTGGGATGCTTGTTTCCGAGATGTCTTTAAAATCGTAATAGCTGACTTAATAAGATCCCTTTTCAACTTTGAGAGAGCATAAGACACCCGATCCTAATCTCCTTTTCACAGTGAAATATGTCCACACATTTGAAATTTTGCTTTCCATTTTGTAAAATTTGGTTTTAAAATAAAGTTAAAAGCATTGCAAATCCTGAGAACGAGTAGAGGCGACACCACCAGAGAAAAAGCTGGACAGCAAAATTTTGATCAGTAATATTTTTCAAAAAATTTTAATTTGTTTAAAACTAAAAATTCATCACCATGTTATTCCCTAACAATTATAAAATTTCACAATTATTACGCTAATCTCACAAATTCATCAAACGTCGGGGCTTGGTTCAGTCTAGAACAGACTGAGAACAGTCAGCGAGATCAACTCCGCGAACAGTTCATCGAGAACGAACAGGGTCGGAACAGTTTAAGAACAGGAGTAGTCTCAGAGCAGGGAATAGTTTATGGACAGAGAACAGTGAGTCAAGAACTGTAGGATGAACAGCTGTGTTTCGGACTTAGCATAATTTAGAAAATACGAAAATTTTTAGCGAACTTAGAAATCGAATAAGAATTAAAATCGAAGTAGAAAAAAATTCGAATGTTTATTTTTACAAAAAGAACGGAGAACAGGGTTTTGTGAAAAGTGGGAGCAGGTTGTTACCGTTCGTTTTGAAGAACAGGTGAAAAAGAACAGGTTGTTCTTTTCTCCCCATCCCTAACAGTAGCGTAGAACAGAGATTCGGAATGGATGGCACGATATTTGTCTATAAATAGTAACCCTGTAACTTACGTATATGTACCTAAAAATCACTTTATGGCAGGATTGCGTTCTTCTATGTTCGCCACAGTAAACATCGATGACACCTCTCGGTCACGTCTGCTACAACTACTGAAAAACTAACAGAAATGTGATAAAGAAAAGTATCGTAAAACACATGTTCATAATCGAGACAAAATCAGAAATAAATGCCTGAATATGTTTGAAAAAGAAAGGCAAATGAGAATGTAAATCAGTCATAGTAAGAAGTAATCATAATAAATTTATTATCTAAACAGATTTAACACATTAAGTCTTGCAATAATATACTAATAACATTTAGTATATTGTAAGATATTGTATATTAATTTTAAATAGTTTTCAGTTTTTGCTACAGAATATTGTTTCTTGGAAGAATACTTACAGAACCAAGCTAACCTTACGAAAAGTATATTTGTAATAACTGTAATCAATGCAGATATAAAGTGCATGTAAAATTTGGTAGAACGAATTTTTATTTTAATAAGCACATTGTATAAGTTCTATTTAAATTTTACGTTACAGGTAGTCGTCTTCAGGTTGTAATTAAAAATTATTTTTTTAACAAGAAATAAAGGAGTACGTTTTTTAATAAAAGTAAGGAAAGAACTTATAAGATATTTGTTCCTTAGCGAAATGAAAAGATTTTCAAGCAATTTGACTGCATACCTGTGAGTAACTTGCAGTATTTGTTAGTATTTGCAGTATTTTCTTTAAGAATTTCAATCATCTTACCGGTGCCTGTATTAAAAAAGACAAGTTACAATCTAGATAATTGTACAAGAAACTAAAAGGAAGCGGTCGTCAGTCATAATTTCCTTCTATTATACGATACTGTGATATTTTTCTTCTATTGGTGATGTTAACATTTTAAAAGCAATATCCTCTACCTACATTTTTTTTAAAAACTATCTACCTTCAATATTTACGTATAAATATTTACAGAGCTAGTTTCCCGAAATAAATTGATCAATTTTATCGAAGTCTGGAAAAGCGTTTTTTCTTGTCCAACGTTGAAAATCTGTCATTCAACGTGATTGGATTGTCCTTAAAAATTTATTCATCGTTTAGCTTCAATTCATTCTGTACGTTGAAGATTCAGTTTTCTATCAATGTTTATTAAATGTCAGCTGCTGTGACAGACTGGCATGTTGGATCGAACCGGGATATATTACCATCTACCGGCCTAGGGGGATAGTGAAAGTCAAAAATAAAAAATATATTTTCTAAAACAAATTCAGATGTATAACATATTTTAAATTAACTAAATTTTCAATAACATTAATTTTTTAAATATTCCATTTTGAAGAAAAGTCTTGAAATTTGCCTAACACTTCGGGTTGAAATCGATTATTTTTTAAAGGTAATAATTAAATTTTAGGAACATTTATCGGACTTAAGTAGGGTATTTCTTCTATCTTTTAAATTAATTCAATTAACTTTCTATGATATCATTACATTTATTACTTTTGTCTAATTTATCATTTGTAAATTCCGTAACTGACTGATGTTTTTCAAAATATCTTGTGAATTTTCTAACGTTGTTTCATGAACCATTGTAAAAGCCTTTGGTGTAGTTAGACTTTTTTAAGACCGGGTCGACTGATGCTGATGCCGCCCTTCGTCCGAAACAAAATTTATATGTTAGAAATGCAAATTTTATAATAAAAAATAATTCAGATACAATATCGTAATTAGTACCATATAAACTTTTATTAATCTATTATTCACAATTTTATTTACTGATCATCCACATAATCAATTTTTGTTATTAAATTTATATCTTTAATATAACTTAAAATTACAAAAAATTACGTTAGTTAAAACGAATTTACTAATTATGCACAACTGTAAAAATAATATACCGAGTATTTTGACCAAATCTATTAATGTCGTTTAACCCCTCTATTACTTAAGTACTATCAACATTTTAGATTTAGCTTCAAACGAGGTAATAATATTTACTTTTTTAAATAAAATCTTTATCAAGCGTTAGCTTGTAAGTTCAGTATTCAAGGCTTAACGAGCGACAGGTGGTTATACCATCGTTAATGTACATCTGCCTTAATCGCATGAGAATTTACCTGCTGGACTATGGGAATACCCAATGAATTTGAGATTTAACAATAAATTAATATTTTTTTACGATGTGTCGTAAACGAATACACAAAACTCAGCGAAAAGAATTCCCTATCCAACAAGACAGAATTCTACAAAAAAATAATTTTTGAAAATTTTCCAGAAAACCACAAGATTAACATTTCCAACTCTTTTAGAAATTTTCGCTCGAAACGGTCGATCCCCTAGTTACTCCTTATGTCTGAAGATAGCTTGATAACTGCGTGGTTGAATCTAAATATTAAAAAAATTCCGTGTCCAGACACAATAGCTTTGTATTTCGGTAACGAATCTTTCAAAACTTCAACTATAGAATATCACTGTATAAACACTAGAATATCACTATATTGAAAAATGATTTAATATTGCTATTTTGGACATCGCGATAATTATATATCGAAGGCTTGGAGCAGAAACCCTGACAAAAATCTAATTTTACAATACAGCCGTTTAGATTTAGTTTTTCAAGTCAAAAAATAAAAATTATGATCACATATTTTGATAGAGTTTTATTTTTTCAAACATATTGCGATATGAAAAAGTAGTTTTCGTAATCAATTAAAGTATTAGTCTTTTATAAATGAAAATATTTTAACACGACTGTTAACGAACAGAAGATAATGATTTGTTATTGAACTACTATGATTTTGAAAGAAAAGTTTTCCATTTGATAAATATCTCGATCTGGTATTTCACCTCTTGGAAATGTTCTCCAAATCGGTCTTTGACTGTTTTGGGGCTTTCAACCCATAGATGCAATTCACACGGTACAACGTTCTGTTTACATAGTTTAACTAGATCTGCCTTTTTTAGCATTGATATGGGTGTTTTAATTAACGTCGCACTGGAGCAACACTACGGGCTATTGGCGAAGATCCGGGATCAATCCCAAAGAGAAAGACCCGAGGAGGACAACACGTAATTTTGAACCATCGTCACGTGACGAGGCAACACCGGAGTTGATCCCCACTCTCCAAACTTCCACACCACGCCAGCGTGAGGACATTCGAGGCCACGACGGATTTAATCCGTTACTTTTCCAACCGGGCTACAGCGGCCCAGCATAGATATGGGAAAAGCATTTTTATAAGTCTTGCAGAGGGGAATTTCCTGATATCCTTCCACATTATTTTTCCTTACCTTAACTCAATCCAGCAATAAATAGTAAGGGAACTGCTTTCCAGCAATAGATATGCCCTGTTTGAGTTCCATTTGTACATCATTATTTATTAGGGCTCTCTTCAGTGATGCTTTATTACAGTGCAATTATTTTCAACAAAACGAAGGGAAAAATTAATGCGTTCCGAACTTGTCTCGCATATCCAAAACAGGCCCACGTCTTCATTTCGGAATAAAATACCACAATACTGAATCAGAAGACAAGCTCGTCCCAATTAAATGACAGATCCCGAAAGAAATAGTCAAAATATGTACTCCAAGTACTCAATTTTTAACTTGCTCAAATGTAAAAAAATTGTTTTCTTTTGTAAATTTCTTTTAAAGTTTTGTTACTAATAAAAATATTTAAAACAGACATTGCAATACAACTTTTTCACATTTCCCGCCCATCTTTGTCCATAATACTCCCCTTATGGGTAGGTAGGTATTTATTTTAATTAACATCACTCTGGAGCAACACAACGGGCGACGATCCGGGATCAATCCCAAAGGGAAAGATCCGAGGACGACACCACGTAATTTTTAACCACGGTCAGATGACGAGGCATCACCACCCGAGCTGGCACCCCACTCTCCAAACTTGCACACCACGTCAACTCGTTGACATTTGAAGCCACGACGGATTTAAAGTGCAACAGCCCCCTTTGTACACGATGGTCATTGGCTGAATTCGAACTCACAACCCTCCGGTTGCTAATCTGTTACTCTTCCAACCGGGCTACCGCAGCCCTCTCCCTGTATGAGAGATGCCTAACTTAGTACCAAGAAGAATGAGGCCAAAATAAAGTACATTAGGTTACCAGATGTAAAAATAAAAAAAGAAGAGCAATCTATTCTAAAACTCTCATCTAAAATCTATTCTAAAATGAGGAAATTTCAAAGTAAGCTGACACAATTGCAATACATGAATATCCAAACAAAAAATGCCACCATTAAAATTAAAAACCTTTTCCCTTTCAATGCAACTTTGAAATCAGTAAGTACTAAATAAGCATAAAAACGAATATAAAGCGTTCGATTGGCGAAGCGAAACTCACTAGAGGACACAAAACGCTAGACTCACAGGGGAAAAACATCACTGAAATGTTAATTTGTTTAGTTATTCTCGAACTTGTTTACTTATTCTTCGAGTCAAAATTCGGTTCGACGGAGACTTCTATAACGTGTCTATTTCTCCACATTATAAAAACAAAAAGCTGGACACTTGCTGACTGAGCATGAATAGAGGATGGGCCGAGGGTGTTATTGAAGAGCGCCTGAGAAAGTATCCACAATTAGCCATGAGACAGCAATATTCAAATGTAATCGTTCAAGTGGAGCGTTAGAAAGAGGAAAATCGGAATTAAAATGATACAAAGTGAATTACGCTGAAATAAAAGGGACATTTTCGGCTTGATAGAATTCAGCCCTCCAAACGAGACTTGTGCGCTATGCCTGAATAGTGCACAAGGACCTTAAATAGGAAAAAAAAGGAAAATGAATATGTCAATGGGACTTCCCGGAATATTTTACAAAATTATCAAGAAACTAAAATACTCAAAATATTAAAATAAAAAGCGTAGTAAAAATCGTTAAATGTAAAGAAATGAATAAAATATTTAAAAACCACTTTAGATTTTATGCAGTAACAACACTACAATATAGAGATTAATACTCACCAATGCGTAATATGTAATACAAAGTTTGTTTAAAGTGGCACCAATTGTTTCAGTCTGATTTGTAAAAGTAATTTCAAAACATAACTACACTAAAAACTTATTTTTTCAATATATTTCAGAGTAGTGTGTTTTTCTCACTATAATTAAAACAAATATTTCAATTTTCCAAACGTGTTTCACCATATGAAATGTTCAAAATATAATATTCAATTTTTTCAAAATGTTGACTATTTCTTTGTCACAATCAGTAAATTTAAATGGAGCGTGAGAAAGGAAACGAAAGGCGAAATTATTATAAGTGAATTACACTGAAATGAAAGATTACAGAGGAAAGAATCTGTGTTGTTATATGAAGTTTACTGTGTAATACTATAAATATGTGATGAGATTTAAGACTGTCCGAATTGTGTGACGAAGTTATTAGTTTCGTGCTCTGTAACACATATAGACAAATCGGTAACTCAACACCATGGACTCATTCTTCTCGTAAATTACTGTCTTTCATTCTACTGATTTGATTGATATTAATTACTAATAATAGTAAGCAATATCTAGAGTGTTTATGTGCCATTTATTTTTGTTTCATTTTGATAAAAGCTGCATAATTTCAGTTCCAAGTTGTTTTATTTCCAACCTAGCTTTTTGAAATTCTGAAATCAGTCACAAAAATATTTAATTGAAATTTAAAAAAATACAGGCACAGCTACATTTGCAATCTTTTTAGCTGAGATAGAGTTTTCCAGAAGGGGTACCGAAGAAAGCTGTCTTTATTAAGAGATGCTTGAGTCAAAAAAGTTTGGGAAACTATGAGTTCAATAAATGTAGAATACAGAATCACATAGACACACATTCAAGTCATATAAGCTCATGGATTTTCAAATGGTCAAATATAAACTTAGTGTTTACCACGTCAGACTAGCATAGGCCGGATTCATAATCCTGTCCGTAAACTGTACAGGTCCATAAAATTTGACTAGAAGTGTCACAGAATAATGTGGAATTCGGACGAATAGTGGGTGTGTTCTGTATATGTAACAAACACTGTCCATTCCTCAGTTTGAGAAAAGGATCCTCTTATTGTATTCGATTTATGCATCACGATTTCAGTTGGAAATCAAAAGATAGTACAATGTAACGTTTGGCGCTGTTGATTTTTAATAACGTGAGAAAAACTAAATATACCTCGATTATTTGAAGAATTGTTTCCTCGAGCATAAATATGTTTTTGAAAAAACTCGATTGGATGTTAGGGTTTTTGGTGCAAGGTCCAAAGGCGGACAAGCTGCACTAAACACAAGACGGGATATAACCCATTAAAAGTACAAAAGATTTCAAAAATCAAATCAAAGATAAAAGATAGATTTAAAACACCTAAAATGTGCAGATGAGAATAACTATATACAAATAGTCAGATGATAAAAACAAGACCATTGACTGCAGCATAACTAATGAATTTAATTTGTGTATGCATAAAATATGAAAGTGAAATTTAAAAGATTGAATTATGAAAGTATTTGATAAAATAGATTGATGAGTCATTTTGAACTTGGAAAAATTAGATGAAATGTAAAAACCAACAGAACGTAAAAATGCGAAAAGATTTGAATGGGGATTTTTCCCAATTAAATCTTGTAAGTTTAAAATTGTACTTTAAAAATTTTTTTGGCGATGATGATTAAAAGCAGAACATACAATTAAAATACGATGAACAGTAAAATCTGAAGCACATGAAGAACAAAAGGGGGGGGGGGGGTCGCCAAACAAAAGATGACGATGAGTAAATCGTGTTTGCCCCATGCGAAGGCGGGTCGGTTTGAAATCTGTCCCTCGCATGGGGCAGATGAATGAATAGATGGTTTGATGGAATGCAATTTATTGGTGATTTGCAGATCCCGAGACTCATGCCACAATGAGGGGAAAAGTTCTTTTGTGCACATCTTGATGTCAGTTAAAGGAACGTCCTGGTGCAGTGAAACAAAAGCTGCATTCGCCTCACTGTCCACGTGACTCTGAACCCAACAGAATAGAATATCAAAACCCCTACTTTTCAATGTACGTAAGATGGTAAATATATCTGACACGACAGGATGGAGAGTGATGGTATATTTCTCTTTGAAAAACTGAGAGATCTGTCTCGTAGAAAAGTTTTTGAGACGATTTTGTTTCGTTTCTGGACTCAAAAGTTTTATATTCGGAACGCAAATGACGTATTAATTACGGAGTACTTGGCAGTGGGACTGCGAACCTCCATATCATAATTTATTTCTAATAAAATGTTCCGGTGATGAAACAACCCAAAGTGAAATCAGTAAAGCTGGGATTTTAACTATCTGAAAATTGCTAGAAAAAGCCCAATAAAAATGCACTTATGGAACAAAAAAATCTAAAATCCAACATACGACTAATAATACTCGCAAAAATACATTTAACTGGTTAGTTTCTCTGCCAAACTCGTTATTTTAATGAAAACTAGACTATAAAAGAAAAAATGCAAACGTATACATTTTCTGCGTCAAATTGAAAATCTGAATTTTTTTAGAATATCTTATTGCATGTTTCAGTTTCCCCTCTCTCTTACAATTGTAAAGACTTCAGACTAAGATAGATGGCGCTCTTGCGCATGCCCAGAAGGACTTTGAGAAAGGAAAGAGTTGAGAACGAGTGTGGCGAGAGACGTGTGGGTTGTGTTTTTTGGAGAGTGATCGAGACTGAGATGTTTCGTTTTTGATATTTACTACCTTTATTATTTTGTGTTGTGTGTCGTGCCTGTACTGTGTCCTGTGAGTTCATTAAAATGGTTTGAACCAAAAAAAGGAGTATTCCTTGTGATGATAATTTAAAATTTTGAGCAAATCAGTACAGACTACGAAGAAATGGTGGCAGCCGTTTGGATACGATCCTGGTATTGCTGATATCTCCAGTGCAAATTATTGGGTGAGTACCAGATTTCATTAGCAACAGTGCCTTTTTAATTGTAATTTGTAAAGTTTTGCATGTTGAGTTTTGGTTCATTGAAGAATCGTTGTTTTGGTTTCATGCAGTTTTGGTTTTGTAAAAGGCAGTTGTAATATGCAAAAATGCTCTCTTATTTTAACTAGGCTGATATAGTTAAAATTTTGTTTGGTAAAAGGAGTGATAATTTCGAAAAGTGTTCTTATTTTAACTAGGCTGATATAGTTAAAACTTTGTTTGGTGAAAGGTAGTTGCAATTTTGCAAGTGTTCTTATTTTAACTAGGCTGATATAGTTAAAATTTTGTTTGGTAAAATTGAGTGGTAATTTTGAAAAAGTGTTCTTATTTTAACTAGGTTGATATAGTTAAAATTTTGTCTGATTTTGAAAGGCAAATTTATTCTGTTGATTTGCAAAACTATTCTTATTTTAGCTAGACTGATATAGTTAAAATTTTGTTTGATTGTAAAAAAAGAAAATTTAGGACACTCATGTGGTATATATAAAAAAAGAATTTTCTGTTCTGAATGGTTAGAATTAGAACTATTCAAATGGTCAGTTTGAGTTTTGTTTTCTGAGAAAAGAGAATTATTTTAAAATTTTAAATTGAGATAGCCTAGTTTGTTTTGTGTTCTTTTGTATGATGCTATCTGATGACAATTGAAGTGTTGTTAAAATTTGATTTGATTCTGTTGTATGATTCAAAATAGAATTACAAATTTGGTGTAGAAGTATATAGTTTGAATTACAAGTATAATTCTTTTTGATGAGTGTTGTCAACAGCACCAAATGCCTAGAATTTTCAATATTTAGTGCGTCTTGGGTTATTTTGCTTTGGAAAATATTTTGTTATATTTCTGAATGAATCGGAAATTCATTTAAAAGAGTTTTGGAGTGTTTTGAAATTGTCATTTTCATTTGTTGCTCATTTAAATAACTAAGAAACCCCTTAGAATTGTTTATTTATTTTGCGGAATTTTGAATGTCTAACTTGTGTACTTAAGGAAATTTTTGTTAGTAATTTGAAATTGCTTTGTGTAACTAATTTGGCAAATGTGAGACCATTTTGTGTTCAGAAAAAGAACTCGAAAAAAAAAAAAATCCGAAAGTGTGGATTTGAATTATTCACTTCCTGTGTTCGTTGACGAAAAAAAAAAAAAAGGAAAAGAATGATATTCTGTTTTATATTTTTGTGTGTGCATTTATGCTTCTGAGTGTGAATCAATTGTTCATAGAGAAAAGGGAATTCTTTTGAACTGCAATACCTTTTCTTGATTAGACAGGAAAGTTGAGTTTATATTCTGAATAGTATTTTAATTGTAGTATTATTTTCAAAACAGCTGTTCTTTAGTTGAACTTTTCTTTAACTGTTTATTTTCTTCTCAATTTGAAAACATCTTTTAAAAAAAAATATTGTTTTAATGAATGAAAATTTTAATTTGTTTATGTGTTCGAAAATTATTTCTATTGATTTTTGGTTGTTCGGTAAGAAAGTTGTAACGTAGAATTAGCGAATTTAATTCTTTGATAAAGTCTTGTGAAATCTGTTGGAATTTAATACCTTAATATAGGTTTTTGATAGTTTTCCCCTGGCCCTTAATCATGGCATTTCTTGCAATTGGTAGAAAGCAGGACTTAATTGCTGTTGCGGAAGAAATTGGTGAGAAGGTACCAGCTTCGTGCAAGGTTGCAGATATTAAACAAATAATTTTAAAAAGCCCAAATTTCGATCGGGAGGAGGTAACGATAATAATGGAACGAGTCATAAAGGATAGACTGGAAGAGGAAGAATTTGCTAAGCAAGAAAAAATTCATGAGGAAGAATTAGCTAGACAAGAAAAAATTCGTGAAGAAGAACGACAAGAGCGGGAAAGGGTCAGACAACATGAGCTCGAAATTAAAAAACTAGAAGTGGCTCAGAAGGAATTTCGCCAGTCTGAAGAAGGATCTGAAAATGGGGCGGATAGAAACAGAAAAATCCAACTTACCCAAATCACTCCCAAATTCGACGAAAAAGGGGATGAAATGGGATTGTATTTGATCAATTTCGAACGGAAAGCAGAGATGGCTCGAGTGCCGAAGGAGGACTGGGTGGCTTATTTGCTGGCCGTTTTGCCAGCCGAGTTATCTAACATGCTTGCCCGAGAACCTCCTGAAGTGGCCAACAATTATGATGTTGTGAAAGATCTCATTCTGAAACGATACAAAATGAACGCTGAAAAATTGAAACAGTGTTTCTACAGACATCAGAAAACAGCAGAGAAAACATGGAGAAATTATGCTCATGAACTGTACAGCTACTTCACTGAATGGCTTGCTGAATTGGAAATTGAAACCTTTCAGCAACTAAAAGATTTAATCGTTGCCGAGCAATTGAAGTATCGTGTACCAGATCAAATCAAGGAGCATTTTCTTGACAAATGGATGAAGTTGAAGACACCTTTTGAATTGGCAGAAGTGATCGAGGAGTACGAAACCATCAGGCAGAGTTTCAGGAAGAAGGAATTTCCAAAGAAGTATGGCTATCAAGGTTCAAAGGGACATTTTAGTGGAAGTAGACCCAAAGTACCATTCAAGGATGACAAGAACAAACATCCGGTCAAAACCGAACCCGCAAGCAACGAAAACCGTGAAAGAGAGTTTGAAAAGAGAAGACAGCTCCGATGCTATGAATGCGGTTCGTTATCACATCTGAGACCCCAATGCCCGAAGCTCAAGAGATCTGAAGTAGTAGCTGCCAATGAAGTCTTTGGAAGACACGTGCCTGAGTTGATGTCTCCTTATACTAGTGCTGGGACAGTAAATGGAGCCCAAATGTCTATCTTGAGAGATACTGGTGCCAGCATCGATCTTATTCCCAGAAAATTTATCAAACCACATATGTACACAGGTGAGCATGTGTGGCTCGCTTCTCCATTAGTAGACAGCCCGGTCTGCTTGCCCATTGCAGAAGTTGATTTGAACTGCGAATTGGGACATGTCCTTACGAAAGCTGCTGTAAGAGACAGTTTTCTGGATCAAGAGCATTACCTACTAAGTAACAAAACCGTTGCTCTGATCGAGAGTATGAAAAAAGATAAGGAGCTGGAGATCCAAGTTATTAATGCAGTTCAGACGAGAGCTCAGAAAAGTCTTTTGACAGCCGAAGTTGAAGAGTATCCAGTTGAGTCGAGTCCTGGAGAAGAGAATGACAGTACCGTGTTAACAGAGGAAGACGGAGAGGTATTGCCTATGGCGGAAGAAGCCTCACTTCCAGATCTGATTAAAGCCTCACGGAATGATTTTGTCGAAGAGCAGCGCAAGAGTAAAGAGTTGAAACCACTTTTCCTAGAAGCTGAGGAGTTAGCAAAGGAAACCAAGTATGCAATCGTTAATCAAATGCTGTTCTATCTGAAAAGTGACAAGGATGGTACGCAGAGAAAACTGCTGATTGTTCCAGAGAAGTTTCGGGACCAATTAAAGAAACTGTCTCATGAAGGAACAGCGGCTCACTTAGCAGTGACCAAGACTAAAGATGCTCTTTTTAAAACTTTTTTTTTGGCCGAATTGTTACAAAGATGTTGAAGAATTTGTCAGATCTTGTGACCAATGTCAGCGAGTCGGGAAACCTCGGGATAAGAAGAAGGCACCCATGAAGATCGTTCCTGTCATCTCGGAGATCTTCACAAAGATTAATGTGGATGCTTGTGGTCCTTTACCTACTACACCATCTGGAAACCGGTATCTCATCACTGCAATTTGCATGTCTTCCAAATATCCCGATGCAGTTCCTGTCCCAAATCTTAGTTCTTCAACCGTGGTCGATAGTTTCCTGCAAATCTTTAGTCGGATGGGTTTCCCGAGGGAGCTGCAAAGCGATCAAGGAACGTCGTTTACAAGTGCACTCACAACGGAGTTCCTGGAGAAATTTGGAGTTAAAGTAGTGCGAAGTTCCGTACATCATCCCCAGAGCAATCCTGTGGAGAGACTACATAGAACTTTGAAGAGAATTCTTCGAGTCCTGTGTCTGGAGTCAGGACCTGATTGGGAGAAAATCTTGCCTCATGCCCTGTTTGCTCTACGAGTTGTTACTCATGACAGTACTGGATATACTCCAGCTGAGCTGGTTCATGGACAGAATTTGAGGACTCCCATGACTCTACTGTACGAGAACTTGACGGAAAGCGAGGAAGAGAAGACTAGCGTAGTATCATATGTCTTCAAGCTACTAAACCGCATGAAAAGGTGTCAAGAATTAGCCGTCCAAAACATGGAGAACGCCAAAGACAAACAAAAACTATGGTATGATCGCAAGGCTGTGAAGCGTAAATTTTGTGAAGGCGACCTTGTGCTGGTTGTCGCTACATCTAGGCCTAACAAAATGGCAGTTCATTGGATCGGCCCAGGGAAAGTCGTTAAACAGCTTTCCGAAACCAACTACATTGTGCAGTTTCCAGAAAAAGACAAATCCCATGTGTACCATGTGAACATGCTCAAGCCATATTTCCAGAGACCCGAAAATGTGAATTTAATCTGTCTAAAAGAGATTAGGAACTGTGACAACGAGGAGGACATTCCAAGTCTCGAGCAGAAGCCTGAAGTCTCGGAAATGACACAAATTTGGCAAGACATAGAACAAAATGGTCGCTTGTCAGAAGATCAGAAGGAGCAGCTGAGAGAGTTGCTATCAAAATACTCTAGCTCATTCTCAAACCAGCCGGGGTGTACTGATCTTACTGAACATGACATTGAGCTTGAATCTGAGAGGCCTATCTGTGCCAAACCTTACAAGATGTCTCCACGCCAAACAGAAATTTTGAAGATGGAAGTGGAGAAGATGCTGTCGCTCAAAGTCATTGAGCCAGGAGAATCTGATTTTACTTCTCCTCTTATTCTGGTAGAAGTACCAGGAAAGGATGCAAGACCGTGCATCGACTATCGAAGACTCAACAAGGTCACTAGAACCCAGTACTTTCCTCTGCCAAACATTGAGCAGCTTGTTGAAAAAGTGTCAGCTGCCAAGTATATCACCGTTCTAGATTTGACCCGAGGTTATTGGCAAATACCTCTGAGTAAACGAGCCCAAAGATATTCAGCTTTTGTAACCAGTTTTGGGACATTTCGACCGTTGAGATTGCCATTCGGTTTGAAAAATGCCCCTTATGATTTTAGTCGTTTGATGGCCGAACTGTTGAAAGACTGTGGAGAATTTGCATGCCCTTACTTGGATGATGTAGCCATCTATTCCCTAAGTTGGGAAGATCATTTACAACATTTGAAAACCGTCTTAGAAAAGATGAATGCAGCTCATCTGCACATCAAGCCTTCTAAGTGCCAGTTTGCTCGTGCGTACGTAAAGTATCTTGGGCACTTGGTTGGTCAGGGCCAGAGAACACCTGGAGAATTGAAGATCCAAACTGTAAAGGACTTTCCGACCCCTGCGACTAAGACGCAGATCCGATCTTTCTTAGGACTTGCGGGGTATTATCGAAAATACATTCCTGATTTTTCAGTCCTCTCAGCACCAATTACAGATCTGCTGAAAGGAAAAAATCGTCGTGCTGCTGTCATATGGACTGATGCTTGTCGAGAGGCGTTTGACAAGTTAAAGAAACGGTTGTCGGAGAATCCGGTGTTGTACAGTCCAGATTTCTCGAGACAGTTTCTCGTCCAATGTGACGCGTCAAATCTTGGGATTGGCATCGTTTTGTCCCAAATTAATGACATTGGTGAGGAACATCCTGTCATGTACTTGAGTCGGAAGTTCTCAAATGCAGAACAAAAGTACAGTACCATCGAGAGAGAGTGCGCAGCTATCGTGTTCGCCATCCAAAAGCTGCGATGTTATTTGGATGGACACCAGAAGTTCATCATCCAGACGGACCATAATCCCCTTGTTTGGCTGGACAAAAATACGGGAACCAACCCTAGACTTTTACGTTGGGCTTTGATCCTGCAGCCATTCAATTATGAGGTTGTCCATAAGAGGGGGAAACAGCATCAAAATGCTGATTCATTAAGTCGCATCCCATAAACCTCATATCCTTTTATTTTATATTAGTAAGTTTATTGTTTATTTTGATATTTGTATTATGTGTGAAAATTTTAAATTTTTCTTATCATTAGTGTAAATTGTTTTCCTAAATTTTTAATAAGTATATAATTTTTTGTATAATATTTTTGAGTTCAAGGCACTGATTGCTATAATCTGGTACATGTGCAGTGTATTTTGTGTACTTGAACTCTTGAACTTTTCCAATGACTGCACCTATCTGGAGACTTTTTCAGGCAGTGGAGTCATCAAAACTTTTCCCTCATTCTTCGAGAAAAGTTTCCTCCTTGTGGGGAGGAGTTTATAAGTCTGTAAAGACTTCAGACTAAGATAGATGGCGCTCTTGCGCATGCCCAGAAGGACTTTGAGAAAGGAAAGAGTTGAGAACGAGTGTGGCGAGAGACGTGTGGGTTGTGTTTTTTGGAGAGTGATCGAGACTGAGATGTTTCGTTTTTGATATTTACTACCTTTATTATTTTGTGTTGTGTGTCGTGCCTGTACTGTGTCCTGTGAGTTCATTAAAATGGTTTGAACCAAAAAAAGGAGTATTCCTTGTGATGATAATTTAAAATTTTGAGCAAATCAGTACACAATCAAATACATGCCAGTGCAGTGTGAGCTTGATCGAAATGATAACAACAGAGTCCCAGCTTTTGCATAGAACTGTTTTCCACATCTGCGAACACTCTTTCCCGACTTGTTTATCTTTATATATCTCTAATGAACCACCTGCGTGATACTCTTTCGCCACACGTGCAAGGGTGTGCAGAAGTTACCAGCGGCTACTGAATGTGAGTTGGGAGGGAAACTTCCTCACCCATCCCCAGTTTTCACTCACAATTTCCTTTTTTTTTCAGTTATGATATGTCTACACCAGCGGTTCTCAGCCTTTGTGAAATCAAGGCCCGGTGAATTATTATTTTATGACGACTGCAGTGTAAAATTGATCATTGCATTAAATTGATTTTAATGATGTGGCTTTGATAAAACGATAGTGAGAAAAGTATGCATTGCAATTCATCATGGAAGTCTGTTGAACCAGGGAACAACAGGATGTCGACTAGTGGTCGAAATAGTTATCACATACATGCGCCACATATTTATATTTAAAAAAATAAAAATGTACGAAAGCTTATTAATTCTAGAATGACTCGATTTGATAGTTAAGTTGAAAGTCCTGTTTCGTTTTGAGCAGTCATGGCAGAAAAACCGCAGTTTCACAAAAATATGTGGCGGAAAAACAAGAAATCTTATTACTTTTTCAAGTAAATTAGATTCAATCTTACCCAGAATTTATATACCACTAAGAACTTCAAAGCATTACGTTTTGGTAACATTAGTAATGAACATTATTACTAATGTCATCAAAATGAACATTAGGTACATTAGTAATGAACTAGCAACCGGAGGGTTGCGATTTCGAATCAAACCAAAGACCGTCGTAAACAAAGGGGGATGGTGCACGTTAAATCTGTCGTGGCCTGAAATGTCCTTCCGTTGGTATGGTGAGGAAGTTTGGAGAGTGGAGTGGAGAGTGCGAAGTTTGGAGAGTGGAGTGCCAGCTCAGGTGTTGCCTCGTCATTTGACCATGATTCAAAATTACGTGGCGTTGTTCTTGCATCTTTCCCATCGGATTTGATGCCGGTGTGACATCTTAGCGCCTAAGAGTCTAGAATGGCCGGCTGCAGACCCGGAAGTTTCCTGTTAAAAAGTCCTTCAATACTGCGCTTGCGCATGTGAGGAGAATGAGAAACAGTTAGCTCACGGACTCCGTCTAGTTGAGACGTCTTCGTAGCAATTCGTAAATTTTAATATGAAAATAAGCATTTTTGTTTCGCGCGTCCATTGTAAACCCATTGTTTTGTCTGTGTTAAAATAAATGTTATTTTTTAATGTCCAACAAAAGTTCGGATTAATTCGTCACACCGGAAAGGCAATTGTATTTTTACAGACGTTTTTCAGGACGTAGTAGACGGTTATTGGACCGTCCCCAATAGCCCGTTGTGTTTCTCCAGTGCGACGTTAATTAAAATACCTACCTTCCCAAAATTTATTTTATATGGTTTATCATGCATTTGAAGTTATATAAAAATTTACAGAAAAAACGTTTATTTAGTGCATAATTTTTAAGTTTTTGTTTCTGAGAAATGGGTGTTTGTCAGCCTTCGTTATATTGCGCTTTTGTGTCGAAGAGGTAGTTTCTCTAAACTAAATTCTAGTGTTCCTGTGCTTATGTTTAATTAGAAATTTTGGTACAAAAAAATGCTTGTCCTTAATTTCTAGAAACTTTAAGATAATTCAGCATTACAATAGGTTGATTAGTTAATCACTCTTAAGTCAATTTCCTGCTGCACAAGGGCTAATTCGATTGGACTTACTGCTTAAATTACATTCCGAACGACTACGGACATCTATACAAGTAACGGGATTCGAACAGTTTAATCACTTGTCTACCAAGCCCCGACGCATTTCTATGAAAAATATTTTTTGAAATTAACTAAACTACGAACTCTTATCTGAATGCAGGGCCGCTGTGGCCCGGTTGGAAGAGTAACGGACTCCAGCCAAACACCGTCGTGTACACCGGGGGATGGTGCACGTTAAATCTGCCGTGGCCTCAAATGTCCTCACATTGGCTTGGTGTGAAAGTTTGGTGGGTGGGGTGCCAGCTCAGGAGTTGACCTCGTCATCTGACAGTGATTCAAAATGACGAGACATTGCCCTTGGATCTTTTACATCGGATCCTGTCGAAAATAGCCCGTTGTGTTGCTCCAGTGAGACGTTAATTAACTACTCCCCTTTACCTGAATGCAACGTTTACTCGTGTGCCGTTTTAGACCCAAATTATTATTTCCGTTTCGAATCGCGTTACTGAACACGTTTCGTTTTCTAATAAAATCCCTGATTTTTCAATAGATCCAGCAAATGCCGTGCTTATGCTTAATTTATCCAGTTAAAATACTTGACCTCTTTTGCTTCTGGAATCTTGCATGCATATTGAGCTGCTTAATCGCAGATATCTTTAGTTGGTTGGTTAGTTTGTTGGGGTTATACGCAAGGGCAGTATTTAGCTGCGCCAGAGACAATATCAAGTAATAGACGGACAGACACACAATGAAAGTTTTACTGACACAGAAGAGAGAACGCACCAGACTGGAATCGAATAGGTGCCCCCTTCAACTCGAAGGTTCAGATATCTTTAGAGTGAACCCGGTGCGGCGGATTTTTTTTTCTTCACACTTCTGTTACCTTTTTGTTGTGCTCAGATTTAAACTTTTTAACACTTCGCGGCATGTCTGCAGCGTTTGTCTGAATTATACGCTAAGATAGCGAATGATCTGTTCAAGGTAGGATTTGAAGTTTATGTTTTAATAACCGTTACTTTCTGACTGCGGATAGGTGGTTAGTTAACGTCGCACAGAGCAACACAACGAGCTATTAGTGGCAGTCCGGGATCAATCCCGAAGAGAAAGAACAGAGGACAGCACCACGCAATTTTGAACCACTGTCAGATGATGAAGCAACACCTGAGCTGGCACCCCACTGTCCAAACTTCCACACCACGCCAATGTGAGGAAATTTGAGGCCACGGCAGATTTAAAGTGTACCGGCCCCCACTACGGTGCTTGGTTGGATTCGAACTCGCAACCCTCCTGTTGCTAATCCGTTACTCTTTCCAACCGGGTTACCGCATCCCTACAATCGATGAGAAATTTTGTGAAGATTAACATCTCTTTTACTCGAAAGGGAGCACCATGGTTTTAAAAGTTTCGGTCTAAGGAGGACCCTTTAGATAAAAAAAGAAAGAGCTAGACTAGACAGGTCTAGGAAGAGACAGGAATATTGGAAAAACAGGTGTGCTTCGTTATACGGTGATTCCATACAAAGAATGATGCTAAGAAAAATGACTAGTAAAAAGATAAAGTAACTTCGATCAAAATTCAATAAACACAATATGTTGGCACGTCTATAGCGACTGACATCAAATGAAGGTCACAAAATAAAGGAGGCGATTATAGATATAGCGTTTGGATATTAAGATTAAATGTTAGTCTGAAAATTGGTTGCAAAGTATTAGTGTTGTTATGCATAATTTTGTTTTCGATCCCTTGATTTCTCTTGGTTTGAAAGGGTTGCCTCAAGCGTTCGGATTCGATGATTAGGCATGATGGCGGCGTGTGAGAATGTGCGAACAATTGCGCCACAATTGAGGTGGAGACTCGGATTCTCTTTAACTGGCAGATCGCTTAATAAAGGCGCTTGATTGTCTCTGAAAATATTGGTACTTGGATATATTTCTTTACTCAGTGTCTAACCACTTTTGTGGATATTTTAAACATTTCCGCAAAACATGTTGATGTATCAAATTCGCCATACAGAATTGTCAGCTATTTTCTTATTTTTTTCCTATTTACCCAATTCATTTTTGGGAAGGTCACTTGATACACCACTATGAGAGCTCGTGGGTAATATAACTCAGGTTGATATTTTAGCATTTTATTAATATAATAAAACAAATATTAGTTTTCTACTTCTCATAAGAAAAGTAACATTAAAAAGTACACCATTTCACAGCCCAATGAAAAACAATTATAATTATACTACATATTATTTTGGGTATGCCAGTATCTAACTCCAAAATATCAACACTGTCAGCGCAATTGATAAAATCTCTTCAATTTGTTCGTCTTCGCCAGGCTACAACAAATCACTATTTTCTACGAGTTCAGGCACTGGAACAAACTGTCCTGTATTTTCAGACCAAGCAACCTAAAACAAACCAGATTCCATTTCCACATCACCCATGAGGTAGGAATCATAATGCGTTTTTTTAAAGAGGTATTGCCAGGAGCCTTAATCCTCTGCTGCAGCGATTTCCAACAGCCGTTTAAAGAAACAAAATTTTAAAATTGAAAGAATGAGAAGATTAAAAACACATTAATAAATAATGAAAGATGCCATTTAAATAAAAACAATCGTATTAAATCAGGGCAGTCTTCCACTGGCCTTAATATGGTTTGATTAAGAAAGGCTGTACAGCAAGGGAATTACTAAAAAATCATGTGTCGGACCGAAGAAGGGATAAAATATACCAAGCCAATTCATTCAAGATGTATCGATAAACTGTATGTTCAAAAATGAACAAAAAATAAAATTTTCTCTGCTTTGTAAATCCAACCTTTTTAAAATGCTGTTTTAAATTTTAATGTGTAATATAATGCTAAAATATGGTACGTATCTACCAAGAGGCACAAGCAGGGCTTAAAGTGAGTGTGAGCAATGGCGATAGCTGAATATATTTACTTATCTAGTCCAGAAATGACTTATAGAAAATAGGGAAAATTCCGGAACAAAATGTGAAGTTATATGATAAAAAATAAAGGAAGGAGTTGGAAACAGATGCAGCTTCTGCACTTGAAAGAAAAAAGTTGTAATTAGTCACAGTTCAAAAAAAATCTTGGCACACAGAAAAAGATCATTTACAAATTGTCAGTTAATTTAAAACCTTTCCCTGAGGATTAGATCTATCATTCCTGTGGAAAAGTCTACATCACCTGGAATAACTTCTCTCCATTATACATTCTTCCATCCCTAAAAAGATGCTCTAGAGCCAATAAAAGACGAGGATACGTCGACAGGAGAATAAGTTGGGAAGTAAAGGATTCACTTAACTGTGTGCGTAGAAACCTTTACAGAGCTCCTGGGCAGCTGCAGAACGTTGATCGATGAAATTTGAACTAGGCTCATTCTATTCCATGTGTTGGTGCTATAAGCCGTGTGATGTGTGAGCCAAAAAACTGTCCAGTCATTAATGATCGTAATATTTACATTTAGCTGCTGTAAGGTCACATTTTTCATCCAGATGTGTCTCTACAGATGTAACATGGAATTTTACCCCCCCCCAAGAAGTCCCATTCACCTCAATAACAATTTGGGCTTTCAGTGACCCTTCAACTAGAGTCCCTGAAAGGAATTTGGGAGCAAACCATATAATCTGAAGGTCAATTTCAATACACGCTATTAAAATGCCAGTAGAAAGTTGTGATCTCCATTGTTGCATCACATCAGATATTGTTTATCTTCCAATAATAAAAATCAGTAAAAAACGTATCTCACATATTCAATGTAGTAAACATGATAAAAACTAATTTATCAAATGAAAGCACAAATGTATTTTTTAGAATTCTGTTTAATAACATGCTATAAAATAATATCAAACATGAAAATATGTGAAGCATAAAAAAATTCATTCATTTTTAAAAGCAAAAAATAAAAATTGCATAGCATTAAAAAAATTCTACATTTATAAAAGCAAAACTTATTGTAATAGAAATTTTAAAACTGCATTTACCAAGGTTAAGCTTTGCTTAACAATTTTTTTGGTTGAGGTGTGTTCTTGGTGTCTGTTCTCAAAGGAGAAGAGAAGGATATAGGGTCCTTAGTAGGGCAATGTATGCAAAAAATCGTGATTTATTTTAATCATAAAAATCAGATTTATTTTTATTTAAATCAGATTTTATGATTTTAATTAATCCCTTGTTCGTACAACAAGTTTAAACTCGTTGAACATGAGACACTCAAATCACAGTATAGTTTATAGATAATTTTGATTTATGGTAGCCATTAATATTTATGATGAATAACATTAATATATTAGGAAATAAAGCAGGATAAATGTTTGAAAGATTCATACGCGATATAGGAATTAGCAAAGTTAATCACCTGATAGATTAAATAGAACAGCACAACAAATGCCATGCATAAGCAGTGTTTTCTCATCTGGTTCTGAAGAGGTTTAGATTAATTTAATTTTAACCAATAACCGGTTGCATGAAATTTTTAGGCTGGATCCCACTAACGCCATATTATAAATTTTTGTATAAAATTAATCACAAATCAGACATTTTTTTGAGTTACATATTTACTATAGATGAAAAAAATGCATATACTTTCCTTAGTTATTGACTTGTTTCTTTTTTAGAAAACATTCATTTCACCAATACAAAATAAGATATAAGGAACTTGCAACGAAATTCCTAAAAAAATTCATACTTCTCATTAATATTTAATTTGCAAAGAGTACTTATTTGTGAAAGAATTTTATTTGTAAGTAAATAGTAAAAAAATGATGCAAGACATGGAAACATACATAAATTTAAATCAAATATGCCTATTTTCAAATCTTCTCTGAGCATTCATAATATTTCAAAGTTATATTCCAAGCACACACACAAAAGGGTTTATACATAATATACAAGTAAATAAAGCTTTTCTCTATGAACAACATAGAATAAGTGTAATAGCATTCCCCAGAACATGCTAATTGTGTGGAATTTTGTGCTTGCAATAAAAATAATCGTCACATAATCATTAAAATAGCTTTCCCCTTCGATAGATTTCCACAATCTATTTTGGTGATATACTCACTCAATTATCAGATGGGCGAATTCACTTTTATATTTCAATTTCATAAATACATAATTGTTATGATAGCTGCATAAAATATTCCTAAAAATCAAACATTTCCGATTAAATTTAAATAAAAATTAACCGACTTATTACACAGAACAAAATGAAAATATTAAAATTTCCAATTGTAGAGATTTCTGTGCAAGAGTGTAATGCTTTATGACATTGCAGAAAACTTTTTCACTGTGGCTGTCTTTATTTTTTCGTACTTAACTTATTTGATATTGGTCTTAACTTATTTGAATAAAATAACATGTATCTTGTTCATAGTTATTTACTTTTCAATATTAATAAACTTAATACAGAAAGAAAAACGAAATTTGAAATTTTGATTTAAATCAGCATACCCTGGTGGTGGGCTTAAGTGGAAATTGCACTGATGGGCAACTATCTTTTAAACAACTTTTGCATAAATTCGCTATTCATATTATTGTTAAATTATCCTTGCTTTTTCTGATGTAAATTGGTCTGATTAATATGACCGAGATCAGTTTATTTTCTTTCTAATACTCAGTACAGCAAAGTAATGTTGATCTGCCTTGAAGTCTCAAATAGAAGCATTAGTTTTAAAAAGAAATAAAAATGTTATTTTGAAGACAACACAATGCAGTCCTGCTAATTGACAATGAGGGAAATATTGTTAATATTCGTTATTAAGAGTTTGATATTTAATTTGATGATATATTAGCTAATCTAACTTATTGATTGCCATACTTTAAAATTGATAGTTTTGTTTAAAAAAAGATTTGAGATTTAAATAAGAGCATAATTTAAGTTACAAATTAAAAAATATATTAATTTTCCTTCTAAGCAGATGACTATTACTGGTTAGTTATTCAACACTAAATTTCGTTTATAGTTTTAGAATCTGTATGATTGCCGTATTTTACCTTAGATTCCTGCATTTGTACAAAATTGTCATCTTTGTTAACCTAATCATTATTTTTAGTGTCACAAAACAATCAGTCATCAATTGGAAGTCTAATTATAATTGGAAATAACAACTGGATGTCATTCTTGTTTTTACTATAAAATGGCATATCTTTTCAGAATACTTCGTGTTATCATTTTGTAAAAGAATTGTTTTCTTTCGACATTTTATTTGCTTTTATTCTGCATTTTCCCATTAGTTTCAGTGCTTGGCTTCTGATTGCTTTTATTGTTAGATGATTTGTTTTAAGATGGTCCAATTCATGCTTGTCTGAAAAAATTCAAATAGTGGATCAAAATCTGGAGTTAAAAATCGAACCATTTGATGCTTCCTTTACTTTTAACAATGCTCCAAGTTCATGAGGATTGATTATCTCTCTAATTGCAATTTCAGAAGAAATAACAAATCCTTTTGAATCAATTGTCAAGTTCGAAGGGTTTGGGTTTGTTTGAATTTGCATATTCAAGACTGGATTAGTTTTGTTGCGTCATATTGATAGGCATTATACCATTCTGTTTCTTTTTATGTTGAAAAATGTTTGTGTTTATAAGATAATTCTGAATTGAACAATGTAATAAACTTAATTGTTTAGCCTTTTGTATTTCATTTTCAATTTGTAAAATTGGAAATGAAATACAAAAGTACTACCCCCTTTTCCTGCAGCTGACAGTAATATTGAAAGGCTATTGTCACTAAGTGAAATGCAGTCACTAATTGAAAGCCCTTACGTAGAAGGTAGAAGATACTGCAATTTTGGTGCGTCACATTGATAGGCATTATATCATTTCTTCTTTTTTTGTTTATAAATCAGGCATGTGGTTTTTCCCATAGTTAGCTGAGATGTGATCTAATTGGTTTTTACGTAATTGCATGTATTTAAGACTAACTGAAAGTGATTTTCTGGAGAAAATTTCTAATGTGCCCACCCTGCCTCACTCATGTTACAACAGGTTTTGTTGGATTTCTGTTTTTTATGTTCGGTTCGATCACATGACTGAAAAAAATGAATTTTATGTTTGCCCATTTTATTGATTTACTTTCTAAATTTTCAACTGCGTATAATGTGATACCTTTAATATTATACGTAATTTCAAGAAAGAGATGGGTTATGTCAGACAACAAAATAATATTTCAACCTTTTAAACTTGTTATTGAATTTTAAGGTAAAATTATCATATGCTTATAATTGTAGAAAATGTAACTTATAGTACTTTTCAAATCAAAGAAAATGATCCTTGTCCGCTCATCTAAGAAGCTTCCTTGCATGTACAAAGAAAAGTGGATGACATTTTTAGAAATTGGATCATCTTTTCTTTTCCGGAGGGTTTCGAGAGTTCGGAGCTCGGTTCAGCCAGACTCGCGTTCACGCTGACTGGTTGGTGTGGTGTGGAAGTTTGGAGAGTGGATTGCCTGCTCAAGTATGACCTCGTCATCTGACCGTGATTCAAAATTACTTGTTGTCCCGGATCTTTCTCTTCCTTTTGAATAAACTATGCGAATTTTGACACCTAAAAATACCTAATTTGGGGTTACGACCAATAAAAATCTAAAACAGCTTTAGTGTCTAAAAAAAACCTAAAATGTCTTGAAATCTGCAGAAAACCTTTTGTGGTATATTTCGACATAAAGTTCATTTTGTCCATGGTTTTTCAAAGTGTTCAAAATGGTTCTGATTTGGAAGCATTTCAATTTTTTAAAGTAGGGCTCGGAATTAAGTAAATGAAAAATTTTAGAACTATTAATAGCGCAACTGTTTGTTGTAAAATATTATACAGGGTGAGTCTAAATTGTTTTTACAAAATAAGAGGGGTGATATTACCCATCCAGACGAGCAATAATTACCATGGAACATAGGGTCGCATTCCACTCCGAGAGACAGAAAGAGTAAAGTCGAAACGCGTCGAGCATGAACAAGTCATCGCCTCTGACGTCGTTTTGTACCTGCCTACGTAGCATATCTCCTAAGCAAGATGGATCGGACGTGGCGAACCTGTGGCTTGGCCTCCTCGCTCACCGGACCTCAACCCACTGGACTTTTTCTTCTGGGGGCACATGAAATCTTTAGTGTACCAGACGCCTGTGGACTCGGCTGAAGATCTCGTAGCGAGAATCGGTGTTGCCGCAGGCAAAATTAACGCAACACCAGGTCTTCGAGAGGGTGCGCCAGTCATTCCTTCGCCGGTATGAACTGTGCAACTTTTGGTATCGTTCACTCGCTTTCCCAACACTTTTGTAAGTTAATGTTGAAATTCTAATTTGACTCTTTTCTGCCTCTCAGAGTGGAATGCGACCCTATGTTCCATGGTAAGTATTGCTCGTCTGTATGGGTACTGTCACCCCTCTTATTTTGAAAAAACAATTTAGACTCACCCTGTATATCACTATATACTACTCAAAAAAGTGAGGCACAAGGATATTCAAACATTTAATTAAATATCACTGTTACACCAAATTGCTTTTTCATTGCATTCAGTGTTTTAGGACTGTAAAGCCTAAAATTAAAATATCAAAAAATAAAAACTTTTGTATCCAGTGAATATGGTCAAAGTATTTGGGGCACTTTAAACCAGAAATTAGCAATTTCAAGTATTCAGTTTGGAAGTGTGGTCCGATGGATAAGATTTCTTTCGATGTTTAGAGGTAGGTAGTTAATTAACGTCGCACATGAGCAATACAACGGTCTGTTGACGACAGTCTGGGATCAATCCCAAGGGATCCGAGGACGGCAACACGTAATTTTGAACCACTATCAGATGACGAGATCAACACTTGAGCTGGCACCCTACTCTCCAAACTTCCACGCCAATATGAGTTTCGTTGTTAGAAAACTTCCTTCTAGAATGGTGGAAAATCTGAGATATCTGAAATATTGAATGCAAGTTTACTTTTCAAAATATAATTTTTTCAAGATTCGAGAATTCTGTAACTCGATATTTGGGAATTATAAATAATTGGTTTTTCATATATTACTGATGATGCTGTCGCCATCTAAGCAACATATTCCTCCATTTAGTTGTGCAGCGCACACATGGAACTCATTGGTTTGAGAAAAACGATGTTTGAATGAGAAATGAAAACGAATCGAGTTCTTTAAAAGCGATGTTTGAATGAACTCGAATGTATCTCCATACATTGTCAAAAAGTAAATAATTCACACTTGGAGTAAAATTGTTGAAAAGAGCAGAGTATGAAAGTAACTGAAATGTTTACTTTATTTTTAATGTTAGCCTCACAGAAGTACTACATTTTTAATTTTTTTCATTTATGTATTCATTCATCGATTTAAAATATTGCATAGCATTATTTTCTATGCCTTAAGAAGAAAATTCTCTTCTCTTGGAGAATATTCTCAAGACTACGTAATTCCAAAGGTTATTGCCTAGAAATTTATATTTCTAATCAGGATAACCAACCAACATAGTGTCCATATTAGAAGACTATTGGACCTTACACTGTGCAGTTATTATATTTTTAGTACACTATTAAGATAATCTTATTGAGAATATTTGGGATTATTTGCACTGTAGAATTAACGCATAAAATTTCCCCTGTAAATTAATTTAGAGAATAACTCTTTGCACAGAATGGGGAAATAGAGCCCAAATAATTTGAAAATCAAGACCCAATAGATTGAGAGAATTCATACGTAAATTATGTCGAAAAGGGTATTAATGGTTCCTTTAACCGTTTTAAAATCGCGTTTAATCCAATTCCAAAAATAATTTAAAACTTTTACCAGTCGGATTGCGAGAAGTAATGTCAAATGATTTAAAAAAAACCCAGTGAACAACGATTAACAAAAGCCATTCATTTCTCATAATCGAATGGGAGAAGTGCGCACAAAAATAATATTAAAAATCTCCAATATACGCTGTTACTTTTTTCATTTTGCCTTTTTATTTATATTCTGCTGTGTCGTATTCCTTGTTGTGTCTACTTTAAACTTTCAGTCGCCTCCAAATCCAAATTCATTATCCTAGTCGCCAATGAACACTTTTCGTTCCCCATTTGAATAATAATCGATGATAAAAGACATCTGCATGCAATAACATCTATGCAACGTTAGTCTAAACATCTCGGCGATGGTTGGAATTTGCTTGTCCCTCCACAAGGGCAGCACTTTCCATGTATACCAGCAGCGCTCACGCCGAATGGAGGTGTGGGTCGAGAAGTGTCAGATCAGAGGTCGAGAGAAAATACTGCATCATTTTGAATGCAGCTGGATTGCAGACACAAAAATGCAATCGAATTCTGGTGACAGCTTTGATTCAAGAACCTCTTGTCTGTGATTCTGAGGTTCATCTTTTCACAATTCGAGTTTGAAAGAGGCATTCCTTTTTGTTAACGGGATAATATTTTTCGAGGATGGGAAGTTGAATTAACATCGCAATGGAGCAACACAACGGGGTATTGGCGACGGCCCGGGATCCGTCCCGAAAGGAAAGCCCCTAGTAGTAGGCGTTTGTCCAATTGTAAATCTAATTCCCGAAAAATTTAGTAACTTAAAAATTCTGAAAAAGTGAGATCACACGGCCTAGATTCGAACCAAGATCAAGATTCTTACGAATCTTGATCTTGGTTCGAATCTCGATCTGGACATGGAAAAGATTCGTAAAGGCTTGGTAAAGACTTGAAGCTGTAGGCCAGGGGTGTCAAACTGGCGGTCGCGGGCCGCATATGGCCCACGATGCTCTGAAATAAAATGAAAACAAGACAATATGTTATGAAGAAAATAGCACTTAGGGGAGATCGAGGCAATACCGTACACACAATTTCGTCATGTTGCAAATGTGTGAGCAACTATTTTCGTCCATGAAATTAAATAAAACGGCCTACAGATCAAGATTAACTGATAAACATCAATCTGCCATAATGAAGATTGTTCTCGGTCTTTGAATCGAGATATTGGAAAACTCTCTAGTAGGAGGAAAGCGCTGGTAAGTTTCCGGTAAAAAAATTAATTTTAGTTTTATAAATACATTAAATTAAATAAACGTTTAAATAAAAGCAATTATATAGCAATATTATAAATTATTACCCTCAATTCACTTAATTATATAGTGTGTTTTAATTATCTTATCCATATTCCTGAATCCTCACTTCAAAATATAATTTTGAGAAAATTTGTAAATGCGATGTGGCCCGCGTGAATCTTACCAGTTGCATTAAATGGCCCGTGTTTTAATTGAGTTTGACACCCCTGCTGTAGGCCTCGGTCCAATAAGCCTCTCATTTGTTCAAGTGGTAAACATACTGAATACGATTGAGCCACCCTGCATATTTGCTGAGCCACGCAACCTGTATATATGGGACAACCGGGTCCCAAACATAAAATTATTCGAAGGGTACCAAGGGTTCTGCTGGCCCTTAGGAGTATGCGCTTGCTCACTTGGAACTTCCGAAGCAGCAAAGATCAGGAATGACTTAGTTTGAATGAATTGATTTAGTTTGTCTCACTGGTCATTTTTGCTACACGAATTACACCAGGACTTATGACATAATAAACTAATTATTCGTTTGAGGGGTAGTTGAATTTCGTACTGTAGCAACTCAACGGGATATTCCGAAGGGAAAGAACCGAGGACAACACCTCGTCATTTTGAATCACGGTCAGTCGACGAGGTCGACACCTGAGCTAGCACCCCACTCTCCAAACTTCCACGTCAATGTGAGGACATTTGAGGCCACGACAGACCTAACGCGCACGACGGTGTTTAGTTGAATCGAGTTTCGAACTCGCACCCCTCCCGTTGCTAATACGCTACTGTTCCAACCAGGCTACTGCAGCCTTGATTGTTTCAAGGTATTCTTTTGTGTATGGTCACTTCATGTAGTATCCAAAATATAATTTCGGAGGAGGACCAATCTTAGAATTCTTACTCCAACCAAAAGGCCGTAATGCTAAATGCACATTTAGCTTATTAATTATTTGGCTATTTCTAGACTTATCACCATGTATTTTACATGTGTGATATATGAAACATTGATTGCTTGGACCGGGATTCGAACCAAGAGCCTGTTGAACTATGGGGAAAGTGCTACGAATTTTCATGGAACAGAAGAGGTAAAATATAGAGGAATTCTTTAATAATCTGGATGATAAAGAATTAAACCTTTTTTACGGTCACTCTTCTGAGCTTTGAACATTCTCTGGGTTCCTTCAAGATATGGTACTCGTAGTATTAAAAGTGCCGTGGTAGCCCGGTTGGAAGAGTAACAGTTTTCGATAACAGTTACTTTATAACCTAATTTGTAATAACAGTGTTATTTTAACTACTATCGCTATAAGAGCTCATCTTTAAAAAATGTTCTCCCCGTGGAAAAGTTTGGGGTTTTAGCTACACAGATTAATTTGACCGGAACCAAAGAGGTTAAAGCGGATTCCGAACATCCAACTCTACCAACTGGGCTACCGCTGCCCCAGGGCATTTAGGAAGTGGAAAATTCCGATTTCAACTACCTATGATAGTTTTTATATGCCATCCACTTATATAAATTTCGGAGCCTCGGTAACACGGTTGGTAGAGTACATTAACAACCAGAGGGTTGCGAGTTCGAGACTCGATCCAACCAAAGTTCGTCGTGTACGTGGGGAGCTGATGCACGCTAAATCTGTCGTGGCCTCAAATGTCCTCGCGTTGGTGTAGAAGTTGGAGAGTGGGGTGCCAGCTCAGGTGTTGTCTGACCATGGTTCAAAATGACGAGGTGTCCTGGGATCTTTCTCTTCGGGATTGAACCCCGATCGTTGCCAGTAGCCCGTTGCGTTGCTCCGCTGTGACATTAATTCAACAACTACCAGATAAATAATCAGTTTATTATGCCATAGGTTCTGATGCAATTCGTGTAGCAAAAATGACCCTAGTGTGTGATAAACTGAACCAAACTTGATCTTTCCTCTGCTGCTTCGGTACGTTGAGTTCCAAGTGAACAAGCGCATACTAAGACTCAGAAACGTTTGGGCCCTTCTAATATTTTTATGTTTGGGTAGGTATTTTTAATTAACTTCGCAGTTTGGAGCAACAGGCTATTGATGACGGTCCGGGATCAATCCGAAAGGGAAAGAATCGAGGACAACACCATGTAATTTTGAACCACGGTCAAATGATAAGGCCACACCTGAGCTGTCACCCCATTCTCCAAGCTTCCACGCCACACCAACGTGAGGACTTTTGAGGCCACGACAGATTTAACGTGCACCAGCCCCCTTTGTATACGATGGTGTTTGGCCTGATTCGAACTCAACCTTATTCAGTATAGTTACCAACGTGGGGTTTATTGGACCGAGATTTACTGCTTAAAGCGGATACCGAGCTTTTACGAACATATCGAGATTCGAACCAGGATCAAGATTGGTCTCCAGGCTGGAATCATTAGATTGTATGAACTCTTAGCGATGTTTTTCAGAATTTTTAAGGTCCTAAGTTTTTCAGAAATTAGCCTTCATCTTTGTCCCAATAATTAGGCCCCGTTCACATGGACTTTTTCCAACGCGCGTTTGATAAGAAACACCCAAGGCTTTGTATTTTGAATCATTAAAAAAAAGAGTAATGTTCATTACTAAAGTTTATATTTAGAAGTCCAGGATCATTCCACCTCTATCTAGTACAGAGGCTGTTCGGACATTTTTTGAACGATTTGTATGAGTTGTAAAAAAATTGTATGCTACGAAATAATTTTATTTTCGCAGCAGGTAAATAGTTAAAGTATAACTTATCGTCTGCTAACTCAGAGTTTTGTTTACTTTCAAAATGGCGCTTTTAAATAAGCAATGGATGGAAGCTGTTTCTTCTCTTTCTGAAGAGAATTATGTTTATTCAATTATTCAAAAACGCTGTAAAAGTCATGGTTTTTCGATATCTAAAGGTACGATAAGTAATATAATTAATGAGAGAGGAAAGAAACGTAAAAGTGGAAAACCTCCAAAAAAAGTATCCAAAAAAGAAAATATTTCTGAGAATATTTGTAAGGTAAGATCTTTAATTTTAAAAGAGAATCCGCCAAGTCAAAGGACTATTACAAGGTCATTAAAATTTTCAGTTTCAACTGTAAATAAAATAAACAATGATTTGAATCTTAGAAGAAGAACATTGCATTTTTTGGCCTTTCTATCTCCACCATATATTGTAGAACGCAGAACTCGCTGCAGAATTCTTTATGAGAAGCATTTAGCTGGAGAAAGATGGAAAACTGTTGTGACAATAGACGAGGTGTGGGTGTATTTAAATAATTGCAATAAAAAAGAACAATTTATCATCATAAAAGAGGGGAGGGGAGAATTTCAATTAACGTCACACTGGAGCAACACAATGGGCTATTGGTGACGGTCCGGGATCACTCCCAAAGGGAAAGATCCGAGGACAACACCACGTAATTTTGAACCACGGTCAGATGACGAGGCAACACCTGAGCTGGCACCCCACTCTCCAAACTTCCACACCACGCCAACGTGAGGACATTTGAGGCCACGACAGATTTAACGTGCACCAGCCCCCTTTGTACACGACGGTGTTTGGCTGGATTCGAACTCGCAACCCTTCGGTTGCAAGTCCGTTACTCTTCCAACCGGGCCACCGCGGCCCACTCATAAAAGAGGAGAAAAATCTTAAAACGTGGTTCGACTTGGTAACTTTAAAGTGAGAACTTTCTCTAAGAGATTTATGATTTTTGCCGTTTTGCATATAATGGAAAATTAAAAGTAAAAAGAGGGAGGAAAATGTAAAAATCAACTCCCACATATTATCAAGACCCTATTTTATCCCCAATATTAAAAAAAGGAATACCGTATCTTTACCCACAGTGCCAACAATTAGTAGAACTGCATCGATAGTCTGAATTTTTTTCTTCTGAGAAGGTTAAGGGCTGTAGGTTATGCTTTCCTGCTATTTCTTCACACATTCTGCATTTAGCTCCTTCTATAGTTTTCGGTTTTTGTAGTCTACTCATAAGTTTTTCCCTCTTCATTTTTTATCATACGTAAATATCTATAGTAAAAAATACTCGGTCAATTTAGCGCCCCCCCCCCAATCCGGCGCCCGGGACACATGCCCCGTCTGCCCTCCCTATTTACGTCTCTGAATCCTATGTATCTCCAAGCTCCTTTTAATCGCTAGAACAACTGGAGATTGTTGAAGCGCGTGGATTCTCGCGATTTCTGCATGTGAACACTTCAGTAGAACTCTTATCTATTTTGGCTACCCGCGTTTAATTTTGACGTAAAACGGCTCATGTAAACGGGGCTCTTAACGTTCTGTCTCCATCTCTTCTCTTTTCTGAGTTGCTCTAACAGCCCGTTATGTTGCTCCAGTGCGACCTGAAGTAAATACCTACCAAAACATTCCTACCTGAGTTGCTCTGCGGCCCTCAATTCGAGGTGCTGGTCGTGGGCTGAGTGAGTTTGCCCACTCCGCTAGCAACTTGCAAGATTTAGGCCGCGCAGGTTCGATTCCGCCATGGGTGTATTTCTCTTCTGTGTTAGTAAAACCTTTCCTTGTATGTGTATGTACATTTCTTGATGTTGACTGTCTTGTGTTTCGTGCAGCATGGCCAAATATGGCCCTTTGTGCCATAAAGCCAAATCTAACCAATCAACCTCAATTCGAGAGGCTCTGGAATTCTAATAACTTACCATTTGTGTATTTTTCTCTTCTGTGTCTAAAACCTTTCGTTGTGTGTGTCTAAGTCCATTACTTGACGTGGTTTGACGTATCGTGGCCAAATATTGCCACGCGCCCAACGAATTTTCCGTATAACAAACTCTGGGTTCGAATCCGGGCCTAGTCAAGGTACGTTGGTAGGTAGTTAATTAACGTCGCACTGGAGCAACACAACTGTGTCCATTGGCGACGTTCCTGGGTCCATCCCCAAGGGAAAGATTCGAGGACATTTATCACGGTCAGATGACAAGGTGAGCTGGCATCCCACTCTCCAAACTTCCACACCAGTGACGACGTTTGAGGCCATGACAGATTGGTCTTTGGACCGAGTTTCGAATTCGTAACCCTCAGGTTGCTAATCCGTTACTCTTCCAACTGGGCTACCGCAAGGCTGTGTTCGTAATCCACTTTTAAACTTTAGATCCTAATCTCATTGTCACCTATAGCCTGTTTATGTTGCTCCAGTGTGACGTTAATTAAAAATACCATACCTAATCCCATTAGCTATCGCGTAGCAAAAATGAGCGTAGATTGCCAATCCAAACAAAACAAAACCTATTGTCAGGATTATTTATAAGTTTTGAAGAACGTTCAATGCTTTCATCAACCGTAGCTTTTATAGGATGGTTAAAATATTAAATTTCCAAGAACCGAAATGATGTACCGGTACAAAAAAATCTTAAAGGATCACAATTAACCGAAAATATCTTTGAATATATCGTAGACAATAAAATCGTAGAACGACAAACAAAACCAAACCTATTGTCAGGATTATTTATAAGTTTTGAAGAACGTTCAATGCTTTTATCAACCGTAGCTTTTATAGGATGATTAAAATATTAAATTTCCAAGAACCGAAATGATGTACCGGTACAAAAAAAATCTTAAAGGATCACAATTAACTGAAAATATCTTTAAAAGGTAATGCGTAGTTATTTAATGTCACACTGGAGCAACACAACGGGCTGTTGGCGACAGTCTGGGATCGATTTCCTGGGGAAAGACACCACGTCATTTTGAACCACAGTCAGAAGACGAGAACACCTGAGCTGGCACCCCCACTCTCCAAACTTCCACACCACGCCAACGTGAGGCCACGACAGATTTTACGTGCACCAGCCAGACGGTCTTTGGATGGATCGAGTTTCGAATCCGTTGCTCTTCCAATGAGATACCGCGGCCCGAAAGATAATAGGAATCGTTCGTTCTTGGAGAGGCTACTGAAACTTACTGAATTGAAATGTCGCGTACTTTACATCTGACCTGAATTAAAAGGGCCGTTTTAGCCCTGTTGGGTAGGTAGGTAATTAACTAAACACTGGAGTAACACAACGGGCTATTGGCGGCGGTCCGCGATCAATCCACAACGGAAAGATCTAAGGATAACTCGTAATTTTGAACCCCGGTCAGATGACAAAAACACCTGAGCTAGCCCGGTTAGAGGTGCAACGGATTGGCAATCGGAGGGTTGTGAGTTCGACACTTGGCCCAAGCGAAAACAGTCGTGTACACGGGGGCCGGTGCACGTTAAATCTGTAGTGGCCTCAAATGTCCTCGCGTTGGCGTGGTGTGACAGATTGGAGTACCAGCTCAGGTGTTGACCTCGTCATCTGAGCATAGTTCAAAATTGCGTGGTGTCCTCGAATCTTTCCCTTCGGGTTTAATCCCGGACCGTCACCAATAGCTCGTTGTGTTGCTCCAGTGCGACGTTAATTAAATACCAACCTACCTACTGGGATTAACCGCGGAATGAGAGATCCGAAGACAACGCCTTGCCTTGGATCTTAACCCTTGGGAATTAAGACATTCGCCAGTATCTTGTATTGCTCCAGTGCGAACCATTACCATCTGAATTAAAAATTTTTAGTTCCATATACTTATTAAAAATTCGCAGCATACTCCTCCCTGATTTGGTTTGCTCAAGTCGTTTATTCATTTGATTCGTTAAAAAAATTCATGGAAATAGCCATTTTCTGTAGTCGCTCTGGCGCGCGATATGCAAATTTTCTATGCATCTTGCACCTGCCGACACAATCTTTTGGCGGGTTGGTGAGTATATCCAATGGAGAGTGTTCGAATGAGGGTAGCTGCGAGTCTTGACCAATAGTAGAACTTTAAAGGTTTCGGTTTGGAAACGCTTTCTGACGTCATGGGATTGTTTGTTACCCCTTAATTCAGTTGCTAATTCGATTTTATGCTCATCGGATATATCGTATTATGCTGTGTCGAGATTGCCTTTGCGAATAATTTTTTAATTTAAAATGTCATAAATAATATAACCTTTTTGTAAATATATGTATCATAATAATTTTAGTGTAATTTGTAATGTAATTTTTTTGTAAATTTAATGTGTACATACCGTCTGCGACGTTTCGGAGCAGTAGTTTAAGCCCCAACTCGTTGTCTCTTCAGTGCTCTTTGTTCTTCGTCCAGGATGCACTTCTACCGATTAAGAAGTCAGCAAAGGGGAAAAGTAAGTCATTCGTATTTCTATCGATTGCATGCTTTGTGGGCCTTGGTAGCCCGGTCGGAAGAGTAACGGATTAGCAACCGGAGGGGTGTGAGTTCTAGGCTCGGTCCAGCCAAAGACCGTCGTTTTCACGGGACTGATGCACGTTAAATCTGTTGTGACCTCGAATGTCCTCACGTTGGCGTGGTGTGGAAGTTTGGGGAGCTCAGGTGTTGACGTCGTCATCTGACCGTGGTTCCAAATTACGTGGTGTTCTCTGATCTTTCCTTTTGGGACTGACTGATCACGGACCGTCGCCATTTTCCCTTTGTGTGTTGCTCCAGTGTTAGTTTAAAATACCTACCAAACATCACATACGAAGGGCAGTATTTACAATGATCAATATTTAACGTGCATCTGGTTTATCGTTTTCTAAACTAGTAAGTGGTAGAGGTTTTAGCTTAGCTAATGGGGATTACCTTACCCATATTTTATCATTCTCATGGTGTTAAGAGTTTTTGGGTCCACATTTCCTTGTCTTATCGAAATTTACCATTTTGTTTGTGCCATTACGGTGTTTTGATTTTCATTTTGATTTGACGCGATTTGTCCTGGACCCTGAGCAATTCAATACAAATCAAGGAACCCAACCTTGAATCCAAAGCTCGGTTCAACAGGTTCTGAGTTCGAATCCCCGACCTGGTACTTGCAGTTCGGTACTATTTTAAGTCGCTTATCCAGATTGAATGAGCATTTGTTAACCAATTTATCAGGTCTACCTAGCTTTGATAAAACGTATTGCCCACCAATTCAACAAATGCCTACTAATCAGAATGTGTTTTGATGAGTAAAAATCTGTTTCTCACTTTAACCTCTTTTTAAAACACTTCATAAAATGTAACGTTTATAATATCCTATTACAATATTTTTGATTAATATATTTATGTTTATGGTACATTGTTTCAAAATTACAAGGAAATTTTTATACTTAGTTTCCCAATTCCATTAGAAATACAAAAATACTTATAAATAGCCCCAAATATATAACATACCCATTATTATACATAAATAAATATAGTCTTAATATAAGACAAAATATATTCTGTTGACATTACTGAAATATTTTAAACTGATCCAATGTTTTATTAGAAACTGCATAAAATGTAATCACACATGTACTTAAAATTTCTGGGCATTGGGAATTTGTTAAAACACATCTTTAAAGATTAAAGAAGCATGTGAACAACGTTGATCGCAACATCAAGAAATATTTAAAAGGCAAATGAAAAAGGCCACCACATTAATGTTACTGATAAAGTTAAAAGCATTATTGTATGATTCAATTTGTCTTCTAGTTTTGGAACAATAGTTAAATTATTGCTTTTGATCAGGAGCAACATGATTACCTTTCTGATCCACCAATTAATTCCACACTCAACGTATTATTTATTCAGGAATGTTGGTAATTTGATTGCTTTCTCCATTCCCATGGTAGCAACAAATGTTGAGAAACCTGAAACTTTGGAAACCTGTATCTGACTTGTTCATAAGTGTAAAACAATGATTAGTTCTTGTTCCTATTGTAATTGCCATTGCATACCTATCTGCAAATTGATTGTTAGAAATTTCGTTGCGAATAAGTATCAATTCCCTTAATGAACCCTTGTGAAGTTGTATAACCAAAAGCATCTGATATTGCATCTTTGCATGGATACTTAAGGCTTCCTTTTGGTGTGGCCATATGCTTTGTGTGTGCTGTTACAAGCTCCTTTTCCATGACAAGAGGCAAAAAAGTGCCACTGCTAGAAACCATGATCTTTGTAATATGATAACAAAATTAATAGTTTTTTAATTTATTTTTGTATTGGCCTGAGTTTCCATCACAGAAATATGTTATGCATTTTAATTTGTGTATTTAAATGTAATAGTTGCAAAACTTGAAATAAATTCTGTTCAATCATTGAAATTTTGTCAATACTGAAAATTGATAATCTTGATGGTATGGACAGCGAAAGGTTGCAAAAATACTGAGCTCTTAACTCTAAAAAAGTATGTTCAATTTCTTTGAAGACTTCGTTATTTAATTATAAATAAATTGATAGTTCAATATATAATACAGTTTAAAAAACTTTAGAAGGGAAATCATAAAGAAAGGCATTCAGACCTCTGAAATAGTGAGGTCTTAATAAAGCACTCAACCTTTTTGTTAGTGTTTTCCAAGCAATTTTTTTAATGTTTCCTTTAGTTGTAAGATGTGTCTTAAGTCTATCTTGTATGAGAACAATAAAATGGTACAATAGATAAAAAATATAACTTGAATTTTGAAGAATGATTAAATTTTACTTGTTTTCTGATTAGATTTTTAACACTAGATTTCTGGAATGAGAATTGTCAAGTATCAAAGTAGTTATTGGTTTAATTAAAATATGGGAGTGGTTTTTATATTGGAGTAATTTCAGTTATGAGTTTCTTATTAATTCATTTTTAATGTTCACAATATTTTAGTTGTATTGCATTTATTTTTTAAAGTTAATTTTGAATCTGCTCCAAAATATTTTGAAACTGTTCTAAATTTAAATTGATCAAATATAGTATCAAAACTCAAAAAATTTGTTCCAAATTTTCTTTTGCTGCTTTATTACACAACAGGTTCTATATTGTCAAAATACCTGCTCTGCAGTAATCTAAAGAATACATTGATTGTTTACATCCTTGAGTGAACTGTATTTGTACTAAACAATAATCAAATGTTCCTTCATATTTAGAAATTAAAACTTACATTTTATAACAGTAAATCAATCTGAAATGGTAAATTTTGGCTTGTTTATTTTGCTATAATATAAATCAATTTCAATATGAAACTAATTTGACAATGTTAGTATGTGTAATTGCTAGAAATGCTGCCAATTCCAACTGGAAATTTCGGGGCCGTGGTAGCGAATTAACAACCCAAGGGTTGTAACTTTGAAAACTCAATCCAACCAAAGACCACTGTGTACATGGGGCTTACACTGGCATGGTATGGAAGTTTGGATAGTAGGGTGCCAGCTCACAGGTTTGACCTTGTCATCTGAGCTTGGTTCAAAATGACAATGTGTTGTCCTCTGATATTTCCCCTTCAGGATGGATCCTGGACCGTCGCCAATAGCCCTGCTGTATTGCTCCAGTTCAATGTTAATTCAACCACCTACATACTGACTGGAAATTCAAGTTTCATATTTAGAAAATATTTAATTTTCAACTATGAAAATGTAAATTTCTTGGTGAGTCCTTTAATGTCCATTTCATATTTAATTAGCAGATTTTATGTAGCCGATTTATTTTGTATCTGAGCTACTAAAATTGCGACTAAAGTAAATTATAGGAGACTATTTTTGCTACTGTTTTTAAGAATTTATGCTACTAATTCTACTATTTCACAAGTTGCAGCCCTGCTACAGCTCATTTTGTTAGTTACTATTTGTTGCTATATTAATATCTGTCTTGCACATTATCCTTTTAAAAAATAGTGTTTTTACCTTTTGTTCTCTTAGTCTCTACTTTTGTTAGTCAATGACTGTCCAAAATACTACCAGGGCACCCCCTCATCTGCCCTTAGAGCCCCAGTGCCAAATTAGGTACCCACTGTAAAATATATGAATTCCAAATATTCTATTTCTAACTTGCACTTGAAGTTATTCAGTTCTATCTCCTTTTCTTTAGTAACTTTTATTGTAAATTCAATGAAAGGATTTGGTTATTTAAACTTGGGAAATTATGTAAAAGAATGATTGAAATCACAACATTTTACATTTCATTGACCCCTTGATTCAACATGCCATAGTAATTTTACTCTTAACACATTCTGACTTAACTTCAAGCTATTAATTAACCAGATTCGGAGTTTCGGATCCAAGCAGTACTTGTACAATAAGACCCAACCCTCAAAATCCTTTCGAAGATCCTTCCCACATAAATTTATTTTCATTTATCACCGACGTCCATTTTATAAACTTAATCTAGACTTTACACCTTGACTATAATTTCAGTTTGAAATCACAAATTGCTACATTAAAAATTGAATTTTTTTCTTGATTTATATTAATTTTCTTTGGTGCATCTTGGCTAGAAAAATGGCACTTGTACAATAAGACCGACCAACCCTTGGAGTCCATTTACCTGCAAACAGCCCATGTGGTGGATTTGAATCCCATTGAAATCAACTTATGACCAAATCTGTTTGATCTGTTTCGCTCCTGTAATTTGTTGTGTGGTAGTTTCACAGCAAACTTAAAACCTTTGTTATTAATGGACATGTAAATGTGAAGGATTCAAGCATTTCATTAATCATGCAAAATAAGTTTTTGTGTAGTGTAAAAATGATTTACATGGAAAGGAATTCCTTTTCTTAGAATTAATATTGAACTTTTGCCAGACAAAGACAAGTGTTTTTCCATAAGTGATTGGGAACAGCTGCAGTATAGGATATTTTTTGGCATGGTTTTTATTTGGCGTTTTTTCGGATTTATGTGGTTTCTGGCAACCCATAACTTACTACTTAATGTTCCACTGGCTTCCATTCTTGCAACCCTACAGGCAGTCATTAATATTTTTAATTATATGTTTAATCAAGGCAATTGTGCAATGTTTTTTCTGTGTTCAACCAAAGCGAAAAACGGGCGAAATATCCTATGCTGCCACTGTTCCGGAATTATTTTCAAATGATGCAAATGTAATTTTTTCATCTAATTAGCATTTATACAATTTATCAATTAATCATAAAAGAGTATTTTAGTATAATTATATGTATTATAGAAACTTGCATTAAATGATACTAAATATACATTTATTTTGTTTCTCAAAAAGAAATCAGATCTTGATGCAGACAAAATGATTTAGTGGATTTCGCACCAGTCTAAAAGATCCTTACCTTCTTAGTCTAAAAACTTAAAAGCTCTTATTTTGAAATTTTGAATGTTTCACTTGTAAATTGACAATATTTTCAATATTTTGGTGGCTTTTCGTACATTTTGACGTTTATTGTAATAAATCACCAAAGGTAAAAATAAAGCTCCCTTTTTACCAATAGCACGAATCCTTGTTTGTCATGAATATATCTTTCTGCATCTGTATGGTAAATATTTTCCATGACTATTTTGTATATTGGCACCTAAAAGTCTATTTCAGTGTGAATATTACTAAAGGTCACAATGATATTAGCAATGATATGCTTCTGTTAATTCCGACAGTGTTGAAACTTCGGATTACGTGTGGAGAAAATATTTAGTTTAATTTTAAAATTTAAATTTCTTGGCCTCAACATGTTTCATACTTAATTTAATGATCATATTTTGTATTGTTTTAGCTGATTCATTTTGTACCCTGGTAACTAAAACTGCCACTAGTCTTCTCTTAAAAAAGATTATTGGCAGTTTTAGTTAATAAGTTAACAGTCTTAAGAGGACTTGCTATACTTAAGAATTTATGCTACTGATACTGTCATTTCACAAGTGCCTTGACTGGTAGTCCCATAAAACACCAAGTATAGAGTCAATCGGCTGAATAGGGTCCATTTGTTGGTTTTATCCAGTTTACTAGTACACCCCATTTGGCCCAGCTTACGGTTTATGTGCTTACTATTACTTAAACAAATCCAAAATAATGGCAATTTCTTGGTAAACACAGATATTAAATGGTTGATTAATTACATGCTCATTAGTTGTAAATTCAGAATTAAAAATCTTAATTAAATGGTTTTAAATTGTAATCAAGCATTAAAATGCATTTTTAAAAGTAGGGGGTCATATTTTCAGACAAAAATTGGACGCCATCCTGCTTGCATCAGTAGATTTAAAATCACTAGATATTTAAATTTGATTTTGTAGGTGGGTCATTCCATGCAAATTGGCTGTGACTGACATGTCACCGATTTTAATGAAAATCAGTTTAATAGGTTATGTGGTACTGGGCGACCGCAAAATATTAAGTTTCAGAAATCTATTTTTTTTAATAAATTTTTTTAATTGACATAAAGTTCAAAGTCACAAATTTAGATATTTCAGCGCTAAAAGTGGCGTGTTTGTGATCCTATATTTCAATATGTGATTCACTCGAATTTAAAACTTAGTTACATTCTTCAAAAACGTCCTCTAAGGAGAAGTCGGAATGTAATTCAATAGCCGTCACTGCTGAATCAGATCGACGAAAATAGAAATTTTGCCAATTTACTACATATTTCAAATTGCCCTGGTATCTCCAAAAACGGAAAGACAATATTAAAAATTATTCTTAAGAGCTTTTTATAACAAATGGTGTGGCTTAATTTAGCAATTGCATTTCTATTCCTTAATAAAGAAAAACATGTCAAAAGTTAAATTTTGGAAAAATGCAATTTTTCAATTTGCATTAAACTGAAAGAAAACTCCGAAACAAAAACTTTTCAACATTACAGACCAAGATGTCTATTATGTCTTGAGGTTTTCATTATTGTATTGCTTATTTTTGCCCCAGGGATATTTTTAACTAGATGTGTGTAAATCTGACTATTACAGATGAAGCTTTTAATGGTAATTTGATCTGATTTTATAATTTATTTCTGAAGTTAAAAATAATTTGGTATTTCATTGTTCATTTGAGGTTTTTCATTGCTTTCATTTCGCTGTTATTTGAATTGAACCTTTTTAATTTTATCAATGTTGACAATTTTCCAATTTTCGCTACTAATTTGTAATGTAAGTATATTTAGAATTGCTATTTCCAAACAGATAAAAAGGAAAATATTACAAATTACAAAAATATGAAATATTTTTGTTTACATTAAATAGGTTTTGAGAAACAGATTTTCAAACATGCAAACATTAAGCGATTTCACTACTGCTCTTCAAAGTTAAAGTCCGTAAAATGCCTGAAACTTCCAAAATATTTTGGATATCATTATTCATGCATAAACTAAGCTCCTGTCCCAAATTTCATGAAAATCTCATCATACAGCCACAGGTTTTTCCTGATTTTTGCTAATTTCATGGAATTACCCAGGTGCGATCTTAAATGTATCAAGTATTTTCAGCAGGAATTTCACTTGCAGCAGAATCAACAAACATAATTCAAAAGTTCGCTAATCTAACTAAAGATATATTCGGTGATTGGCGTGTTTTCGTATGACATGTCATGAAATAATGCATTTGTCCATTTTATAAATGCATGTTTCACTTGTATGTGTAATTGAGTTCATGAAATGTTTCACATCTTCATTTTTTCAGCCCTGTCCAACTTTTTCCCTGGACAAGATCCATAAGAAGAGGAAACAACGAGTAGTTAACACTGTAAGTAGTGCTTCTATATGATTACATTCTAGAAAAACACTTCCCCAAATTCTCTGTGCTTTCATTACAAATTAGACTATTATGCTGTATTAATGTTCTGTACTCGGGCAACCTTAGGCTTTACTTCCAAATCCATAAACCCATTTAGAGTTTAAGGGGTTTGTGGATTTCAAGGGTTTTTAAGAAGTATCGTTTTTTTTTAATGGGGGAATAAGTTTTGTTTTCAAAAACCCATAATTTATTTTCTAGGAGGGGTTACCTCCGAGGGGTTCACACATCCATTCTACCTGCAATCTTCTCTGCATGACTTTTAACCAGTTTTGACTTGGACAGTTTTAGAAAGCTTATATATAATAATCTAGTACATGACTAGTTTAATAATGAACCAGCCATAATAATACAAGTAGCTGCTATATATAAACTTTGTGACTTCACTACTATTTATTCTGTCAAAAACAAATTCTTTACCTGTCTAAAGTGGGAAACGTATTTCATTAATTCAGGAATGGCACCCATTCCAACAAAGGAGAGTTCCAAAAGCATATAAAGCAACTTCCCTAATTGTTTTCATGGTTGGTGCCATTGATACCCAGTGTATTTAAAGTAGGTTTTATTCGTTTTCAGGCAGTGGTGCAGCAAGTTGCTGCTCAGCTTGGCCCCGCTGCAGTTCTCGCCCAGACTACTGCTCCGGTACCTGCACAGGTACCACCACCGACTCAGACACCTGTAGCTGCTCCCCAGCCAGCGTCCATGCAGCTCCCTGCACGACAACTAAGGGTTGTCTTGCATGACATTATGAAAAAAAACACGGTAAGACAAATCATAATATTTTTTATTTCAAATATCTTAAGGGTGCTGTTCAACTATCATGAGTTATGCACTACCATGCATTCTCTCTGTATTTGCTGTTTAATTCTATTTCTTTGTATTGTATATAGCTTTGAAACATATCCACTCAGAAATGGTAAATTTATTATATTCAGACTCTAAGAGTATCGTAGACTGCCTTCAATCTGACTCGTCTCATCACCTGCTTGCTCTCGCTTCTTTTGTACCCTTTTTGTTGGATACCTGCACACGTCGAGATAGCAAACCCTACTTGTCTCGAAATACTATCTCCTAAATCCTTGTGAGGCTGCCTTGGCCCAGTGAGTGTCCACTGAGCTAGCAACCTGTGAGTTGGCACAGGTTCAAACCCTTCTGATTCCTCCCTGCTTGTATTTCTCTCTTCTGTGTCAGTAAAACTTATTGTGTGTGTTTGTCCATTACTTGATGTCTTGTGTATGGCACAGCTTGGCCAAATATGGGGCCCTAGAGCAGAGCGATAAAACACATTGCAACCAACCCTTGGTGCTTGTAAAATGCAATCCTCTAACAATCAGCAAGACCAATGCTTCGGTGCCTTAGGGGGATGAATATCTATTATTAGAAATTAAATATATAATTAAAGTATTTTCTTTTAATAGGTTACTTTCTAAGTTCAATTGGCATTAAGGTTTTCAATTGTTAAGTTCAATGGCATAGCCTAAACCCAAGGGACTCTTTGGCACCCAAGTCTCTAAAAAGTGTTGTTTTCCAAATTTTGAAATCCACATATCTAATACTATATATAAATGTGCAAAGTTCATTTTTAAATAAAATATTTTTCAATTAAAATGACTCTAATTTGTCTTAATTATATTGAGTGGTTTTGCATTGGATTTAGTATTCATAATACAATGAATGATAATGAGGAATTAGCTTTTTCTGAGCCAAAGTGATCATTTTATACCCACCAAATAATTTGTTTAATGCATTGTTATCTGTGATTTTTCATAAAATATTCCTGTTAATTTATTTTTCAAAGTTAATCAAGGTCTTATTGCCTTTACATTGTTAAACTTTTCGCTTTCAGTATTTCTAGTTAAATGTTTTTATGGCATACTTAATGAATTTCTTTTTTCTTTTAGACCTGTACCCAAGATGTATCCAGGAGGGTGTAAGTTATTTTCTTAAGACTAATTTTATTCCCTTATATATTTGTGTAGTTCAGTACATTTTTATCATTGCACATTATGTTTGAAGTTCAAATTTTATAATTTCAAGCTTTTTTGTTTCCATAGTACTCATACATGTTATCAAGGACTCGGTGAAAGCTTTTCTTTTTTGAATTTCAAAATTATGTGTTCGTAAAATTTTTCATTGCCTGGTTTGCTGAAGTCAATTAATGAGATGCGAAAGAAAACCTATTCTATCACTGAATTTGACACGAAGTGGAATCAGTCTGCAAAATGCAAGAACCCTCCCCTAAACTTATCTGGGAAAATTAAATTCAAAGGTGAATGGTCAGCATGTCCCCTGTAACATGGATTTCCATTTGTTCTTCAAGCACTCTAAACATTTGATTCAGAGAATAATTTCGGAGTTGGCCCAGTCTTTTATTTCACACTTCCAATCAAATTGCCACAATGTTGAATGTGTTGGATTTTTTAAAAACTGGTTTTAGATCTCTTCACAATTTATTTGTGATTAAGGAACTTTCGATTATTCTGAATTAAAACAAAATTTTTGACAAATGAGTTAGCTTTTTAGGGAGGGCTTTACCGATTATGCTCAAGCACCAACTGATATGTTAAAGCACTGGTTGTAATAAGATTTTAAAGAGACTTCTGTTCAATGCCTTGTTAGGGTTTCTAATTCCTTCATAGCAGCACAAGGGCAGATTTTTCATACAAGTCCTCGAGGTAGGTACATGCTATCCTTCCTTGTAGGCATATGGTTAATGATCTAATCCTCGGTTTAATTGGTTCCGAGTTGGAATCTCAGTCATGGCATGGAATTTCATAGTGGTTTGGAATCCACTTTAAATATTTTAGACTAGCAAAAATGACTCGTGTGACAAACCAAATCAGAAAGATGCTTGACCTCTTGTTTGATTTGCTTGGTATGTCCATCCTACCAGGTAAATGCTTTCATGGGTTAGGCATTCCATGTGAGATTCTATACTTTTCTTCGACTATCTGCAGCTGAGTAGTTAAAATTGCTGTGAATAGAGAAATGGATGGCAAGTCAAATTATGGGGGAACTTAAATTGAAACCCAAACGCTCGAAATGATAGCTAATCTAGAGGACTCATTAAAATTAAATATTCTTTCCCATAATTAATTCAAGTTAATGAATGAACTATTTTATTGATAGTTAAAATGAGACCGAATATATAACTAAGATGTCTTTCATGGATGGGAGCAAGTGGACAGTGATTTTGTTTGCACATGGAAAAACCTTCAGTAGTGAAATGAATTTGAAGGAATACTAAAATTTTGTTATTTTATTGACAGAAAATGAGATTTTAAGACTTGTCTCTCTTATCCATGTTTTCAATGAGTAAGATCTGTTTTGAAAGAGATCATGTAATTTGTCATTGATGAGATAAATGTGATACAGGAGTCTGAGCACCTCCCTTTTCTACTTGACTATGCTCGTTCAAATCGTATCCCCTGCTTTTCTTAGACTTTCAAAGAACATGTATATATTAATTTTAATGTCAAAAATGTTGATTCATTGGAGTTTTCTTTTTTAGACAAAAAAGAAAAAACTCAAGTGATGACAGTCCCTCAACGAAGAGGAGGAGGGTGCAAGAGGAAAAAAAGAGGTAACCTTGCTCATTCAAAATCTTTTTCTTATCTTTTGAATAGAGTAAATCAGCAGATCAAGTCATTTCAAAGCTGTAGACACAGATAATTTGGTAGCCCCAATTGTTCAGATTTATGACCAAAATATATTTAAATAATTAAATTTAAAAGTATAAAACAAATTTTTTGTGTAACGAAACAAAATTATTCTTGAAGAGATAATATAGCTTTTGTTTGGGGTTTGTTTTTAATAGTAACAAACTAATAGCATCAGGACTAAAACAAGCTATAATTCAGGACAAGAACTTGATCAGTATAATTTCAACTAATGTCTGATTTGAGGTGGGATATTTGTTGGAAAAGTTATTTTTAAGCAGAAGTCTCTTAATTTGTTTGCAAGTTGTATCGAAGAAATTGAAGGCATAGCATGTCTAAGACAGCAAACACACAATGTAAACACCCTTGTAAGATCTAAGCTTTTTGTTTTATTAAAGAAACTAAATCAATTTTTAAAATCATGCAATTTTTGTTTTAAAGTTATATTGAAAGATTTCCTTTTACACGAACTTGGCGAAAAATTAGTAAACTGGGAATATCTTAAATTTATTTAGAAACAATTAATTTCAAAGGGATGGTTTAGCTTTTCAACATGATGGTGAAAAATTTATAACTCTTTATTAGGTTTTAACCAAATTTAAGAAAGTCTGTTCGAATCGAATGTTGTAAGACAGCACTGAGAATAATTTATGAAGGTTCCTTACGGATTTATATTGATTTGCTTGTCTGGCCTTGCTTGTCTTGTTTGTCTGGCCAACTTGTTGAACTTGCTTGTCTGGCCATAGAACCTCACGATACCTTCCGCAGTTGTCCTAGGCCCCAAAATTTTAGGGCCTTGTGGTTATTTTATCCTTAACTGATAAATGGTCTATTGGGTTTGCCCACTAGTAACCTGTGAGTTTTAGGCAATACAGGTTTGATTCCTGAAATTTACCTGGGTGTATTTTTCTCTTGTCAGATAAACTTTCCTTGTGTATGTCCATTACTTGACATTGTCTTGTGCTGGACACAGATTGGCCTGATATGGCCCAGCTAATCCAACTGATAAATATTGTGATTATATAAGATTTATATTGATCCGCGTAATATAGTTTTTCTATACAAAGGGTAATAGTCTGAAACACACTAACAGGATTTCCTTGATGGAATTAGTATACATCACTCGTGTGCTTCAATTTTTGTCTTGATATTCATGGATGCAAGTCATTAAATTATTTAATACTTGATTTAATCTATATCTACAAGAAGGGATGCATATAAGAGGTTCCTAAAAGCAGATTTGGATTTAAATTGCTGTTTCTCCAGGAATCAATTTTTCAAACATTAACAAAAGAATTATTTTACAATTACTTATCATTTATGTATTGAACTGTTCAGAAGTTTTTGTACTTTGTTTTTCATATTTGCTAACGTTGATTTTATTAAAATCATCTAAAATTTGTTAAGGTTTATTTTATTGCAATTTCTATTTCTCTCTGAAATGATAAGTAGGAGTGGGGCCTCTGCTTTGCTCAAGACCTTGATTTTACATGATTGCAAATGAAAATTAGTTTCTATGTTTAATAATAACGAATGAACTCTTTTATTAATTAAAATAAGACAAGAACTAAGATGTCTTTCACCAGTTGTTGACCCTGTGACTTTGTCCCTGTGATAAAACCTTCAGTAGTGATATGAATTTGAAGGAATCCTAAAATTTGGTTATTTTGTTGAGGAAAAAATGGGATTCAAGTTAGTTTATTAATTGAATTTTAAGACTTTTCTTATCCTTATTTTAAATCGCAAGATCTGTTCTTAAAGAGATCATGTAATGAAAAAATTGTGTTTTATCCCCAAGAGTTTGAGCACCTCCCTTTCCTACTTTACTATGCTAGTGTAAATCTTGCCCTTACTGTTCTTAGATTGTCAGTACTTATAAATTAAAACGCATGTATACATTTTTTTAATGGCAAAAAGGTTGATTCATTGGAGTTTTCTTTTTTAGAAAGGAGAAGAAAAGACCAGCAGACAGAAGAAGGTAACCTCACTTCTAAATTTTCCTCATCTTTTAAATAATCTAATCAGTAACAGATCAAGTCACTTCAAGGCTGTAGGCAAATATAATTTTGTAGCCCCAATTATACAGATTTATAACCAAAATATATTTAAATAATTTAATTTAAAAGTGTAAAACATTCTTTAGAGTGTAAGTTAAGTAAATAAAAGTGTAAATTATTCTCTAAAAGGAGCATTACATAGCTTTCTTTTGGATTCTTTAATAACATAAATAAAGCATCGGGTCTAAAAAGAGCAATAATTAGGGACAAGTAAAAACCTGATGAGTAAAATTTCAATGCATTTTCTGTATGATTTGAGGTGGGATTTGGAAAAAGTTTTAAGCTGAAGTCTTATTCTGAATTCGGGAATTTTAATTCACAGCAAGGATAAAAGCATAAATGACCTTTATTTTAGTGGGTAGTGATTTATTTCTTTTTGATAAAAATAATTATGTGAACAATTCATGAAAATCACCAATTGTTATTTCTTGACAGCCTCAGGAGATCAGCCAGAATCGCTGTGAGGAACCAACCTGAGAGGTAATTTAATTTTAGTTCCCTAGGAACTCCAATGTATTTTACATATTTTCACCAAAACTTTTTCTAAACTTTCAAGTAGCGTATCTCTATTTAATTTGGAAACTGCATTACTCTTCAATTTTCAGTATCTTTTCCTTTCAAACTCTGCATTGTGAAATTAGTGAAACCTCTGAAAAGTACCATTCATTTTGTTTTAAAAATGTAGCCGAGATTTCATTTCGATGGGGCCCTGTGTTAGAAATGAAATTTTCATGCTAAGTGAAGATTTAGATCCTAATTGCTTTTTAAATAAGTTTACTAAGTGTTTTAATCTAGCAATGAGGAAGTGTAAGGTAATTTTATGGCAAGGAATGATGCATCTTGGTTGAACCAAATGCGGAAATAATTTCAAAGTGGTTCACCAAAATTATATTTTAGAAATAACATTAAAGTAATATTTCAATCTTATTTCCTCAAATATTCACTCAGTATTTCTCTGCCACTTTTGAAGCATTGATACCATATGGAGATATCTGAATATCTTAAATGGTTATCAGTTGTAAATGAATCAATGAAGTTAGTAATAAATTCACGGAATTGTCCTGGAAGAAGGGAAGAGTTTTTCTTTAAGTTCAATCGATTTTTGTTCATCTGAATCAGATTGTCTGATAAAAGAAAAAATTTTGAATTTAATTTTACTTAAGTTTGTTCTAATGCTTACTGTTATGTTTTCGTGAATTGAAAACTGATTTGCTAGGAACTTGTCCTCTAATTTAACATGGGAGATACAAATCACACACGAACATTCAAGTTGATGGCCAAGTACAAACTGAATTTATGACACTGACCATTAAACATTGTTCTGATTGGATATTGGTTCTTGTTCCAAAAGTTCCAGAACACAATTCCGACAGTCGCGGAATCGAACTTCACAATACTTACTAAAACGTTTTGTGTCAACCTAATTATATGAATAATGACAACCGTTCATGGATCCACAAATTATATCTTTGTGTTTCATCTTCAGTTCAGATTTCATGACTTGTACGGGGAAGGATATTATAGGAGGCTATATATGGGGCTTTTGTATTTTCTAGTAATGAAAATTCTCATGAATATTTCAGGCACAAATGGGAATTGACCTAAAATTTTAGAGAATTTATTCAATTGACCATCATTTATTTTACTTGTGTGTGTGTTGATGCTAACCAGAATGAATTGAGGTTTGTTGATGCTAACCAGAATGAATCGAGGTTTGTTGAGAATTATGAGAAGCCCATATGCTGTAGGACTTGTTCACCTATTCCAAGTTAGCAAGATGACTGCTCCTTTATTTGCAAAATTGTTCCTATTTATGCAAACGTACTACCAGAGGTATTTTACATTACAAGTATAGCTGTTATATAAGGTGTTCAAAAATTTGCACATGGAATAATTAAAGAACAAATATAAATTTTTACACAATTTGTTCAACCTTTTAGCAATTGAATGTACTATAAATTGTCCTGAGAGCTTAATCTTTTGCATTTTAATTGTTTTCATCCCATAAACTCGTGTCCTGTATCATCTTAATTTAATAGTTGCATAATATGTACTATAACAGGTGAAAATAGAAAAGATTAAAAACTTAACTCCCAACTGAGTTTATTAGATAATATTGTATTTGATTTCTGAAAATTTCTAGTGGGATAAATTGAATGAGATCAGATTTCTTGCCTGACAGTTAAAGAAAATTGAAATAGTCACTGAAGCACGATTTTCAGTCGTTTTCCCTCTAAAAATAACCAGTGAATATTTTAGTGCTCAATGTGTCTTGATTATATAGCTAATGATTATAAATCTGATTAAAAGTGATTTATTGACTAACACATTACTGTATTCCATTGTTTTCAGCACGTGCCCTTCACCCGAACCAGAAGTCCAACCCTCAGAGGTAATATATGCAATTCCATTAATTAAACGAATTTGCAATAATTGATATAGCAAGAAAATAGTAAATTCTCTTGTAGAGTTCTATTTGGAGCACTCAAAATTTAAAAAGCTCAAGTTTCCACTTCGATTTTCTAAGAATGGTATTCTGAAAGTTTTTATGTAGTTACTCTCAAATAGCTTGTACTTTGTACTAGAAATTAAAACCCAAAACGTGGGTGCTAGTTTTAATGTAAACACATTTCTGGCAATCTTTCAATTTGTGATCATATTGTATTTTCATACATGAAAGTGAAGTCATGGCGAAGGATTATTAAAGCAAGATATATGTCCACCAATATTACAGTAATTACTGAAATAAGGCATTCACTTGTTCTCTGAACATGACAAAAAATTGAGCACATGGATTATTGGAATCACATTTGATGCAACCTGTTACCCTTCAATTTTGTATTCTCCGAGGCTTTCAGACTTACTATGAGGGCTGCTGTAGCCTGGTTAGAAGAGGAATTGATTTGCAACAGGGGATTGTGAGTTCGAAACTCAATCCGACTGAAAATCGTTGTGTCCTTGGAACACGTTAAATCTGTCATGGCCTCAAAGTGTCCTTACGTTTGCATGGTATGGAAGTTTGGAGAGGGATGCTAGCTCAGGTGTTGACTTTGTTGTCTCACAATGGTTCAGAATTATGAGGCCATTGCAACTTTAATCCAACTACTTATCAGACTTTAACTGTTTTTAAAGAAGCATTTCTATTGATTTCAAGGCTTTAATGATAAGTCTAAGAAAGGTGTCCTGTGGGTATCATATATTCTTTATTGTAGTGTCATTAAAAAGAAATGGGTTACTTGACAATGCAGGTTATTCAAATAATTGTGGTATTAAAATCTCATTGTCTTAGGCAGTTCCTGAGATGGTTTGGCTCAATGCCCTTTAAATAATTTTTTTCTGCACACCTCTTTAGAAAATTTTACTAACTGAAATTAAATTGCAAGTAAAACAGCTCGGAATTGAAATTATAAAATTAACATTAACCTGCTCCTCAACTTGCTAAAACCTGCCGAAGTTGGAAGTGCGAAACTCCGTGATCTACATTATCATCTACCTTGCGTTTCGAGGAAATCTACCGATTTTTATTCTCAATTTCTTAGCCCTCCGACAGTTTCAAGTTAGAATTGGCTCACATTTGTCCGATATTTATATCCAAGAAGAGGAAGCGTTCTCTGCGTGACCCTATTTTCCATTAAAATAAATAATATTTTAAACCAATTACCTCCAACTGTCCAAGGCGATTTTTATGTTGATGACTTGAGCATTCATTGCCAAGGTAATGACATGTGGTACATGAGTGCAACTTCAGACAGTTGTTTCTCGCTTGATGAGGTGGAGTTTTGTGAACAGTTTCCACTTTTCTGCCCAGAAGACATCCTGGGTTCATTTCTGCCTACGTTGAAACCTGCATCCTGACCCAGAGATTTTCCTGGGCGGTATTAATATTGCAGTGGAGGACAGAGTAAGATTTCTAGGTATCATTTTGTACCAGACACTTGCCTTCCTCCCCACGTCACAGCTGCGGTTGTCTTGTGAGAAAAAGCTTAATATTCTACTCTGAAAAACATCTTGGGGAGCAGATCGATCCTCCCTCCATGATCAATATCTATTGAGCTATAATTCGTTTCAGACTTGACTATGGGTGTACAACCTATGGGTGTTCCGCCTGCCAGTCTGTTACAAAAGCTCGATACTGTGTATCACACCGCACTGAGGATCTGTTCCGGTGCCTTCAGGATCTCACCAGCTAAAAACTTCTAACTGAGTTTAACAACACCATCTTTGGCTTCTGCACTTCTTTTGTTGTCGCTTCAACTTTATTACCACATATTGAGCCATACAACTCATCCACTGCAATATTTACTCTTGGACAATTCACATGACTAATTAGAAATCACCCTTTTTATATTCCTCCTTGGGTTTATGCATGAGAAATGGTCTGAGATACTGCTCTTACTTCTATAAATGTTGCTGAATGATCTCTTTTTAACTATCCATTCTGGGGATCCCCAAATTTATCCTTTTAAAACTTATTTCAAGGCTACGAAATGTCACACACAAGTACGATCATTTTTGAACAACCTTTTAATTCCCATCATAATTTTAGTAATTTCAATGGATGTTAATGTATACTGTGTTATAACCCTTCATTACACATTTATTATATCTTCCTATATAATATTGTGCATTTGTATAGGTCGAGTTTGTAGAAGAGAGGGAAGAGCAAAGAATGGTAGCAGAGCAGATGATTGAAGAGGATGTAATGGAACAGGTTGTTGAAGAGGTAAGGATTCCCTGCCCCAACAGGGCAAACATAATCCTGTTATAGTGCTGTCTTTAAATCAAGTTTCTGTTCCTGTTTTGAAAGATAGCGCCAAGCCCAGAGCCTACCCTCTGGCCATGGCACTGCTTATAATTATAGAGAAAATGAATTGAAACTCATTTGTCATGTGATGAGTATAATTAGTATTAGGTTTTTGTCTCGGAATCATCAATAACTACACATTAATTCTTCTAGAACACAAATAATGTTATGAAAGCTTTGTGTAGAGCTTAGCACTTAAACTGATGCCTTTTCAAGAGATTTGCCATTTGTGTGAAAAGGAAGAGATGTTTTTAGCATGGACATTGTGGCATTATGCTGAGTGCCCATCTCTTGTGGCATTATGCTGAGTGCTCCATTTTCTTGGACTCTTATTTTAGTGATAAGAATTCAAATGATCTTGGGAAGAAAGAACTTCTAATCTCTACCGAAGAGAAATGTCACTTAGTGTTGAGCCTACAACTCAAAAAGCATAATTTCTTTCAGAAAAACAGTGTCTTGTAATTGTAATGATGGAAACTTGTTTAGATTCTAGTGTTTGTATAACACGACTCCTGATTTTAGGTGCTAAGGATCTTAAATTAGGTTTTTCAAACTTGTAATTTGAATTTTGAAAACTGTTTTAGGTTATAGGTTTTAACTAAAATTAAAATATCTCTAGATTATTAGCAAAGTTTAGAAATTTTTACATTTAAATATCGGAGAATTTTCTACCATAGTAATAGTTAATTTAACAATACAGTGCTGTTTTAAACACTTAGCATCCATTAATAATTACTTCTTTAGTTTGAATTTTTTTGTCTTCACATGTTTTGTATAATTAACCAGAGTAGTCGTACATTTTGCTGTTTGAAATGACAATGCATCTTAGCACCACTACCATCATGTAAAAAATTGTGTTTAAAATGCATTTGAAGTCAAAATTTCTCTAAAAGGTTTTTACGTTTCAAGTCACTTTAAGTCACATTTATAAGCACTAAAACAGTTTTAAGTTTATAGGTCGTAATCCCCAAATAAAGTATTTGTAAGTGCTGTACATAGAAGTTTGATATTTTATTCAGGACACCAAATCGTAAAAATATGTTAAGATTTAAAATAAGAGTACATAGAATGGAATAGGTAAAAATTTCCCAGGCCTAGTTGTCACTTCTATCATGAAGTCAACTAATATTGTAAAGTCAACTAATAACGTCACTGATATGAATCAATTTCTTACTTTGGCATTTAATTTTCAATTTGTTTTTGTACACTCAAAACTTGGAAATAAGTTGTGTAACACAACAGCAGAAAAATTAGCTCTGTATAAGTGATTTTTTTTTAAGTGCAATTTTTTGAAACTTTATGGTTTATTTTCAATCTCGATTTTCAAGTACCACAAACTCAAGCTTAATTATTTTTATCTTTAAAATACGAAACAATATTTTTCACTTCACTTTAAAGAACAACATTTTCCTAAAACTTAGAAAAGTAGATTTTTTATTTTAATGAGAAAAATATTAAGATTAAATTAAGAAAGTCGCTGCAAGATGGTAGTAAGTGATAGTTTACTTGTATAGATTTGAGCAATATGTAAAAATGTTAACAATATTTCACTAAGTAGCGGATTAGCAACCAGAGGTTGCAATTTTGAAACTTGACCCAACCAAAGACCATTGTGTATGTGGGGGCTGGTGCATGTTCAATCTGTCATGGCCTCAAATGTACTCACATTGGGGTGGTGTAGTTTTTAGAGTAAGGTGACAGCTCAGTTGGTAAACCTCATCTGACTGATTTTTAAAAATACGAGGCGTTTTTGGATCTTTCCCTTCGGGATTGATCCTGGACCATCGTCAATAGCTCGTGTTGCTCCAGGGCGACATTAATAAACTACCTACCTCCATGGGTTTATCTAAAAAATTGTTAAAAGTTCTTTATGGTTTATTTATATATTTAAAAAATATTGCCTGGGATTTACCTGTGTAAGTAACTGAAAATCAAATGTTTCAACTTACCATGGGGGAACTTAATCTAAAAAATAACTTAAAGGAAATTGTTTGCATGTAATTCGCATCACAAATAAATTAATTTTTGGAATAATAAAATATTCGAAAACCCCCACAATCTTGGTATGTTGTCCATTGTAATCATAGAGGCTCTGGATTAGCACTAAAATGAAGTAATTTCACTTGCAGTGCACCAAACTGATAAGTGCTCGTCACTCAATTTGGAAAGAAATTAGTGATTTAACCCTTTGCACTTGGATATCGCTGCATTTGCAGCATGACGTTAGCTAATTTTAATTTTCCGAGTTCAAAAGTCTAGTTTAGTATAGACCATAGAACTTGACATAATATAGATTCCTGCCACTACTTGTAAGAACCTGCATAAGTGTAAATGCATGCATGCTAATATCCGCTTGTTGCAACCTGTTGCCTTGTTTTTAGATCAATCAGTTGTAATTTGCATTTTACTATGATGTGCCTTTAGGTGTGTACAAGCCTCATGGACCCGAGGCACTTTATAGATCTGTTCCTTCCCCATGAGATTTGCTGTCTTTAGTTAACACGAGTCACGATCTCGGGGTACCCAAGAGATCTTTTACTGCTTTCATCATACTACTCTTCTCCTTTTCCCTTCACTACGTGTTTTATTTGACGTTTTCTGTTTGGTGCAGCTCACCAAATATTACCTTTGTGCCATAAAACAGTGCATCACTAGTATCTGTTTGGTCAAGTGGATAAATGCTTGAATAAAACATTTTTAGACGGCACATCTTTTTAAGCATGTTATCACCTACACTTGCTCTTCAACGCCCCTCCCCTGGGACCAGCTTTGCCCCTAACATTCCTCCAAAATGTTCAAAGTGGGCTCTACCACCTGTTGTGCTCAAAGGGTGCAGTAGCGCCCAATGTAAGAAACTGACCTAAGCTCTATTTAAATTTTTTGAACAATCATGCAATCTTTAAACTGTAAAAAGCATAGCAATGTTAAAATAAAATCCACCACAATTACATTCAGCCTGGTACCTGATTTTATCTCAATTTTACCGACTGGTTTGAAATCCAAGTTTTTGAATACCAGCCTGGGGGTAGCTGAGTAGTTAGCGTTCTACACCTTGTTTAAGGGCTTGAATACTGGTTTAGGCATGAATGTTTGTATCAGTTCAAAATCTACCTTAAGTTGTAGGCCTCGGTCTAACTAATACTCTAATTAAACAGTGACCATAGAGTATGAAAAATGAAATCTGATTTGGGACGGGTGTTTAAAATTCACTCTAAGGCAGAAGCCTCCATCGAATTAGCCCTAGTGCAGCTAAAATTAACTTCATTTTTGAGTAAGGCAGTTTTCCAAATTGTCTTGTTAGAAACTGATATTTTTAGTTTTGTGGCCTTTGCTAGAGTCAAGTTTTGGCTTTTTACTTATAAAATAGGTTTTTGTTTCATGACCTCCACGAATTTATTTGGGAGGACAATGTGAACTGATGAACATAAATATGCTGTTAACTTTAAGGAAGGTGCAAATTACACTTATAAAATTAAACAATTATTTGTTCACAAAATGAAAATTACGTAACAAAAGCAAAAGGAAATATTCTTGTTGAATGAAAAAAAATGCTAGGAAATTCTGTATAAATATACATTTATGATCTAAAATGAGCAAAAACTAAATAATTCATTCTTTTGTGACACTTTATTGGTGGTTTAAAATGTGTGAACAAGAAAATAATACAAACATCCCTTTATGATAAAAAGTTTCCTTTAAATGGAATTTAACGTTTTAGCTTCTGTGTTAAACTGAACATTTTTAGTTAAAGCAGGTTATTGCATCACCTGAATGTGTGTGCAATGCAATTTCAATGTATTAATATATGCTTGTGTTATAACACCTTTTTACATTTATTTTTCTTATTCTCTTATTGCATTTTTGTGTAGGAAGAGAGAGTGCAAGACAATGAAGAGCAGGTGGAAGTCGATGAAGATTTTGGTGAACCAGAGGAGGAAATCGTAGATGTGGAGGAGTGGTGGTGGATGTCTGAGGTAAGGATTCTCTGCTCCAAGAAAATCTTATGTAATAAATCTCATGTTAAAACGAGTTACTATTCCTGGCTCTTGTATTGAAAGACATGGGGCCAAGCCTAGAGCCCTTTCTGATTATATCAATACCTTCTCGTTATGCCAATATAGAAAATTAATTTGTTATATATTTTCCTGTGATGAGTTTACTATGTTAGGTTTTTGTGTCCCAGAATCATGAAGAGCTGCACATCACAATTCCTCTAGACTTCAATTTAAAGTCCATGAAAGTCTGAAACACTTAAACTGATGCCCTTTCAAGTGGTTTACCATTCCTTAACAAAGGAATTTCAGGATGAATATTTCTTGTGGCATTACACCAGTGCTGCTATCTTCCCATTTTCTTAGTGTCACAGTAGCCCAGTTGGAAGAGCAACAGATTAGCGACCGGAGGGTAGCAAGCTCGAAACTTGGTCCAGCCGAAGACCATCATATACTTGGTGTCGTATCTTCAAATGTACTCATGTTGACATGGTGTGGAAGTTTGGAAGGTGGGGTGCCAGTTCTCGTCTTCTGACTGGTTCAAAATTAAGTGATGTCCTTGATGTCTCCTTTCATGGAGGTCTGCTGTCAATAGCCTGTTGTATTGCTCTAGTGCAAAGTTAATTAACTACCTACTTAATTAGCTACCTCCTTCCGATTAATCTCCTACCCATTTTATTGGACTTCTATTTTAGTGATAAAAATTCAACCAATCTTGGAAAAAAAGAACTTTTAATATTTTCCTAAGAGAAATATCATTTATAGTGTCAAACTTCCAACTCCAAAAACTGATTTATTTTCACCAGGGTGTTAAAAAAATCATAAATATTTTAAATAAAATATCATTAAAAAAATTTAAATAGATTTTTTTTAATTACGATTTTAATTCGTCGCTCCTCTAAATTGAAAATTGTTGGGCATGAGACATGCTTAGAAAATATAGCAAGGCAAATGTTTGAAAGGTAAAATTTTGAATTCTTGGATCTTGCTATTGCATTTAATTTTCAAATTTATTTTATGATATAAAGCCATAATACTTAAATCATTTTCCCTCATGAAAGTATTAATTTTAAATTTTATAAATCAGAATAGTTCAACAAATTAATTTTCCTACCCTTTCATTAACGAAATGGTTTTATAAACGACTGTCTTCTACACAAACATTAAAATTTAAGTAAGTTTCCCCTTTCCAAAGGAGATTACTGAGATACAATGTATTCTCAAAGAGAAAACCCAAAATATTATCCGTAGAAAATTAAAAATTATTCGCTTGAATTTTTTCATAATTATATGCATGATATAGACCAGGGGTCTCCAAACTTTTCCACTTGAGGACCGGCCGATTTGAAAAATCCTGGAAGTCAGGCGGGCCAACAACACACAAATAAATATATATACACATGTGATGGATGGACATTGGGTCAACGTCAGTTTTTTTAAAGCTTACAAAATAAACTAGTTAACAAAATAGGTGTTTAAATAAAAATGTAAATTTATACAAAGAAATCAAATTTACTCCAGATAATGTAAATGTACATATAAGTTGGCCAAAGGAAAAATAACATTTAACAATATTCCTTTGTATCATTCTTTGGCTTTATGTATGTATGGGACGTGTGGAGTTGCTTTAGGCATATGTCTGTCCATTTTGGGTCAAATTTCGATGATTCTATCACTAGAATGGATTTCAAGTGTTCGTTTGACAAGTTAGCCCTGTACTTTGATTTTACAAAGGTCATTTTTGAAAATTTCTGCTCACAGATATAGGTCAATCCAAACACTGAAAGCACTGATCTTGCAAAGTGTTTTATTTCTTTGAAATCATCACCCAATGACTTGCAAGGAAAGAACTGTCAGAAGTTTACTGTTTTAAAATTAAAAATAATAATAAACAAAATATAATCACTTGTAAAATGAAAGAAGTTCCGCATTCTTGTAACATTCCTTGAAATATTCTTTCAAGTATTCATTTGGCGTAAGTTTAATCAATTCAAGTTGAAGTTCTGTTGGCGCATTTTCTATTTCACACTGGAATGGATTTTGAAATAGCTTGATCTTTTCTGCTGTAGCTGCATAATCAGTCTGCAAAGTGGTTTTGTGATAGTTTGTACTGCGTAATGTGATGTGAAAGGCACACAAGTTTCACTAGCAAACTTCTTGCAAGTTTTGTTCTAAAATCTTTCACATGTTGGAACAAGTCGTTTACAAAGAACTTTTCGCCCTGAAGTTTCAAATTTGAAAAATTAAGGTGAAGTAATAACAGCAAATGCAAGCTTCCACAGCTACTGATGATCTGAAAGCTCTTCTACAGGCTTATCCTGTTCAATCATGATAACGTCAATAGCTTGGAGCAGCTCAAAAAACCTTTGAAGCACCTTTTCTCTACTTGTCCCATATCATTGTGAGGTACATTGGCTATCTGGATACTGACTTTCAATATCCGAAAGAAAATTCTTAAACTGCAGGTGTTTAAGAGAGTGGGATCGGATGTAATTTACTGTCTTAACAACTACTTGCATTACTTCCAACACATTTATGTTTTTCCCACACAAGGATTGTTAATGGATAATGCAATGAAAAACCATTGTTTTTTCACCTCCAGCATTTTGAATAGCATTGCATACATGTCCTACTAATCCTGTGTTACTTACATACCACACATACTTAACTTTTTTTGTGGTAACGCCTTTTAGCTTTTCAGATCTAATTGAAGTTTAGAAAGGGTTTCATTTACCTTAGTAAAGAATGCAAGGCACACACTCTAATGAGAAGCGGAAAGCGTTATTAAATTGGAGGCGCTCAGTAACGAAAGACATTAATATTTTGTAATAGTTTATTTTCCATAAAACCGGCTTGAATTACACGGAACCTCGAACCTACCAAGACTACTGAATTTGAATTATTTGTACAATCTACAATTTTACGAAAAATTGCATTGGCCTGGTCTGGCCCACGGGCCATAGTTTGGAGACCCCTGATATAGACGAATGTTTTGGTTTTGCAAATATTGAGAGCTTTTTTCAATTTAAGCTCTGTTGATTTTATTCAGGATGGTTCAGTAAGAACCATTTCGGATCTGCGAGATGAGTTGGGGAAAATCCCCATTCAAACCTTTTCACATTTTTATGTATGGTTGGATTTTAACTATCATCTAATATTATTTTTTAAATTCTGAAGGAGTCATGACTACTTTTTCAAATTCTTTTACAATTCAATCCTTCAAATTTCACACTCAAAATTTTATGTATGTAAATCAATTCTTTTACTTCTGTCAATTCTTGACTTCTTATTTTTAGCCTTTTAGCATAACACTGCTATTTGTTTAATTTATGCATCTGGCACACCTTTTAACAAGCACCTTGTGCCTTAAAATTCTAAATCCCATCCTTCTTGAGCCTGTCAATTGTGGCTCAGTGGGTGTTTCCACTGCACTAGCAACGTTCAAGTTGTAGGCGGTGCAGATTTGATTCCTGTCAGGTGCATCCCTCCCTGGGTTTTTCCCTTTTCTGTGTCAGTAAAACTTTCACTGTGTATGTGTATTGCTTGATATTATATGTGTTGTGTCTGGCGCAGCATGGCCAAAATATTAGTTCTTGCGCCATAAAACCTCAAAACAACCAACCAGAAGGAGCGCTAATCCCTAGAGCAGGAATGCACAGACCATGACCCTCTACTGATTGGCTGATGGTCCACCTCACTTTGTGTTATTTTAACTTTAACAAGTCACATGTAATTTTAAAAATTGCACATATGCACAACAAAGTAGCTGTGGTGCCAGGCATTGCACATACATATCTGAACAAACTTTTTCATTAATGAATATTAACTAATTGAAAAATAGGAATAGCTTGACGAAGAATGAAAATTTAGAATCAATCTCGCAACTACGAAAATGGAATCAAACATTAAAACAATTGCTAAATCAATGCAATGTTACACCTCAAATTAAATTCCTTATTTACTCTTTATTATCTTAGTAACTATAAATTAACAATATAAATAAAATGAAAATAATATAGATAACGCGTAATTTTTGGCGACCCTGCCATTAGTCTGTGAATCTACGTCCTGGGAATCATTGAAAGTTGCATGATGTGCAATGTGATTTCCATGTCTGCCAATAAGTACCTTGTTTTGTTTTTTAATATTAAACATATTCTTTGCTATTTATTCTTACTAATGTAATTTCCATTACCTATGAATAGGAAGAAGCAGATGTCGAAATAAAGAACATATCGGAATACCTATCGGAAGAGAGTATTCCATGTGACGCACTAGGATGTGATTATGTATCTTGGACTCTTGAAGGGTACAGAAATCACATCCTAGTCGTCCATGGTATTGAAATGAATACTGGACAAGGACAATCGAATCTGAGGGCTCAGCCCATTGAGTATGAGGAGGAAGAGGAAACACAGCAGCAGGTGAGCAGGCATCTATCTTTGTTAGAATCATGAGGGGATGGTTATGAATGCAACGTATAACAGGTCTAACACCTGCTTTGCAAACAGCTGGTTGCAGTAGATTCCAAAATGGAGAAAGGACTTTATGTTTGGGGAAAACAATTCTAAAATTTTGTGTGTGTACTTCACATGTTCTACAGAAATTCATGGCTTAGTGTGTATGCTCACTGCTTGCAACCTGTGAGTTGTAGGCAGTGCAGATTCGATTCCTGTCAGGTTCGATTCCTCCCTGGGTGTATTTCCCTTTTTTGTGCCAGTAAAACTTTGTGGTATACATCATAACCCCCTCTACAAAAATTCATTAGTTATGGAAAAATTAAAACTGAAATTTTCAATCGATTTCAAAACAAATATGTTCAACCATGTTTAAAGTAAAAGATGCTAGCTGAAAAATCTTCGTTAAAAGTCAAATGTATTGGGGCATTGGGGTGCGTTTACTGTCTGATTGCAGTTTCAATTTACAAAGAACTACTCTTGAATAAGGCTATGAGGAAAGAATTTCTGTTGTGTGCAATTTAATCGGTTCTAACAAAAATACCTACAGAGAAGGGCAGCCCTCCTCATCTGCTTGCCCCTGGATCTGGCAAGTGTCTTCTAACTATTTTGGAGTGCCCCATCTACTTCATGACCCATGGTGAAAAAGTAATAAGAATTGCAGTATTTAAGTGAATTGCAGTCAGAGTTGATGTTCCCTGTTCGACGACACTTCTCGATAATGTCGGAAGTGTATCCTGTCTGAAATTTACTGCAACTAATTGATTAGGAAAAAATGGTGTTGAGTTAAAATTGTTAGAAAAATATTGTGGTTAAATAAGCTTTCTCATGATTTCCAGTAAAATATAAATCTTAGTTTTACTTATGCTGGGAATTTGGATAATTTACCTGGAAATCTAAGCTATAGCAATGACACATTTGAATTTACTTCTGGGGGCACTCCAGCCTCTCAAATCAGTGTCCCTCTCGTCTTCATTCAAACAATCGGTTTCAATCAGTGCAAGAGAACTAAATTTCTTGCAAAGCCACCACTGAGGAAAATTGCGAGATAAAAAAGGGATGGACGTATCAATTACAGAGTACCTACTGAATTTCAGTGAACCTAATAATTAATAAGAAACTTCCATTGAATAAAAACTACAAGACAAAAGGAAAGGATAAGTCATGTAAGCACTTGGAAAATGGGAAATAAGAGTGAAAAAAAAATAACGAATTTGATATAATTGATACATTTAGGAGTCCAATTCATGTTCACAGGGCTCGCTGTTAATCCAGTCTGAGAAAAGGTGAAAAACTCAAGAGTTGAGGTGATTTAGGGGAATTCTGATTAGGGAAGGGGGTGTGGTGCTCTGGTGACTTCCACCCTTCATCTCAATGTGGAAGGTTTCAATGGCGGAAAGATGCATACAGTGTAGAGGCTCCCCAATTTAAAACTCCCAAGTTTTACCTAAGCTCCTATGTTACAAGCGGAATAAATACTCGATGCAAGCAAGGCCATATTTCGAGGAAACCCAGAATGTAATCAGACACAACCAAAGGCGATGTCTTGTCATCCCAACAGGTGGAGGTTTCTGTCATGCAGAAATATTTCTCATAATGGTTCAGATGGTACTTTAATTATTATCAAGGGATCAAAAGATTTCTGTCGTGTTGATTTGAAAAATTAATATTCTCCAAAAGAATATCTAAATTTCACTTGATGCTAAAATACTTCTAGGATTGGGAATTGGTTTCAGTGATCTATTAAGCTATTTTATCCTGAGAAAAGCAGCATGGGACCTCAAATATTTCCTTATTATCTTCAAATTATTCTCTTGCATAATTGAATAGTGGCATTTTACGTAACATTTTTGGATAATACAATATTCCAAAGTTTTTCAGTTTGTAGTTCGTTATCAGCCTCAGTGCTTCATGATTTATTACCGAGAAATTTACCCAAGAATATACCAGCAAGATGTACAATAATGTGTGGCTCAAAGTGTTAAACTGGTATTTAAAGGTTAGTTTTCGTTGAGAAAATTGCAAAATTTCCCACTCTAGGCTGCTTCCTACTTGGTCTATTGAGAAATTCAGAAAAAAAATCATTGTATATTTTCATAAAAAAAACATCCCTTACTCGTTTTATACAAAAATACTCTAGAGTGACAAACGAAATGAAACCAAATTCTAAAATAAAATACTTTTCATTCTTTCAATAAAATACAGAACTCCAATTATCCAGATCAATTGGGACCAGACCCCATCCAGATAATCGAATATCCAGATAAGTGGATAATTCACGAAAAGAAGGTTATTTCTTAGTAAAAAAAAAGAATTTTGCTTTAGTATGTAATTTAATGACCATGAAAACAATATTGTTTACATTTTGTACTTACATACTGTATTAAAATGTATCATTGCTCGAACATATCGGTTAAAGTCAGTTGTTTCGCTGTCTTTACTCGTTTCCATGCAGCCAAGTCTCGCATCCGCTTAACGGTGAGAAGCTGTAGATGGTCGCACTCAGGCTGCCGCTCCATCCATTTTAGCGCTGTACCAAGGCTCTCAAACACCTTACTAGCTGACGGTCCCGCGTCTGGTTGAGTAGCAATGTCATTGTCATCTTCCAGGTCATCAATGAGTTTTTCTCGCACACTTTGAACGAGTTCGTCACTGAGAATTTGGAATCCAGGATCCAAAGAATCACACACCAGCCACTTGCCTACGTCCTCTGCACTGCACTAGGAACATCCAGGAATTTTCAATATGGTTTCTTATGTCAACTGACACTTCATCCTCTTCTGTCTCTTCCAACTGCTTTTCAAGGCCCTTTCTTCCTCTTTCTGTACCTCCTCCTTGATTGAAATGCCTCTCAATTTGTTCCAAGCTCTTAATTTCGTTCACTTCACCAAACACCATGCTTCCGCCACCATGTAAGAGCAGTCTTTTAAATCAATCTTTATATGTGATGAGCCACAATGCCTTCATCTTCTATCAAAAGTTTCCTTAACACTAGTCTTCTGTAATTGCGCTTCATAGATTCCATAACCAATTGATCCATTGGCTGCAACAAACTCATTACGTTTGGCGGCAAGAAGAGTGTTTTGAAATGTCCGTTTTCTTTCAAGGTGTTCTGTGGGGTGGGTGCATTGTCAGTGATTAACAACACCTTACTGCCTTGCTTTCCTAAGGTCTTTTGATGTTTTACTTCTGGTATGAAAACTTCGTCGTACCATCCGGTAAACAGCAGCAGTCATCCAGGCCTTTGATTGATTCTTGTAAGAGGGGCAGTTTTTTCACATTTTTGAAATCCCAGGGATTTTTCGATTTGCCTATCGACAGAAGGAATATTTTATGGTATCCCATAGAGTTAGCACAATTTAGCAGGGTTAAACGGATAGCAGGGATCTTTACTAACCTTATGACCAGGACCACTAGATTCCCTTTTAGAAGCTTAAGTTCTAGGCAAAGCCTTCCAGATAAGGCCTATCTCATCTGCATTATATAAAAATTCGGCATAAGATTTTGTTTCCATTTTGAATTTTTCAATAAAGTTTTCTGCTGCTTTAGGGTCTGCTGATAGCTTCTCGCCACTTAACTCACGGATACCATGCCTTGAATTAAAATTCCGTAAACAAACATTACTCCCCTTAAAAGAAGACAAACCTTCGATTTTCTCGGCATAAAGCTTCGCCTTTTTGCAAACGATCGGCCCAGAAAAAGGATTTCCTCGCTGCTGCAAAAACCACTTGAATACAGCCTCCTCCAGTTCTTTGTTTTCTGCCATTTTCATAGCTCTTCTCGACAAACTCCCACCTTCACTCTCCAGGACAAAGTTTAAAATTAAAGACCTGTTTTTTTTAATGTCGGAAATTGTTGATGTTCCCACACTATAGATCTCAGCTAACTGCTTACCAGACATTCCTCAGTCTAATTGTTCAATGATTTTAAATTTTTATTTCGTCTCCCAACGATAAGCTATACTGCACAGTAAAACAAATAAAACAGAACATGAAAGATGGAACACAGTAACAAACGAAACAACTGAAAGCCAAAGCCACACTGTGACAGGACTAGTGACTCATCATCTGTGTATCCGCTATCGCTACACCTAGCTCACCTTTATCATTCACTGATAAGAAACTTAAAATGCGGATTTTGCTGATTTCTTTTTTTTCTCAAAGCAATCCGGATAATGAGTTCGGATAATTGGAGTTCTACTGTATATGATTTAGACTACTGACAAAGTCCTACAGGTGTGTATGTGTAATCCTCTAAATTTGCAGAATAAAATTTAAATTCTGTTCAAAAATATTTCCACCGAAATGTAACAAAGGTAATTTTACTTCTCCTTAGTGTTCTTATATTCTCCTAATAAAAAATGTTTTCAAATAGTTTTTTACTTTTTAAAATTGATGGGTTTGTTTAAATCCACACTGCTCTTTCTCACTACTTAATGAAATGCTTTAATATTTTATTTGTAATTCAAGAGAATTCTGATATACAAAAAAGGTGATTAGCAATTTTTTTTGTATGGCTAATGGTAATTGTAAACAATACAACTCAGATCCGTCAAAAGTGTTGTCAATAAAGGAATGCATAATCTGATGTGAGGAAATGTTTGTTTTTCAGCTCACTGAGGAGGAGGAGGAGGAGAGAGAATTTAGGAGGTGGCAGAAGGGATTTAGGAGAGTGCAGAGAAGGTAAGGCTGTGATAAATTTTGCAAAAATGTTCTACACTTTTGTCTTTCTTTATAATATTCACTTTAGTTGACATTTTATTAGGTCTGGTGTGTGTATAATTATGAATTCTGAAGCGTTCTGAGAATCTTAATTTTTCAACCATTAAAATTGAAATTGTTTCTGTGTATTGTGCTCAATACTCCAATTTCTTTTCATGCAAGTGAAATACTAAGTCAAAATTTTCAAGATTATTAAAGCTTTTTTAGACCAGAATGTGATGATCTTTACTTGAGATTGAGATTGGTGAGGTCCAATTTTGTCATTAATCGTGAATGTAAGTAGTATGAATAGAGCAAGAATGAATACATAGTTTAATAGTAGATTTTTATTGTGAAATAGTAGTGATCCATTACTATTATGTTATTAAGTTTCATTTATTCACATGAAATGGCCTTGTTTACCCTGCTATCCCTTAAAGTTTTTTAATTCAAAACATGGTTACCATTAGTGTTGTGTAACTGTCTAATAAATCAAGGATAAGGATACTTTTTTATGTGGAAATGTCAGTCTATAGTGAATGTCATGGAAAACTAAACATTTAGATTAACGTGGTTGTGTTTTGAATTTTAATTAGTTTCCCTTTATTTTTATGGCAAAGGGTTTGTTCATTTTAAGACATTTTTAAATCATGTTTTGAGCCATTTTATAAATTTAGGTGTTTTCAAAGAAAATTGTATTCCCCCTAAAGCTCCATTTTTTACCAGTCTGAAAAAGTTTTCCCTCAAGTTTTGGAAACTGAACAATCACAAAGTCAAGATATGTTTCTAACTTTTGACAGTCCATTGAAAATCGTTTTGAAGATTTGTTGATCATGGGTCTGACTTTTTTGTAATTCAGGACAGGAAAAATCCTTTCCTATGGCAAACTATAAAATATTTAATGAATGTTTTGGTTTGTAAAATTCGAACTTTCAATGTGACAGGATTTACCAATTTTCTTTTATAGGACCTATTTTTCAGTTTGGCAGAGAAACTGCAATAAGAGTGAAAAATGCGTTTTTAAAAGTTTTTGTGCTGTATAGGAAATGTTTCAACTTTGGTTTTATGCACCTCTTTTAAAAAGTTTTACAAAATATGCAATACTTTAGGTCATTACTTTTGCTCTTTGGGTAGTAAATACATTTTTAGTCAACATTTTGTAGCAAATTTTAGGTGATTAAATAACCTCGTTCTAACAATGTGTACAAATGAATTTATATTTACAATGAATTACAACATTATCAATCTGTCATGGCCTTATCCATGTTATGAAGATCCCTTTTACCACCTATAATACTTGGATCTGATCATAAGCAGATTTGTCATCTGTCAGGCTATGTGCATTCTCTAAAGTACTTAAGCTTTTAAAATGTACTTTTATGGGACATTGTCATAAAGATTCCCACAGGACTTACAAAAGGCTTTCATTTCTAGTGAACATTTCTTTACTTGCATTAATCTTAACAATCTTTAAAATGTGGCCTTTAAAATTAAAGAGCCTTGAATAGGCCTTGAAAGGGCCTTACAATACCATCGACAAAAAACTCATTATCTTTACCCTTTTAAATAAGTATTTTAAATATCTTAGTTGTCTTAAATGTAGTGAACCTACACAATTTCATTCATACTTTTATTATAGATCTGACTACTACTCTTAAGTATTTGAACTGTTTTATTGGATTGCATTCTGTCTTGTGCTGACAATCACTTCATTGTTTTCATGTATATCTCTTTAGAATCAGGAAAGAGTTGAGGGAAGAAAGAAGAGCAAGAGGAGAGGAAAATTGAGGTACTTTTATTTTAACTGGAATATATGTACACAAGAATATCTATATATGTTTGGTGTTTAAAAGATGGTCAGTTTTCATGGTATGGTAAACAATGGATTGTAGCTTAAGTGCTCTCTTGATATTCAAGCAACTAGGAAAAAAAAGAAAAATCCTTCCAACTTGGAAACACCCAATGTGTCGAGGTGGTAGGTAGTTAATTAACATCGCACTGGAACAACACGATGGGCTATTGGCGACGGTCCTGGATCAATTTCGAAGGGATAGATCCAAGGACAACGCCTCGTAATTTTGAACCACGATCAGATAACAACACCTGAGCTCGTCATCTGACTCACTCGTCACTCCAAACTTCCACACCACTGCAATGTGAAGACAATGGAAGCCATGACAGATTTAATGTGCCCTGGCCTCTGCGTACATGTTGTCTTTGGTTGTATCGCGTTTTGGACTCTCAACCTGTTGCTCTTGCAACTGGGCTACCATGGCCCACCTAATGTTGAGTCAGATGGCTGTTACATAATTAAGTCGCGTGTTAGGGAACACTTCACTGAATTCAGTCATGACTGCTGACAAATGTGTGCTTTACTTGTCATTAACTATTGAGTTTTATGTGCTTGTAGGAAGGATCCTCTTGTACTGAACTCCTTGATATATTGTATTTCTTAAGAAACAAAAAAATGTGCCATGTAGATAAGGCCAATAAATGAATCAAAATTGTATGCTAAATTAAACACTTTTTAAAAATTGTGTCCAAGAAGTGGAATCTATAAATATTCAAAATATTGGATTAAATGGGTAGAATACTTCATAAAACTATGAAAATACATTATTGCAATTTTAAATGGGTTTAAAATTTCATTACCTTTAAAATAAATTTCCCAATTTATTTCTAAAAAGTAACTTGCCAGATTGATCCATTATTTATGTAGATAACTATTATGTATTCAAATCTAAATTTTTAAAATATTTGCCATTTTTCTGTAACTTGGTAGAGATCTTACCTCTGCATCCTTAATAGATAGAAATAAATTCTCTTTCAAACCATTTTCAAGAAAGACTCAATGGTAAATGTTTCTGTATAAAAAAATTTTGCAACTATAAATTAGGTTCTTGCTCAGGTACTTCAAATATTTAAGTGAGTTTATTGTGAATGCTGTAATCTAGGGCCTAAATTTAAAAAGTGCAACACATTTATGGATACCGTTGTATGACAGACTAGCTTAATGTGTAAATAAAATGACGCTGAAAATCAAAAGCTAATTGTATCAAATAGATTTTTGGGTGGTGATTCGGTATACATTGATTGCATTCAGTGTGCAAGCAGTCTTTTTTGCTTGACTTTCAAACCAGGTATGACTTGAATCAAAAGAATCTTTTCCATGACCAATAAAGTGGTTTTTTAGCCGTTATGTTGTGTGTACCTTGTTGTACAGTGGTACCTTGAGATATGAGTTTTTTGAGATACGAGCTGTCATTAGGTCAATTTTTTGCCTTGAGTTACGAACCAGAATTTAAGATACTTGCCTGCTTCGGTGATGTCACAACCACCACTCCGCTCAGATTCCTGAGTCTTGCGCGTCGTTCAGTTCATGTGTTTACCTCACCTGATGATGTCACAAAAATCAATTAAGTTCTTAATTTGGTTTGGCATTTATTGTCAACTGCCACTGGGAGGCCTGAGTCCCTTTCTACTTTTCTTCATTTTTCTTTTCTCCGACCAGATGCGTCAATTCTGAAAACGGAAAAACGGGTGATGTACAGTTATTTAGCTAATTTTTTTTCTTATAACCATGAGTCCAAAGAAGATGAGTGTAAAGAAAAGTGGTGAGAAAAGGAAAAAGGTAATATCCATGGAATTAAAGAGTGAGATAATAGAGAAACATGAGCAGGGTGTAAGAGTAAGACTTGGCAACGCAGTACGATCACACTACTTCTACAATATGTACTATTCTGAAGCAGAAGGGCTCGATAAAGGCTAACTCCAGCTACAATATTTGTTCATTATAAATACATTATAAAAAAATGGAGGGTTTTTTGGAGGGCTGGTACAAATTAATCTCATTTAAATTAATTTTAATGGGGAAAATGATTTGAGATGAGCATTTTGACTTGCGAGCTTGGTCATGGAATGAATTAAGCTTGTATCTCAAGGCACCACTGTATATATACTAATTCTACTTGGAAATCTTGTGAGCACCTCTCAGGGTTAAGTGTTTTTCTTCTCTTGTGCAGTTTAAATAAATGCAAAATATTCATCTATGCTTTTATTTACTAAAACCTCTTTCTGTGAAATAATTTATTTTCCTGAACTTTATTTCTTATTAAGTATTGGATTATAAAAATATCTCATTGGTAGGTCGCAGTTGTGATTTTGACAGATGTTGGAGATGATGTTTGAGAATGAAGGACTGGAATATTAGAGGGATGAGGAGCCATTCACTTGAGTCAAATAAAGCATGGTAATTGTAATTTACGCTATACCTGTGATTTTGTATGTTTTAAGCCGATCTCGCTGAAACCTCAAATACAGTACTTTATAGTTGTAATGCTTGTATATTTCTTTCGAGGTTCATTCAAAGTTTAGAATTGTTTATGCTGACAATAATAGCACTCCAGAACTTTAGTTTTTTACAATACCTGAATTCTTGCATTGGAAGATTATACCAATCATAAACTAGTATTCCAGTGTTCACTCATACTTGTTTATTTCGCTCATGAAGTTAGATTTTACTGAATTATGGGTCACATTTGATGCTAAATTAATTGCTAATTATATAATCAAAGAATCTCTTGTAACTGGTTTCACTAATTTCACTTAACTGGTATGCTAAGTAACTGGGATAGGTTTTGTGGTACAACACTCCAATGTACTTTGAACTCATCTTGGTATTGGACACGCGTTTCATTCACAGTCATCTTTTATTAGGAGAAAGTACCCCTGTGTGTGTGTAATCCATGTGTTATCCCTTTTACCATTCACCATATTTTAATCGATTAATTGTCACTGCCAGTGAATTTTTAGTAACAATTTTAAACTAATAAGGTTCATTAGAGGAAAATTCCCACCCAAACCTATTTAAATTTTTACGAAGCATAAATTTTTAAATTCCATCTGTCTTTTAAACTACCTGACTTCAAAACTTTTTAACTGTCACTCATTATTTTTCTGTTCATGACGAGGTTCATTCTTATACTTTTGTGTTTATTTAGGTTGTTGTGTTTAAATGTTATTTTATGTTATAAAAAGTAATGAATGTACCTATTTTTTTAATCTACTTTTAGATAGACTATTAATTTGAGTATTTACATTCTACTGGGTTGAACTGTATCTTGTGTTTGGGGCAGCTTGCCATCTTTCAGACCTTGTGCCATAAAACCCTAACCTACCAACCTAGTCTTAAGCGAAAGTGGAGAGACTCAGTCTGTCATCTAGATGACTGGCTTTTATCATTGGGTCATCATCACGAGTCATATCCATGTAATAAGTCCACATTTTAAATTTCAAAAACATCTTTATCCCTCACGGGTACATCTTTAGGTGTGTGCGGGCTTCACAAACCTGAGGTACTCTAGTGATCTATTTTCCCACTAGGTTCACTGAATGGGAAACACAGGTATCATGACTCCAGGATACCCAAGTGATCTCTCTCCTTTCCTCCATCCTTTTCACAGCAGCTTGTCCACTTTTGGACCTTGCGCTATAAAACCCCAACATCCAATCCATCCTTTTCACAATTACATCCAATTTTTTTATGCTTGGTGCAGCTTGACCAAATATGCCCTTGTGCCATAAAATTCCAAACCAATGAAAAACATGTTTATTCACAGCACTACACATTTGCTGGTTAAGTTTAATCTCGATACATTATCTGGAGAAAGCTTATCTTCCTGCTCTACATTATATTCAATATTTAAGTCACAAGTAGGTTATGTGCTGTAATAGGTGTACATTGAATATTAGGTATTATGGAATTCTTAGAATTTTAAAATAGGGCGAATTTTGTCACCTTAATTTTCATTGATATATTGATTGCTATATGAACATTTTTTGTTTCATTGTGTTTGTATATAAAAAAAACTCCAATTGTACTTGCCTTTTCCTTCATTTGTACTTCTCTATTTCAGAACTGAAACATGGATTATGTGTCTGATGACGTTTGTTGTGGGAGGTAGGAGTTGCATGTTTTTCCATTTTTAAATCTTGTATGTTAGTCTTCCTATTTTTTGAGACCATTTCGCATGAAATTTGTGTTCATTGTTTTATCACATTAATGTATTCTCTGTCAGTGCCATGCAGAGAATGCATAAAAGGTCAATTTTATTTTTGAAAAAATCTTTGTTACCATAATCTTTTCGGTGGGAATTTTTTATACCTTATTAAAATACATTTTGAACTTTATAATTTTATCATGTATTCAGTGATAGTGCATTGATTTTAAAAAAGTAACTAAAAGTGTAATCCATAATATTTATTGTTGTGCATGAGCAAAGCTATAAAATTTTAGATTTTTTCCTTCTGTTGATGAGGCTTGTGTGGTTCCCAAGAATATTAAATGAACTTTTTCCCACAAATAAATACTTAATGTTAGAAAAGTATTTTAAAAATCTTATATTTGGAAACAAAATTTAATTATCTTGGATATAATACATTTTCGGCCTTATTTTCATTCATAAATTAGACAAGCCATAATTTGACTTGTCTTTAAATTTTTAAACAGAAAGCATGAAATTAAACTGATTGCATTTTAGTCACTTATGATACTGCTCTTAATTCCTCAGATACTATTAACCCCCATGTTACAAAAAATGACCATAGTGACAAAACAACACCCAAGATGTTCTGAATTTCTCAATCTATAAGTACAGTGATTCATATGTAACCTTATTAAAGCTATTGAATCTCCAATGTATTCTTACCTATTCATCTCATTAATTGCATAAACTGAATGAAAAATCTTAAAACCGAGCTAAGAAGTAAGGGAAAAATTAATTTTGAAATCCTCAAACAATATTTATATGTTCTACATTGTAAAACTTAGCTTGTGCTTGTCGTTTACTTCTGAAAAACTCTTGAATTTTAAGCTCCATCTTTTAAGTGTCTTTTGCTGGGTAATGTTGTCTGCGACTGGTGGTCACGAGGGCCCCGTGAATGCTGGTCACAAACAACGTTCCTATGATTGCTGGACAACAATATTGACTTCTTGAATGAAGTGGAATCAATGTTGCATTCCAGCTTGTAAAAAATACTCAATACATTCAATTAAGTTATTTTGTAAATTTTTCTATTAAATGTATTAAAACCCATATTTAAATTGATTTTTCAATTAAAGTCTTGAGTTCCATAAAGTTTCTGGGTTGTGGAATTTGCAATTCAAATAATTATTTACAAGCAAGAGATAAAAATGGAGTATCTCAGAAATAAATTTTAATTTTATGGCTCAATTTCATACCAGAACTCAAAGATATCTTATTTAAGAATTCTGGAGAACAATTAAAATGCTGTACTCATGGATTGAGAAATTACTAAAGGATTGTTTTTACTAAATATTGTGAAGCATTGTAAATTTGACTCTGCATGTGCCACCAAGAAAATGAATAACATGGTTTTATCAAGAAAATAACTGGGTGTAATTGGGCAAGAACTAAAATGCATCATTTTCTTGTTATCTTCTTTTATGTATAGGCTTGGCAGTCGAAAGGGTAGTGCTCTGGCCTTTCGATTCAAGAGACTGGGTTCATATCTCGGTCTAGGCATGGATGTTTGTAGTGATTCAGAATCCTCTTTAAGTCACAGGTCCTGGATTTAATTAGTCTGTCCCAAAAATGATTAGATGCAGCGACAAGCAAAACCTTTTTCTATGGCCAAGTTATAAATGAATACAAACTATTCCAATCCTTGCTTTATTTTGAATTTTTTTATTTAAAACTTATTAGTGCCCTTGTGTTAAGATTATACTTGGTAAAATCTGATTGTGCATGACTTAAAATGCGATTTAACAGTCCTTGCCTGTAATCGTGTACAAGAGTTGAAATGTACTATTTTTTTTCTAATCCAAAGTCATGAAAGTATTAAAATTTAGTTTTTAAATTCAAAATGTAAATCATAATTTGCGCTTTCAATGGGGACTTATTCAGTGTTAAATAAAGCTCTTTAAAAGACAGACGAGTTAATTTTCAGTTCTAAAAGCTAATAAAGCCAGACGATTGTCATAAATTTCTGGGAAACACAAAATAATAATCTAAAAGCTAAGCTAACAAAGTGAGGAATTATGCTTGTTAATTTAATATCAATACTTTCTTAAAATGGTACACATTCTAAAGAAAATCTAGTTTGTACATTTTTACATCAGAATAGAATGCTTTGCTGTAGAAAGTTAACACGTCTTTTAATGTCTACATGAATGAATTAAGATAGAATTACACACAAAGTTGAAATCCATATATTTTTGTTAATTAGTAAGTGTTATTAATTTAGTAATACAAAATAGTTGAATAATAAATCTATCTGTAAATAACAGTTTTGTTGGTTGATAGTTTCAGTTTCATGTATTGTACGAATGTGGACCAGCTTCTAAAAATGTCTTACAAAGTTAAAAATATGTAGAGTTTAAAAATAAAAAATTTTCCAATTAAGGATAGATTCTTGAATGAAACATGACGGTATATGATGTTGCAAAGTTGTAGCACCAATTGTATACATTAAAAAAATTGCATTTGTCCACTAATCTCGTTTGATGAATGCAACAGTAAAAATTCATGTACGTAAAAGAGGGCTGATCCAGACAAATTATGTATAGAACAAGGGGTTTTATGAATGAAATATAATTTACTAATAAATAAAAACTAAATAAATAACTTAAATAAACTGAACTCGATTTAATTTGTTTTATGTTTTTGTAGTGCAGTTATAATCAAAAACTAAGTATTATGAAAAGGATAAATTAGAATTAAACTTAATTGAGTTTGGAAGAAGTTTCCAAGTTTTGGGAAAAATTTGTTTCTTTTTATTAGGCTATAAAAAAACTATTAAGTAATCAAGCTGTTTTGTATTTTTTTTAAGTTTATTATGTAGTGAGCATTAAATATCTTTGCTATATGCTTTTAAAATTTTGATATACAGATGCTGATGGCAATTTCCTGATGAGTAATCTGGAAAATTTGTTAGAAATAATTGAGAAAACTTCAAGCTTTCTATGACTCATAAAGTGCTTTCACTCATATTGTCTAAAATGTGTTTTAGCTGTTTTTCAATTTTAAACTGGGAAAAAAATTCCGTATAGAAAAACCTTGAGAATAATCTTCTGCCCACTGAAATTAGCTGATGGATTAATCATTTAGGATATATTATCAAAATTTCATCAGTATTTGTAGTTAAAAGATATCTTGAAAGAAAAGGAAAGAATGAGTTGCTTAAACTTTAGACAGAATATCTGACTTAAGTCTATCTGCATATTCTGTATTTAAAATATATATTATCTGTTTGGACTTGTACAACTCAACTGTTAGTTTCACTCTACATTGCATCATCAATTTGAAGAAAGTCTTGAGTTTCGAAGTAGAATTTTTAGAAGACAATATTAAATTTTTACAATTGATTGCCCAATGGTTTCCAACTTAAAAATTCATGTCTGTTAAATATGGTAATTTAAATCAACACCATAAGTGCAAAAGAACACATTTAAGTTTAAGATTCTTTGAATTTTTCTGGTTTGGTTGAGGATTTTATAATTTGTTTGGTACCTTGCAATAATCAGATCGAAATCAGGAGATCAAAATAAAGGATTGGCAATTTCAACTGACACTGTTTAGATTTCAAATATTTTCACATAAATAAAAATATATTTTTAAATGATTTTACATCACATTTTGAACCCTTCAATACCTATTCATTTGTTTGATTGATATTGGTTTTAATTTTCACAATATGAATAAAACCAGGTGTTGTGTCATCCAGAAACTTATCCAACTACTGAATCGGGTGTTTGGTCGAATCCCTTTTCTTGATCATAAGTTATTTTCTATAATCTAGTGCCATTTCCCCTTTATTAAGTTATACATTCTATGTTTTGTCAATGATAGCAATAATTAGAGATGGAGACAATTTTTTCATGTATTGACATATCTTAACTTTTTGCCACTATAGGCTTTCCTAAAATCTATTCCCTGTTCTCGCTACAACCCCAGAAGTGTTGAGTTTGGACACTATCCATATTTTTCTTATTTTATTGGGTAATTTTATAAATGTATCATGATTTTAAATTAACATTTAAGAATTTCCTCCATTAGCTATCATAATTTTTTTCAGTGCAAAATTTCTTCATTTTAGAAATAAAAGGGTTTTTCATTGCACAAATTTGTTTCATTTATGCATTGCAAATATGCATATAGCTTTTAAAAAATCCCCTATTCTATTGCTGAAACTCAGTTATATATTTTTAGAGTTCTCATGATTTTTTTAAATATCTTATACTGTTTAAAAGTGGAGACATACCTCTTGTAGGATCCATAATCATTTTGTGAAATATAATAATTTATTTCATTGTTGAGAAATGTAAGAGAGTACATGATTCAGCATATGGTTTAAGCTATATGAAACTGGTTAACATGACAAATTTAAATTGTTACTGAACTGGGAAAATAATTAAAATTGTCTCAGTTTCGATTGAGCAAGTGTTCAGTAGTTAAACAACTGCTTATGTGAGAGTAACATTTCCGTGTTTAAGATGTCCCTCAGTGGTTTTAATTTCAGTAAACACTGGCTTTGGAACCCCAACAGAATCGGTGATCTGCCTTTCTGTTTTGTTTGCCTTAATCTAATTTCCCTGTAATCTTATTTTATGCACTCCTATATGTAATGATTTTAAAATTGTTTCCAGAAACCTAAAATGTGGTTGTTTTCGTTTTTTATTGTTAAATATCATTTAGAAGAATTTAACTAAAAGAAAATTAGTCAGGAATATTCACCAAAATTACATTTTTAAGCATTTATTTGGCAAAAATATTTAGTGAGTATTAAACTGGTATATCAGCATACCATGACATTGATATTGTGTTTGAAATTAATTTAGTTTCTTTGAAAAAGACATTTTTGGCTTTTCAGGACAATTATTCTTGAAAGTTGAACGTCCAAATGTAAGAAACATAATTTGAAGTATTAAATAGAAAGGGTGTGTTGATTTTTCTGTCTAGATCTCTTGTATCCTATGTGTCTGTTCATACTGTCATGATTGAGAATTAACATTTAAACGGTCAAATATATTGACTGCAAGTTTCAGTTTGGTGTAGTAGGCCCCAATTTAATTTAATTAGCCCTCGTGTAGCAAAACAGCAGAGCAACAAACCAACAACCAATTTGGTAGATATGATCTCAATATTCCATTCTGTATCATTATTGTATTTGCAGTTTTGTTAAAGGGTAATCAATTTTCTTTCATCTCAATCCTTTCTACAGGCCATGTGATTAAGGGTAAATTATATTAAAGTCATTTACATTAGAACCAAAAACTTGAGTATAACTGCATCCCTTCTATTTTTTGGATTCTCTTCATTCAGTTAAAAATCTTGATGGAATAAAGGGTTTTGAAACAATTCATATCTTTAATTTGTATATATGACATGAGACCTAATAGGTTAGTGGTGATCCTCTTTTCAACAGGCTCTGGGTTTGAATCCTGGTCTGTTTGTGGTGGTTTAGAATCCAGTTTTAGCTATTGATCCCAGTCTCATTAACCCTTGTATAGCAAAAAATGACAGTTGTGTGCAAAACCAAAAGCATGACTTGTGATACTTAAGCGCAGTGGAAAGCTATCATTTGGAAGAAATTAGAGAGTACTTAATCTCAACATGTGTATTTTTAATCTGAAACAGAAGTTGATAGAAATATTACCAATTGTTAGCGATTAATTTAGAATTAAAATGCCTCTGAAATCTGCAATTCACCAAATTGAATTTTAAACAAATTTTGTAATTAAAATTTTTGTCAATTTACTGTTCACCTTTTTTTGAAGTAGAGTGTTTGGTGATAAATGCGACAGAATCATGATAAGGTCGAAATCTTTCTAGTAGAATATGCTAACTTCGATTTGCTGATTATTTTCCACCTGGAGATTCTTTGAAATTTCCCTTTTGGTTGGCAAGCAAGGCTTTCTGTTTGTGTAACCATTAATGTGGTGCTTTATGAATGTTTATGGTTCATTCAACTTTCTGTTTGTGCCATATGGATACAAGCATACATAATCCATTTTCAGGTTATTATAAAGCCCATGTTCTTGCCATCCATTCTTTGGAAAGATGATTTTCTTTCCCTCAAAGTAAAAAATAGTCAGCTGAAATTGTTTTCAAAAATTTCTTTTCGGTGGCATGGTATCTTTCCAAACTGGATGCCAAACACCCTACTTTGTTTTCATGTTTCTACATAGTTTTAATATATATTAATGGTGATTTGTCTTTCAATTTAATGGAATGTTATTTAGACCTATATTGGTTGTAGCATGTTTATTTTTGGACATTACGTCATAAAACCCAAGTTAACTTACCAACTTGGTGCCTTGCTTCCAAAGAAACAAAGGTTTGTTACTGTCTATCTGTATGGTAGTGGTGTTTGAGAAGTAAAGGATCTCTTAACTTACTGTCTGAATCTTATATTAAATCTTAAATTTACTCATGTTTTTTACCTTATCTTCTACTTGATTGTAAGTGGCCAAGCAACATAAAAGGATTGACCCTAGATCAAATAGCACAATCTTCAAGAAATTTCTGTGTCCAAATTCATTAATTCTAGCCATGGAACTGAATTATTCTTCCCATAGAACTGAAAACACTCATTTTCATCCTGCCATTCTTATATTCTGTGCTCATTTGTAAGAAAAACTGGCCAGTTGCTTGATTAAGGGAGGGTTAATTAAAATTCAAGAGAAATTGTGAGAACTATTCTATTCTTCATATGACACTTGCTTGATATCAAATTGCTATCCATGGCATGATTTATTTTGGAAGCTCAAATAAAACTAAATCTTTTTTGAGCTTAGCATTTTTCATTTGTTTGCACCTATGTCATAACAGCAAGTGCATGTACATTACATATATGTAGAATAAGAAGTAAAAACTAAATGTGGAAACTGGAAATGTATGGAACAGGAAATTTGTGTTAAAGGAATCGGGAGGGGACGCCACGTGATGTATCAAATCAGGATATATTTTGTATGGCCTGGCAAAAACTGAAACGATGCATATGATACTGATAGATTTGATAAATATGTCCGGTAAAGAAATTTAGTTCCTTTCCATGACAGACTAAGAAGTTGTGTAACTTTTAAGAAATGATATATTTTTTCTTTTCTGAAGTTTTCAAAACTATCTAAAAACACAAGTATTTTGATTATTGCATAGCATCTAATTGCAATAATTGAAAACCTAAAGTCACTTTCACACCTCTTACGTAGAAAAGTATAGGTTAGTTGCTTGGCATGATGATTCAATGGGCTAAATTTAATTTTTTGTTAATAAGATATTTAGTGTCTAGTTACATTAACATAAGCTGATAGAAGTGAACTGTTAATCATAATTACATAAGCTTTTGCTGAATGCTTTAATCGTTCCTATAAACAATGGAGCCTCAAGCTAACTTATTTAAACCCACCTGGTTTATCTTTACATCAAAGACTGCTCTGTAGTTCAGATGTAGGCTAATGAACTATTTCAGCAGCAACTGATTCAAAAATTCAACCGACTTGCTAAAATTTCTCCATTATTTCTCTGCATAGAATGCTACTGCAAATAGCCTTGATCATTTTGGAAGATTTTATTGCGGACATTAGACATTCTTTGGTGTCAGTTCATAGAGAATTTTTGAAGTATTGTGCTCCCCAAGCCTTTACTTGGCTCCCTGGGCATATTTCTCTCTTCTGTGTCAGTTAAACTTGTGTGTATGTTCATTACTTAACATTGTCTTGTGTTGCCCTTGTGCCATAAAACCCCAAAACATCCAGCCTTTACTAGGTTCGGCTCAGCTGGAGTCATTTTATGTTGCACTGTAAGATTGCAGGATTGTGAAATCGTACTCCTGAATTTTTAACAAATAAAATACAGCACTGAAAGATAAGTATTGACATGTGTTGACTTGGTGATGATATTTTTTAATTTTTACTAGTTGATGAAATATTTTAATTTCCAAGTTGGGTTTTAGTTTGATTCGTACTTGTAGGATTTATTAAGCTGCTCTTTCTATTGACAATCCATTTGTTAGAGAAATTGACCAATAGAGCAGACCAATTATTGAAGCCATCAACTGGTCTTATTGATGGCTAAGAATTGCTTCCAGATGAGCTTTCTCCCTGTTAGAGGATTTGTTAGATTTGGTTGTGCCAGAAACTGCAATGACTTTCCACTTTGTCCACATTATTGTTTAAAAAAGAATGTATCTGGGTATACGGCTGGCTGAGAAAGCATTCGGTAAACATTCCCAGGGTTGTTTTATAGCATGTGATAAGCATATCAATTGAAAATATTATGAAAGGAATCTTAAGTAGTTTCATACCCAAACACCAAAAACCTTAGCTAATCTAAAAAATTGCAATAATAATTGAGTGTTTATAATAATTTAATGTACTATTTGGATTAATTATAAAGTTTACAATACATGAAACCTTTTTAATAGTATATAAAATTATGTGTTCGTGCATTAAAGAAGTTTTCAGATGTGTTGCCGAGCTAACACAGCATGTGTTTCATGTATGTACAGTGGACTCCCTCTTAACTGGCCACTTTGGGACCGGGACCCAGACCGGATAACGATTTGGCTGGTTAAACCGTCGTTCCCTTAATAGCATTAAAATACACTCCCGAAATCGTTTTTATTAGAATAAAACTAAGTATATAGCCTACTTTATTGTAATATGATATGTATAATTAAGAAAACTTAACCTGGAAGAACTTCCTATGTTGGAAAAACTAAACACGTTATTGTAGACTACTGTATTTACAGTATATAATTGGTCAGTGGCGGCCAGTTAAAGCGGAGGCCGGTTAAAAGGTGTCCTGTTAAGAGGGAGTCCACTGTTGTATTTGTAAAAACTGCGACAATGAAATAGATGCAATAAAATTTACAATCTTTTGGGGAAAGTGTGATTTGAGATGGTTTTTATAGGTTCAGATTCATCTTGATATTTGTAATGAACTTTTAAAATTTTACTTCTAAGGAGATCACGTGATTCAGATTGACAGGAAGATAATGTTTTGATATCTACGAAGAGAGGGTTCTTGAGAACCTCCCCTTTCCTATACCACTGGTATGTGGTCTGTCCTAAACTGACTAAAAATAATACACATGGCAGCTAAGAAACAGTACTTTAAATTAGTGTAAGATCTGCAATTCCTGACACGCTCTCTTAATATACTCCATTAGTTTCCTGAGTGCATAGATGCTGGGCCATCAGAAATGCAGTAGAAAAGCGTAATTTTCTCTTAACTATTTTGCTTGAAATGATTGTTTTCTTACGCATGCTTTTGAATTCTGAAATAATTCTGTTGAGAAATTTTTGGGATTTTGATATTAGTTTTAAATCTCACTGTGTAAGGGAAGTTTCATTATCAATTCTATCAAAACTGAGATAGCTCACTTTTTATGAAATAATTTATCTGAATTGTTAAGATTCCTTTTTATATTTTTTTGTGGTAGGATCGCATAAAGTTCCTTACCAGTCCTATATATATATGGGAACTTAAACTATTTTTTTACCAAGTACACTTTTTAATGGAGAGAAAAAGGTGCTAAAACTTGAGATTGATTGATGTGCAAGAGATCAACAGATACTGTCTTTTCCGAATTTTACTTTATGACCAGATGTAAAGTAATTTTGTCTGTTTACATGTCATTATTAAACAATGGCATCAAAGATCTTTTATCTCTAATTTGATATCTCTAATCAAGGTGTGGGCTTTTAAATTCTTTGAACTTATTTAGTAAATGTCAGATTTTCCTCTGCAGCTCTAAGCAATAACATACCTTGAATGAATAAGGCAAATTCTAAAATATTGGAAGAATCTCCCTCTTTAAACAAACAGCTGTGAATGGCACAATGAGTATTTTTTCTTTCTCTGAGGTTTCCTTTCTCTTGCTGATTTTCAACTTCAGCTGTTATCAGTTCTTATTTAATTTTATACTCCAACTGATTTGTAACACCTTCCAATTAGTAAAACTGGGCAGCACATAGCATTTCTCTTATGCTAATTAATAGCCCCTCAAAAGTAAGAAAAAACTATTTAAAAAACAAATGGGTGCCAGCAGTGAAAGCATCAACTGACTGACTAGCTAAAGACTAATGAATTTGGTCATTGTTTGATCTCTTAACTTTTTAAAAGTTAACTGGTCATGTCAGGACTTAAGCTGATATATCAATGGGAATCATAATAAAAAGAAATCCTACCCGCTGCAAAATCATACATGCAATCTTATTTAAAATGAAGATGAAAATACAACTACAAGGTAAGTATTTGCAAAATAATGAAGGGCCTTTATAATGACCAGACGACTTATTTTAATTGCAACACCATGACCTCATTCCATTTTAAGGTTTTAGTAATTTAAATTTGTACACCGATTTCTTGTTTTGTGTGTGAACTTCCGAGTAAAGTTGGTGTCCATTGTTCATGATACAGATGAATATTTATCATGTAACAATTCAAAATGTGTAGTAGGCACTATTATATCTGACCAAGAGGCTTTACGTACAAAATTTAAATTTTCTAAATTAGAACTAAAAGTGCAATGAATTTGAGAAATTAATGGAGTATGTAATGGAAACCCTACAAGCTGAAATTGCTAAACGATGTTTCAAACTTCAGAGAAATAACTTGAAATTGAATTGTAGACAATTCACTTGAAAACCATGTAAAATTTTAATATTTTTAGAAATTAGACTAAATGAGCTGCAGAGATCTTTCCTAGAGATGGTGGGAGAGGTACACAAGTCAAAAAAAATTGCAAACGCTTTTTGAATTGCTTTGGTTAAAGGAAGAATTGAAATTTAAAAAGGCAATACTAAAGACATTTACGAAAATGTGGATTTAAAAAATAAAACACTTCCTGAAAAATCTTTGCTGATGACTTTCTACTAGCTCTAGATTTTTGTGATCTCTGGATATACCTTATTAAATGCAATTTTTACAATATGGAAAAGGATTATTTTCCTTCTGTATAATTAAAATGTAGCAATCAAAATATAAATCGTGAATCTAATGAACATCTTGTTCTTTGTAAAATGTAAATTAAAAAAGTAATGTGGTAATTTGTATAAGATTGTATTTAAATCATAAAATAACTAGTTATTTTTAGTGTGCAGTACTTTTTTGGAGAGTTTCTAAATTATAAATTAAGTTATGAATGCATAAATATCCAAGTAATTAGATAAAAAAGTTATGCTTAAAGGTTTAGAACATTTCTATTATTTCACATTAAAAATTGAAGTACTGCTACCAATATCTAATTAAAATTACGGCTTTTTTGCACTTTAAAAAATTGCAATCCAGCATTTGATCAGTAATCAAAAAATTTTATTAAATAAAAAATTCTGTTACATTAAAATCCTTAAATTATGATTCTTTCAAATTAATTTAGGAGCCAAGTAAATATTTATACATGCCATTTTTCTTTGTTCCCAATTGCCTTATATTTTTCACCTTTACATGAGGATCTTGCATTTAAAACCATACAAATCCGGTTTAGGATTTAAAAATAGCATGGCCCAAAACTTTTTTTTCTGTAACTTTTATTTGGGGTGCTTAATAATTATATCTTTTCCTTTTGCAAAGTGAAGAAAGTGGATTTGTTTGTTTTTGAATGTAAGCACCTAACATGTGTGTTTAATTTATTACTAAGCTTTTTCATTTCCTTCACACCACGTTAAGTCTCATTGCTTAAAAGCAACTGTAAAAAGAGTGGGAATACTCATGTTATTGTGCACTAAATCACATCAAGTATACAGACACTCGCTGTTATTAAATGAAGCTGTATTTATTTTGATATATCTTATAATTGCAATATAGAAGCACAGATGATTGTGTAGAACTTATGGATTAAACTTATGGACTATATTTACAATATATTACTGTATAAATGTATGCTGCAGCTCTAGAACAGAGCACTGCTCGAACTTGAACTTTGAAGACTGTTAATGCTCATTGAACATTTATTCTGAAAGTTGAACATTCCACTGACTTCAACAATGTTGTGACAACACAGTGATTAACATTCTTTAACAATGGTGGCTGAAATAAGATTACATGTTCCCAATGGAAATGGGTTCTAAAATACAGCTATAGAAATAGTGTGCTGTAGAGACTGCCTGATTATCACCTTACTTAACAAACCTCAATTGAGGTACGTTTTAAGTCTGAATTGAATGTAGCACATGCTCCAGAACTTAACCTGCTCCTTAAAATGTCCTGGGTTAAACATGCAAATCCTCCACACTGCAGAGATACGCTGATTGTCCATTGCATTCATCTGCCAAGATTGAACATTATTACTCAATGTAGTGTATCCTGTTGAACTTGAACAATATTTCGGGTTCATTGTGCCAACTTCTCACAATTCTGTCATCATGGCTGATCGTATGGGATCAAAACTGTCACAAGAATTGATCTCTTACTTTGTTTATGACTTCTGCAACAGTGATATTCACCATCCTAGAACTAAAGGACACAAATAATTGCAGAAACTTATTGTAATTAAGTGTTCCTTGATCTGAATGTAGTGTTTTTGCTCGTGTCTGTATATTTAGTCATTTTTGTATGAGGGTAAATATAAAGCTTTAAGAACACACCTGGAAAATAAAAATTAAAGGTTAAAATTTAAAAAGTTATAAATGTTTAATTGATTTCTGCAGAATTTTAATGTATTAAATATCTATTTTAAATCTAAAAAAAATAAAGTTTTATAAAAGAATGACACATTTTAAAAATTAAGTAATAGAATTTTTATTAAAGTACTTTTTTTTAAACTGTATGCTTTTGAGATTGATCTTCATAAAAATTTTATCTTTAATTTAAAATACGAGGGTTTGATAAGTTTGGTAAATTTCTGAGATGCCACTACAATTAATTTGGTGACATCACTGCTGGCAAGTGTCGCTCTTCAAGCTGCTGTGCCAAATTTCAGCTAGAAGCGATGCTTTGTTTGCATTCTTTAGACATTTGGAGCAGCTACCACAAGACGGGAAAATTCCGTGAAGTGATAATACAGTTTTATTTTTAAAAAAGTGGACGACCGCCCATATCAGAGGAGTTGCATTAAGTTTATGCGAACTTCACCATCATTTGAGAACGTTTGTATTGAATAAAAATGAGTTGAAATGAGGCTAAACATGCACTCTAAAGATGAAGCGCTTTCTGGGCACCCAGTTAAAGCCACCATGGCGGATATCGTTGCAAAAAATCCATGGTATCATGGAAAAACGCTGAGTTAAAGTACATGATACTGTTGTGACAGTGCAAGGACCATACCTGGCTAAGCTGTATCTGAGACTAGACATCTGAATTGAACTAGTGCACCATATCCTGCATGAAAAATTGCAGGTAAAAAATCTGCACAATAAATGCTGTGATTCATGACTGTACCAAAAACTTGTGAAAAACACTTCAATGTTCAACCACAATCAGGACTTTTTGCATCGTTATGTAACCGGATGAAATATAGGTCCACCACTACACACCCCAAGTTCAATCAGCAGTCAAAACATTAGACTGGACTGAGTGGTGAAAGTACTCTGAAGAAGGCGATGGCCATTTCTTCATCTGGGAAGGCGATGGCTGCTATTTTTTTGGTATCCCAAAGGAACCATCCTAGTCGACTACTTGGAGCACAGTATCCTGTATGTGAAAAAGCTGTTCACAATAGGTGCTGCGATTGTTGACTGAAAAACTCCTCAACGAAAAACTCCTGTGAAAGGACACTTGAATGTTCAACCACAATCTGCAGGACTATATGTTGTGTCGATTTGTACCTGGATGAAACAGGTCCACCACTACACACCAGAATTCAATCAGCAGTCAACATTGGACTGAGTAGTGAAATGCGCTGAAGGTGAAGATCTTTTTGTCATCTGGAAAGGTGATAGCCTCTGTTTTCGGTATATGAAGGAATCATCGTAATTGCCTACTTGGAAAAGGGGAAAACAATAACAAGAGCCTATTATCACATTATTGGACCTTTTCAAAGAAATGAAACAAACGGCCAAGATTTGCTCAAAAACGTGCTCTTTCTCCAAGACAATGCGCCGTCCCACAAGTTGGAACTCTGCAGTGCTGACTTTGAATTGATTCCCCATCCTCCTTATTCTCCATACCCTCATTCTCCCTGTGCAACATCTTGTTCCAAAACTTGAAATGTGGTTCTCTGGGAAGAAACTCGGAATAAGAATGTCATTGCAGTCCTGAATGCATATTGTAGCGAAACTTATTCCCTCCGACTAAATATTGTGGCTCAGTTGGTATAGTATCTGACTGCAAAGCGGAAGGTACGAGTTCGAATCCCACTAGAAGCAAGTTGCCTAAAAACATTTTTATTTGTGTTTCTCACTTCAAGATTGTACTTATGTTCTGTATTATGCAAATTTCTAGAACTTTCCAATCAACGAATCGCCAGCTATACCCGTTAGGACGAACAGATGTGTCTGGCGAACGTTATATTCTATCTCGCCGGAACAGCCCGACAATGGTTTGATAACAATGAGGACACTTTCAGTGATTGGACTGCGTTCAGGAATTCCCTGAACAACATGTTCTGCCAAACAGATGACATAAAGCGTCAAGCTGAGACTTGCTTATATGTGCACAGCAAATCGGCCAGACGGCTGAATCATACATCCAAGACGCACTCGCTCTGTGCCGAAAAATTGACCCCTCCATGCCAGAAGTCGGGAAAGTAGCCCATTTTATGAAGGGGATTGCAGAAGACTTTTACCAGATCCTGTTGGTTAAGGACTACGAGACCGTCGATGCTTTTGTGAAACGCTGCCGTCAAACAGAAAGCCTCCGACGAAGACGTATTGCCCTACCCAAGATTCCAGAGGCTGCCTAATGTCTGCAGTGTCTGTCGAAACAGACATCGGCGACATAAAATCGCTGGTACGTACCATTGTCAGGGAAGAGCTTCAGCTCTTGCCGGAAGTGCAATGCTACATGAAGACGACCCTGAATCACCAGCGGACATCACATCTATGGTCCGGAAAGAAGTTATGGAAGCTCTGGCACCACTCACAGGTCCAAGGAGATGCAACGCCACTCCCCGACTTTCAATTCCAGTTAGGCCACAGCCAAGACGTCAGGCCAGAAATAGCGCCATTCCACAGCATAACACCTGTTGAGAGCTGCCAATATTGTGCCTATCTGCTACCATTGCGGACGCCCAGGACACGTGCTGATGTACTGTAGCGAGAGATGACAAATATTTGCAGATGCAAGAGCCGCCAGAACATCCAACCCATGACGAGAAATTGACACTGAGTCCCTACACAGCTTTGACGACAACTATGCACAACCCACTTCCAGTTTCAGAAGCAGTTCACCTTACTATCACCGCACCTTCAACCGCCAACAGTCAGTTACCTGTACGCCGCTCCAGCCGTTCTCCACGCCGACCTAATGAAGAAAACTAACTCAGGCGACCTCTGTTGGAGGCAGTTGAAGAAAATCCTCCGACGTACACTACGACCAAGTTAAAAAAAAATACCACCTATATCACAGTGAATGGACAATGTGTAAAAGCCCTTGTTGATTCATGTGCCGATTACTCCGTCATATCTGAAGAATTATGCGGACAATTGAATACTCCTGTTTTCTGAGAATGGACCTGTACTGAAAACTGCCTGTGGGAAAACCTGTAGCCGTCTCAGATGCTGTGTATTAAAAGTCAACTTGAATGGGACTGTGAAACCATTTGAATTTCTGGTGTTTCCGCAGTGTAGCCACCAAATGATACTTGGGTGGGACTTTTTCCGCGCCATTGATGTCATAGATTGTGGAAATGAAGAACTTCAACTTACAGAAATCCTTCCAGACAACATAATCAAGTAAATCAGATTGCTCCTTGTTTGCCACAACAGATTACTTAATTGAAGCCAATTCGGTAAAGCAAATATGTGCTCTTAATCCAGAAATTCCAGAGGCTGATAAAACTATGATTATTGGCAACAAAATTCTCATGCGTGAAAGAGCTGTCTATACCAGCTTCAATTGTTAACGTTGACAATGGCTGTTGTAAAGTATGGGTAACAAATTACTCTCGTCGATACCAACTGCAAAGGGGATGAACATAGCGTGCTTAACGACAGTAGCAAACGACGCCATTTGTTCTCTGAATGATGAAGATCGAGAAGGTTCTAAGAGACAAGTCGAGAAGGCGATTAACTCGAGAAAAATTAAAAGAAATTTTAGATACTGAGCTGACTACTGCTGAGGAAGATGAGTTATTGAATCTGCTGGAAGAATTAAGTGACATTTTTACTTTAACAGAAAATCGAAGAAATCCAGATGCAATGCTGTGAAACACAAGATCGACACAGATGACAGCACCCCAATTAAGCAGAGACCTTACCGTATATCAGCCACTGAGAGACGCATAATTGAAGACGAAGTACAAAGGATACTAAAAGAAAACATGATACAGCCATTAGACAGTCCATGGTCATCTCCAGTCGTACTTGTGAAAAAGAAAAATGGTGAATGGCGCTTTTGTGTCGATTACAGAAGATTGAACAAGGTCACCAAAAAGACGTCTATCCGCTACCACGCATCGACGATGTTTTGGATTGCCTAGTTGGTGCAAAAATTTTCTCTATGATGGATTTAAAGTCCAGCTACTGGCAAATAGAGGTTGATGACAAAGATAGAGAAAAGACACCCTTTATGACATCAGATGGTCTATGAATTCAAAGTCATGCCGTTTGGATTATGCAACGCCCCAGCTACATTTGAACGGATGATGGACACTACTACAAGGCCTGAAGTGGAATATCTGTCTGTGCTACCTAGATCATTGCATATGCACCAAATTTCCAAGAACATTAAGTATGCTTGAGGAAAGTTTTGAAACATTCCGCTCATTCGGCAAAAAGAAATTGACGATATTGGGACACCTAGTTGATCAACATGGGATCTATCCCGATCCACAAAAGATAGTTGCTGTAACATTTTCCTGTTCCAGAAAATATCGCAGATGTCCGAAGGTTTCTGGACCTGTGCTCGTATTACCGACGATTTGTCAAAAAATTCGCCGATATCGCAAAGCCCCTGCATGACTTATTGAAGAAAGATGTAAAGTTTTCTTGGAGCACTTCACAGAGGGAATCTTTTGCAACTCAAAAAATTACTGACAAGTGACCTTGTTTTGGGGCATTTCTTTCCAAACGCAGAAACAAAGATACATTCAGATGCTAGCGGTTATGGCATCGGTGCAGTACTAATACAGGTCCAAGATGATAAGGAAAGACCAATAGCCTACACATCCAGGTCCCTGACAGCCGCTGAAAAGAAATATTCCGAAAAGGAGTGCCTTGCTGTCGTCTGGGCGATCAGTAAATTCAGACCAAGTTTGTAGTCCTCAATGGAGACTCGTGAGGAATTAAATGGATTTTACCTGAAAATATTTAACTTGCTGTTTTACTATACTTATCAAACAACCCCGTACTTTTCATAAAATGCATAAGCCTTTTTTTTAATGTTATTTTGTGTTCATAGAATGTTGAACAAAAATTACTAGTTTTTATTTCTTAACCAAATACATTTTCATATTAATCGTGCCTTCATGTTAATGAAGGTATATCTAATAAAAGAATGTGATCAATATAACTGAATTGCCAGTCCAAAAAGTTAGACATTTTGAATTATTTTTTTATCAAAACTATCACAGCGTTTTAACTTGATGGAAGTTAAAACGTTGGAAAAAGCCTGTTTCCTTTCTGTCTTAAATTATGCATTTTATATTTGGCATGCTTAATTTAAAATTTCATTAGTAATGTTTGCAACTAAAATTGTATTGACAAAATACTGAACTTGAAAGAAATTTGCTCATGCAATCTCTTCATTAGGTCATGGATGAGTTAATAGTAATGGTAAATGTTTAGTTGTGAAAAAAGAAAATAATTATTTCTGAATACGAGTCACTGCAGTGTTTTATTTGTTCAATGTTAAAATACTTTTTACTGTTTTTACAACATTTCAGTTATTGCAACTTGTAAAATTAGTATATGACCATATTTTTGTTTCTTGAATGTTTTATCAAAATTTAAATACTTTTAAAAGTAGTTGCAATGTTTTTATAAAATTAACTTTATGAAAATGATTAATAATAAATTTGATTAGAAATTTACCAAAAAGGATAAGTTTGGAATCAAACAATTTTAATTGAAGCAATAATAAATTTTAAATGGATTGTAAAAAAGTATTTTTAAAATTCAACAAATAAAAGACAAAGAAATCTGTAATCTACTCTGTAACTCACTAACCCTGAGGATAGTGTTGATACACTCCATTTAACTTAATCTAATCTATATATCTAAACACTATAGCACTGTTAAAATTTCAAATAAATGAAAATTTTGAATAAGTGCAAATATTTTTTAATTTTTCAATAAGTGATTTTGTTTTCCAAAGTTAAATGGAGTGTTTCTACACTATCCTCAGGGTTAGTGAGTAAAATTGAGACTGGGCAGTGACCTGTGTTCTAGAAGTACATAAATTTAAAACTCTAAAATTTACCATTCATGTGAGTCCAGGTGTGTATGCAATATTCCCAGAGCTCTTTGAGGCAGTGGTGTATTGTGACTTAAAAAATGCAACTTCAATGTAACTATTGAAATATATTTATATTGCTCATTTATTTTCATGTAATACTGTCATGGAGAACTTGCAGCTGGGTCATCAAATATTAGAAATTGTATAATTTAAAACAACTGTTCCTAATTAAATTTAAAATTGTTGAGAAAATATTTATGTGTGAGATGAAGAAAAACTACACCCTGAGCAAGTTCAAATATATATTACATTGATTTATAAATTTATTAAATTTGTATGATTTTAGAAAATATACTTGATTCTGTGCTGATTCTTCTGAAGTCTAATACAATTTAACATCACACCTCAAGAAAAGTGACAACTCAAAAAAATAATTTCACAGTAATTAAAAAATTGAAAATCTAAGTACATTTTTCTTGGCTTTGGCATCTTGGTTAAAATTTTAACACATTTCCCATATTCATTTTATTAAACTCTAATAAACTGAAGGTTTTTCAAACCTTCAGTTTATTATAGTTTAATAAAATGAATTGTTATATTTAATGTGAAATTGACTTCATTTTTGAGTTGTGACTATTTTTGAGATTGTTCGAAGTATGAAACTGGCATAAAAGAACATGGAAATTGGCATGTATAAATCTTCACTTGATGCTGTAGTTTAAATCTAAAAATGGTTTGAGATTATCAGAATTATACATTCATGTTTTATTACCACATAAATTGATGTTGCTAGTTTTATCGCAAGTTTGCCTATCACTCTTTTTGAATGTCTTGATTTTACTTTTATTTGCCAAATTTTATTGTTCTAGTGACTACTTTAAGCTAACCATTATCGAGGATGCTGGTGCAAGAACCAGAGAACTCTAGAGCTGGGCATGTGAAATAGATCATGACAAATTTTTGCGTTTGAAAAATATAGATTGATATATATCTTCTGTGTCCGCAAAAGGGGTTAAGTTGAACATTTGATCTGTTCAAAGGAGTCAAGTACGTTATAATTTTAAAAAAAGTATGTGTATACTTAAAATCAAAATTGAATGAATCAAAATTACCATTATTTGTATCATGACATGCTTCTTTTTCTTCCTGAATATTTGAGAAAGATATTTGAATTAAGATTCTGAAAAGTAGCCATTTTGACTTAACCCCATTTGCCCGGACACGTAAGATGCGTCATGAAATCGTATTTTGCTTAACATTAATGCACATTAATTATTAATCATCATTAAATTAATATCCACAAATTCCAAATTATGTGTTTGAAAAAATGGAGTTGTCAGGGTCTTGCATTGGTGTCCTCAATTAAAGTTGACACATAAGTAACAATAAAATTTGATGTTTATCACAAAATAATCTATTCTAATTGAAAAAAATTGTAAAAATAATTTATTATTTGAAGGGTATCAAAAGATATTAAACTAATTTTTCCAAATACGTTTAACTAAAATGTTAAGCTTTCACAAACTAAAAAAAATGTGAAAGCTGAAAAGGCATTGTTTTTCAAATAAAGAGTGAGCTTTATTTTTTTACTTTAATCATGAATTCCAATTGTTAAGAAATGAAATGATTACTAATGCTATACTATACATATATACTCAAAAACAATAAATATTTAAGAATTCTGTTGATTGCTACATTTTGAAACAATTCTGTAACAATGTTTTCGCTATAACAATGTAGGGATTTCATTCATTTAAATTAATTCAGCTTTCGAATGTAACTGTTCTCTTCGCAATCGCACTTTTACGAAATATGCAAGGACTCCGACTTTATTTTGGATGTTGAAACAAAGATATGCACACTTGTGAATACTCTTGCTTAAATGAGTGTACTAATTTAAATTCGACGAACCTTCCTGTGTCTTACCTTTTATTCTGTGAGCATTCTGATGAGAGGCTATCAGCATTAGAAGAGGGAACTGCATTGAGGCTGATTTCACATTTAATAGTTATCAAGGGAATCTGGGGTATATAAGAAAATTAAGCAGCTACGAAACCTTTTTAAAACCTTATAAAATGCTAAAATGTCCTTATTCTCACAGGGGAAAATCTACTTCTGCTGACTTCATTTGAAAAGTATTTTAAATCTCTCACACCCGAACCCTATATTTTGTTTTTGTATTCCAGGTACTGAATTTTCTGCATCAATTGCATGTCTATGAACATGTTCTTAAATTCAGAGACAGCAGTATCCATTTGATTCGATGAATGTGTACTTTATTTTAAAATTGGTTATTTAAAAGTATACTTTTCTCTGATTTATACTTTGCTATACTGACAAAATCCCATGAAAAAGTGGGTGTATTTTCAGCTTGAAGATTCAGAGTTTGTCTTTCGGTTTTCTTCTCATCAATCGTTTTCTTTTGTTTTAGCACCAGTATTTTTTTCTACGAAAGAAGTAAAAAAAATCATTGACTTGTGACACAGGCCTTTAAGTTTTGAACTCGACTTAACATTGAACGAAACTGCTTGTGTCAGGAAAGTTGGCAAAAGTTAAAAGGAGGTTTAAGCACTCGCAACATTTTTCATTTAGATGCTGAATCACGTGATGACCTGAAGACGAATTTAAAATCCTTTTAATTATATATTCAAACCACGAATCTGGAAAACCTATAATCCGACTCAAAACACATTTTCTAATGTCATTTGTGATTTTTTTGTATCTTAAGTTAGCTGCACTGGCATGTTTTTCTTGCCTGCAGGCCACTCACCCAGAGTTCTCCGCACCTTTATTCTTTCATCTTATCAACAAAAATTGTTAATTTGAAATAAATTATAATTAACATGAAGTAAGGAAATGTTGATCAACTTTTAATTAATTTATTTTCTTTGAAGAATTTAATGATTAGGTATGAAAGCACTTGATTCCTCTTGATAATCAAATTGTTTCTTCCCTGCTGAACCAATTCGAAACTCATTGCAAATATAGACATTTCTATATTGTGCAGTTTTAGTGAGAAGACAGATGATCTTGGCCAAGTCCATGTGTACAAAAAAAGTTTAACTTGACAAGGGAAAAGTGATGCTATACACAAAATCAGATGGCGATGCCCTATGATTATTTGTTTCATCAGCCTGTAATCACTACTATCACTTCTGGCTTAGAACTATAAAGTCAAAGCCATATACTATGCTTAAGATGCCACTCTTGGCAGCATTGTTTATGTTTAATCTGCCCTTTAATTTAAAGAATAGGGACTCGAATGCTATCTCGCTGGCCCGTAATATAGACCACTGCTTACGCAAATTTTCTAGGCTATAATGTCATTATTTTTCGAACGACTGTCAAGCACATACCAAGAAAGAATATATCATTACTGATTCTTTACTTTTTGAGACATGTTCATTTGACTTCGAATTGATTTGAGACTTCGGCATAACTTTTTTGTTTCCAAAAATTATTTTGGGAATGAATAAGGCCAGTGGGCCTATTCCTTACACTGCAGCGCCCAAATTTTGTTACCTGCGTCTCAGAAAGGCAGATTTCTCTTGTCGTCCCCCTACAGAACTTGGGAGAGAGTCGTGAATGACTTACGACTGACCACTTTGCGCGCTTTTCTTTCATAGTGTTTGGCATGCTAGAGATATGACCTGGCGCGACATTCTTAGTTTCCCAGCATTCACAGAATGATCAACAGGGTAGGGTAGGGCAGGGCTTCGAACAAAAGGACCGTTCCTCTATAGGACCAGTTGATGACAGCGGTCACTTAAAAGGGAGATAAAATCTTGGGTACAGCATCTGTACCGAGCCGCTCTAGGAAGGAAAAATTTCATGGTATGACTTGTACTGCCCGTAGTCTAAAGGTTAAATACCCTGTAGATGGACCTTGCAATGTGAGGAGGCTCACCCCTCCCCTTTTTATCTAAACTCTAGCCTCAATTGAAAAGTGTCCTTTAGTGCTTTAAGCTCCTGACCTCAGTAAGCTCTACATCTAGAACCATTTTTACAAACTATGCACTTGGGTATTTTTTGGCAGCAGGTTTACAGGATGCTGTAATAGTTTGTACTCGCAGAATACTCTTGTTACAGCTAAAGGTCGATCGAGCGGTGTCAGAGATTACTTAATTATCTGTCCAAGAATGTTTTAGCATGCATAGAATGCAGGCTTGTGCTTGGCATCATTACTGCTGGTTGCAGTGATAAGGGTTGTGATTCTACTTTATACATTATTTGAGTCTCGATTATGGCTTTCTGTATGTAGTAACCATATATTAATTACCTAAAAATTCCTATAGAATGCATTTTAAAATTATCTGAATGGAACTCAAAAATTCCTCGATACAATTACACTTTTTCAATATTAAAAATTTAATGAAATTCTGTTAAATAAATTATTGTTTCTATCTGAAATGCACTATAAGCTCAGAAGAGAGGAAAAGCAAGTAAAAATACATGTCCTGTTCCTCCATTTTCACTTTCTAAACAACGTGGCAGGATGAAAAAATATCAAAGTATTTTTGCTAGAATATATATATGTATGGAATGCTACTAAAGATTTTAACTGGGTGTTTGATCTCGGAGTGATCATAGCTTGGATACTTGAGTAGAGTGGTTTTCTGTCTTACTATGAGATATTTGTTCTAAGAATGAAAGTTGATTTCTCCTTCGAGGTAGTTCAGGTAGGGGCATCGTTCAGTTACTTATAAGCTGATGTTCAATTAATATATTTTTCTCTTCAAAATTGTGTTGCACTGTGCATGTTCTGGAATTATTAGACTGTTGAGTCTCTTCAAACTGTTAAGGTTTTGTACCAATTGTCTGATCTCTTACTAGTATCTACATTAGGGTTTAGTATTGTATTTCTGTTTGATCTTCACAATTGTGTGTGTGCTTATATTAAAAAAATTCAATGCAATTAAATGTAATTTAAATGTAGTCAATGGTCAAAATAAATTATCCAACTAAGTGCATACTGTCGAGCATGTAGACTACAGCCACTGTTTTTATGCCTAATATAGCAGGTTTAGGTATAACTAAAGAAATAAATTTAATGTGATAAAATTGGTGATTTTGTACATTTTTATTCTTGCCATTCTGCGAAAATGAATTTTTAAAAGCAATTGTAATATCGTGCATTAAGTTTAAGAAGTCTAGAATCTCCTGTAAAATATAATTATGCGCTACGGTATTGCATTATGATTTTGTAAATTTAATTAACTGCATAAAGCATTTATGAAATGTAATCCTTATTCTGGGATCAAATTTTCCATAGTTGACAAAATTTTATGACTTCACAATATACAAAAATATATTCTTTTCGACAATATCACATGTATATCTCATCATTCATTCCTTTTAAGAGGTTGATGCAAAACAAAGGCCACAAGAACTTTATGTTTTGGACAATATTTTAATGACTGTTTTAATAATCACTTATATTCTAATCAAGCATTTATTGACTGGATTCCATGTTGATTTCTAGAATGATTTACTATTTTGATAGAATAAATTTTCATTAATTAATCAGCTTAGCTCTTCGTTTACAAAAAATATTTTGATATCTACCAATGACGTTAGATGTTCCCATTCTAAAGTTTCTGGATAATTCAAATGGGGTATGGTACCCTGGAAAAGTGTAATTGAATTTAAAAAAAGAGAACTCTTAGTTCTTTCCCCATAATTTCCTGCAAGAAAACGAATTATTCAGATTTGTGCTTTGTCAAACCCTTTTGTCTAATGCTGCCATTTTGGGTTTTAATTATAATTATTTGTATAGCGTATATGATATGGAACTCCTATTATATAGCTACTTCTTTTAAGTTAAATGCATCCTATGAATTTTTCAAACCATTGGAACAATTTATTTTAATAACTATTTATTGAAATAATGACCAAATTCCTGAAAATCGTTATTCTGTCGAAACCAATAACTGACCAGTAATATTGGACTTATCACAAAACCATCGCCCATCTCTATTCAGACATTCAATCTTTCATCTAGGATGGAAGAGAGATCACAAACCCTTCTAAGTGGATCATTTTTGAGGGAATCTCGTCAATGTATTGGAATATTGTAATGATACAAAATGCAGAATAATTTATTTGGTTCAATTTTAAGGACTCAATATTTTGAACACTTTCTACTATGGCCTCCGTGGCTCAATGTTTACTCATTACTCTAGCAGGTTGCGAGCTGTTGGAGGCACAGGTTCGATTCCTGTATTTCTGTCTCTTGTAGGTAGTTAAACGTTCCATGTGTGTTAAACCTATTACTTGAGGATGAATAATAAGAACGCTTGGAGATCAAGCTCAGTTGGAATATGTGTTTAGTCGTGTTCTTTTATTCCCCACCAATACTTAAATTTGAACAAATACACTGGTACGCTTTCCCTTCTATAACAAAACAGGTCAAAATTGCTTGAAATACTTACAATTGATTTTCATTTCTATTGAACATTTCAATCCTTAAAAAAATCACCAAACAGAATTGCTTCATTTGAGAAAGGTTTAAGTGACCATTTTCACTTAAGGACAGATAATTGTTTCAAAAAGTAAAACTGATCAACAACCAACCTCTGAGCAATCAGTACATCTCAAATCACAAAAATTCAGAAATTCCTCATTGATTTTAATATCTTGCCAAAATAACTTATGCAGTACCCTGTCAAATTCGGTGAATTTACTTGCTTAAGTCTTTATGTTTATTAACTATAGTTTAATCCAAGATGTGATTTATAAGAATCTTTGCAAGGCATGACTGGTTATCGGAGAATTCAGTCTGAAATCTTATCTCTTCAGGCACTTGTGCCATAAAAAAACATCTATGCAGACTTTATTTGTTCATTTTTTATAACAATCAAGATAATTTTACTTTGTATAAATGGTAATATTTATTACTAGTTATAGAGTTGATGCTGTGGAAACTTGAAAAAGTTTAGATTTATTTGCCATTTTGGATATGTATTTTTTATGTGTATAGTACACACATTTTCAAGATTTCACCTATATATAGACCTAGAAAATTTTTCTGGAGAAATGTTTCATGGTTTTCCTGGTTGCCAACACATCAGCATCTCATTATCAATTTTAAACAAATTTTTTAAAGCTTTTTATTTTTATTAATCTTTTTTATTTAGTTGATTGATATTTATTAGTTTTATATTTTATTTTACACCACTTGATTTGCAGTTTACTTTATTCGCACAAAACTCAAATCTTTATAATTTAATTCCTCAGTTTTAGAAATACCGCCATATCAGATCACGATGCCTGAGTGGTCCATTCAGAAAACCCTGTATGTTGAAGTAACCAAGAAATATAAATGGCACATTTTGTAAATCGACTTGTGATGCATGCACGTTTCTCAAAATCAGTGAGTATTCACTCACAGTAACATGTAGTTAGCTTGTAGCCATTTTGATTTTAAAAGCATCAAGCTATTGCCATTGACACTTAGAATAGATCTAAAGGAAGCTGCTGATGGGTTTTAAAGTAAATCAACTAACTTTCAAATTTTACCGCGTTAATAGATTTGCCCTTTTTTCGACTCAAAACCTTTCCTCACTGCCTTTAACGTTTTTCCACAACACCAAGCTTTGTATCCAAGCTTGACTTTCGCAGCCTGTCTTTGTTATTCGAATTTTTTGACATAATTATGTGCTTAAAGTTGATAAGTATAAGAAGTGGTTTGGCATAAGTTTAAATTATGTATGGCAAAAAATATTTGGTTAAAGGTGCGGAATTGTCCAGTTTCAAGGTGGAAGTTGGTCCCTCCCCCAAAAAAAGACATTACAATCTAATAATTTTCAACAAAAGTATGTGTTTTAGATTGCCCCCGAAATCGCAATTATGCCCATAGTTAGTCTTATGGAGATGTCCGGCCATCCTTCAGCCTGTCCCAAGAATTTTAAACAAAGAATTACACAACCTATTCCTGTAAGGTTCCTGAAAAATTAGGAAAGGCCTGCTTCCCTCTCCGTGACGTCACATGATCTTGGATTTGTACAACAGTTTCTGCCTTGATCCCCAATGGAGAAAGTGACTGTTCCTACCCTGTTTGAATGGTCACCAATGTTATATTTAATTCTAACTGCAAAGAATGCGTGTGAGCTGATTTCAAATCTGATAAATCATTCTGTGATAGCTTCCTTCACTCCCAGACTTTCAGTCCATTGCACCATTCATTTCATCGAAGGTTTGTAGGTTAGGGTAGAGATTAGCTATGCAGGTTCACCTTCTTTGGCCTTTTATCATGACTTACAAAAGGTCAACTAGAACCGTAAAGGTATTTGGGTGCCCTACAAATTCTAATACATCCAAGTTCTCGTGTTTATAACTGACGTCTTTGTGTATAGGTGTTCCATCTTAACATTTTAATGTTAAAATTGAAACCACATTTGAAAGTACTGTGTTGTCTTTCAATGCTTTAAGTAAAAATTATGCACTACCAATTTTTGCTGCTAAATAATGTACAATATGGTATAAGCCAATTATGTATTATGTATGGTAAGCCAATTATGTATAAAGTCAGTACCACAACAGGAAAGACTTGTTTACCTTCTGTAAAACTTAAAGATGCGTGTTAAGGAGAAGGGTAATTTTAACATGCTTCAAATGTAAGGATTTTCATCTATTGGATACTTATGTCAAGGTGAAACCAAACTTCAAAGTACTGTTTAAATTGTCTTATAGCACATTGAAATTCAGATGTGCTTCCAGGAAAAGGACTGTTAACGTTGTTGATTGTCCATGCATAATAGAAAATGATTATTTGGACGTTGTAAAACGTAGTGCATCCACTTATAGGAATGAGTCAAAAGGATTTTCCGAACTCTACGTATATTCGAATACTTTTAAAGGAAACTAGACAAAATAGTATATTTTTAGAAAATGTCGGTTCATGTATCTTGGTGGCACATCAAGCAATATTTGATTTATGATAATTTAATTGTTAGAATACAAGATGTTTTACATTGATATTTAAAACTAAATCACTGCAAGTGAATAGTTGAGATGAATAGTATACTTAGGTAAAAGGCTATGGTACCAAACAGACTGCTTGAATTTAAATTGCTGAATAATGTATTGTATGAACTGGGTGAACATTAATACTCCTATATAATTGCAGAGCTGTTTCAACTAGCTGATATTAGAAATGCGTGTCATTGCTGAAACATGTTCAAATTTTTCTCCAAATACTTAATTCCAGTCCTTGCTCATGCAGTATTAGAAGATATATTAGTTTTCTTGGGACCCACAAGCCTCTTAAGTTTGATTTCAGATGTTTGTCAGATTCTGCTGCAATTACAACAATTTTTAAATTGAAATTTCCTATATTTTTTGCTTTCCCTAGTTGTGTTCTATTAGGAAATTTAATTAGTCATCTGTTACCAGCTCATCCTAATAGGGAAAAACTGCGAGTGACAGAAATGGTTAATGATCAAGTAAACAATTGTAACGACCGAATTTGAAACAGGATTTTACTTGTTTAGTAGCATATTTAATTCGAATAAGTAGGAGTCCTATTTACATATAATTGATACTGATGTGTCAAAAATAAATTGGAGAAAGCAGAAATATCACCATGCATGTTTCTATTTTTTTTTTAAAGTGCAAATGTTAACTTTCCCTCATGTAGTATCAGGGTTCCCACTGGTCTTAATAAGACCTGATTTTTCTTTTTACTTTTTAGCGAGGGTTCCTTAGTAGTATACCTTTAAAGGCTGTGTCATCCGAAACTCTGGCATAATTTATAGGTTTACTAAAAAATTGGGTTTTATAAAAACTGGGCCCTTGGAACCCAAACTGCAACTGTATCTTCACATGTTCACTCTGGTTAGTCTATTGCAATTTGAAATGAAAAATAACCTCAAAAGGTGTTTTTTCCTTGAAGAGTGGAAGCCCTGAGAAAAGAAAAATTGTAATAGTTCTGTGGATAATTTTTTTCAATGTAGGCTCACAAGCCCAGGTTAATTTGAAAGTAGATTTCAGCAGATTACGATTTTGAATGGATTTGCCCTCAGGGGTTTACTTTTTTGAAGTAAACACGGGTTTCACAACCCCGAGGTACCCCAGTGATCCATCCTCTCTTCCATTTCACTCACCTTTCCATATTCTTTCATCTTTATTATTCCACCCTTCTAAAGTTTAAATGCTATCTCTTACTGTGCACAATCATTTCAATATGGATGTTTTATGTATGGCACCTTTTTTATTTATTCTTTTTTAATTTCTAAAATTAATTATTTTATTAATTATTTTTTAATTTCTTCTGGGGGACATGCGAAATGGCTCGAATCTAGGTTTCGATAATGATGTATAAGATTTAAAAGTGGAAAAAGTGTCTGATGAAAGTTTGATGTTTGCATATGGCATGAACAGTGTGCTTGATCACCGGTATTTCCAACATGATTGCAACGTTAGCAAAAGTGACTTGACGTGCAGTAGCATGAACAGTTGGCACTGGTGTATCGACATGGAATGGGCACAGTTATATCTGATATCTCTATTTGTAAATTATATAATCAAAAATACTTTTTATTGCCATTTGTATTTTGTATTCTATATATGTATGTTACCGGTAATGTAATGTATGAAAAGCAAGCATTGTATAGAATGCCTTTCATTTTGGGGCGAATTATGAAGTATCTGAATTATTTTAATATTATATATACTTCATGTATGATTGAAATTTTTTCTTTGCTATGATTTTTATAAATATTTTCTTAAATTAAGTAAATATATGTTATATTTGATATCTCTATTTGTAAATTATATAATCAAAAATACTTTTTATTGCCATTTGTATTCTATATATGTATGTTACCTGTAATGTATGAAAAGCAGGCATTGTATAGAATGCCTTTCGTTTTGGGGCGACACGTTGGTCGCATTTTACTCATTTTTGTATAACATTATTGATACTGGACTTATGTCTGGCTTGCCTTTACTCAGTGCTTGATCACCGGTATTTCCAACATGATTGCAACGTTAGCAAAAGTGACTTGACGTGCAGTAAGCATGAACAGTTGGCACTGGTGTATCGACATGGAATGGGCACAGTTATATTTGATATCTCTATTTGTAAATTATATAATCAAAAATACTTTTTATTGCCATTTGTATTTTGTATTCTATATATGTATGTTACCGGTAATGTATGAAAAGCAGGCATTGTATAGAATGCCTTTCTTTTTGGGGCGAATTATGAAGTATCTGAATTATTTTAATATTATATATACTTCATGTATGATTGAAATCTTTACTTTGATTTTTATAAATATTTTCTTAAATTAAGTAAATATATGTAATATTTGATATTTCTATTTGTAAATTATATAATCAAAAATACTTTTTTATTGCCATTTGTATTTTGATATATTTGTATTTTTTATGTATGTTACCGGTAATGTATAAAAAGCAGGCATTGTATAGAATGCCTTTCATTTTGGGGCGACACGTTGGTCGCATTTTAATCATTTTTGTATAGCATGATTGATACTGGACTTGTGTCTGGCTTGCCTTTACTCAGTTCTTGATCACCGGTATTTCCAACATGATTGCAATGATAGCAAAAGTGACTTGACGTGCAGTGGCATGAACAGTTGGCACTGGTGTATCGACATGGAATGGACACAGTTATATTTGATATCTCTATTTGTAAATTATATAATCAAAAATACTTTTTATTGCCATTTGTATTCTATATATGTATGTTACCGGTAATGTATGAAAAGCAGGCATTGTATAGAATGCCTTTCATTTTGGGCGAATTATGAAGTATCCTGAATTATTTTAATATTATATATACTTCATGTATGATTGAAATTTTTTCTTTGCTATGATTTTTATAAATATTTTGATAAATTAAGTAAATATATGTTATATTTGATATCTCTATTTTTAAATTATATAATCAAAAATACTTTTTCATTGCCATTTGTATTCTATATATGTATGTTACCGGTAATGTATGAAAATCACCGGTATTTCCAACATGATTGCAACGATAGCAAAAGTGACTTGACGTGCAGTGGCATGAACAGTTGGCACAAATTTCACCATCAGTGATTCAAACCAAATGACACGTCCCATTAAACAGGGATTTTTAGACTCCCACCATGGGATTCCATCTATAAGTTATATCAGTGCTTTCCCTTTGTACGCTAATACAGACACTGCTTCAGTTATTTTCCAAAAAATATTCCGTTTAAACCATTGTCACTATGATACCTATTTACCAGTTTTCACGGATGAGTATAAGATTTGTGGTGTGCAATAGTCTTTTATAATACTATTTATAGTTACAGCTTTCATACTTCCTGCTCTTTATATACTGTGGAAATGCTATCCTGCCACTAAGCAGAAATTGATATCAGTAACACTGACAATTTGAGTTTTACAACAGTCAGCATTATAACATCAATTGCCATCTTGTGTCAGATATCTACTATCTTGCTTGCCTCTCAAAGCAAGGGTTTTGTTATTCTGTTTTGATAAGTCCGGAATCACACACACACATGTTTTCATCAAGGGTAACGAGCTTGACGCCTGATGTGAAAGTACTGCAGCTAGCTGTTCTTTTTAGTAACATCAAACTGTCTACAAAATATTTTTCAACTATAGTGTGTTAGGAATCTGCAAGTTACATTCTATAAAAAATCATTCACCAGCGACCAGTACCTCCAATGCGAAGGACGGATGTAAATCTGTCCCTCCCTTCACATTAGACCTACGCATTTAACTCATCTTTTGTTGGGAGAGCCCATCATGTCAATCATATATATACCAAGTACCTTAAGTGTTCATCACATTCTAATCGTTTACATTTTCAAACATCACCTCAAAAATTTCAAGATTACAATTCAAAATTGATAGGAAAATCCCCATTCAAATCTTTTTGTTTTTATACATGAAATTAGTCTTTCAAATATCTTAATTAAAAATAAAAAAAATTCAACATAACTTGTACTTTTTTAAAATTTCGAAATTTTCTTGTGTATAAATTGAATTTATTATCTGATTCAATTACCAACTTCTGAAATAAAACGTACAAATCTGACGATGCCCTGTTGAATATAATAAATATTTCATTTAAGTTAAAGTTAGCACCTGAGTTTTAATCCAAAAAGTAAATTTATGTTATGGAATAGAATCTTGTCAACATTCACTCATGATGAAATAGTTTTGTTTAAGAGTGTTAGACCCTCCTGTACCTAAAAAGAACTGTGAATTATATTACAAGCAGTTGGCATGCAGATTGATAAAATATATAAATTCTGTTGCAAGTTGGGATCATCTTTCTATATAAAAAACATCCAATTCCCATAAAATCCTGCTGTCTTAGTACTTCGTTACTGGAAACATTCAGAACATCAGATTGTAAAATATTCTGTCATCTTACCTACCTATTAATACTAAATGTCTATTGTTTCTATGACATTTAGTATTAACCGGAAGGCTGACACAAAATTGTGGATAACTATGGGAACAGCTTTAATCCGAATTCGGAAAAACAATTTCAGTAAGTTTTCCTTTTACGAGTGATGTCATTACACTGTTGAAGCAACGACAAATGGGATTTGTGTAGTTTGCTTTCCTTCAATCCTTTTTCTCTATCCCATGATATCTGCGATTACAGATTGTCGTATGTCTGTCTCATGCATATACGCCATGACTACGGAGAGGCCAAACGTTTGCAGGCATAAAATAAAATGTGCCTGGAATGGGAGGGGGATTGAAAGTCGTAGAAATATTTATTCAGATATTTAACAAACTGCATTTAAGTTTATAATTACTTTTACTAATAAAAGTAATGGTACATTCAATTACAATTCCATAACACAACCGACCTTCTAATAACGCTATACCTTAATTGTGCACGAAATGAAATTTATTCTCATCTAAGGTCACAGGGTCAGAAAATCTCAAATTTCCTCTTTTGACATAGTGTTCTTTTTTAGAACGAGATAATGAAGTCATGCGATTAATTTTAACTTCGCTGAAAATAAAAGAGCTTATGGACTAACGTGACATGGAAATTATTTTGTTTACAAATGCTGGACAATAGTTCTCTTCCCATTAGTCAGACCCTTCATATTTCTGAACGACACAACTAAGACCTATTTCAGCCCTAAAAGGTCATCGTATGAAGCCTGGAGAGCTACAAAGATGGAGCATTAAAGCACCAGAAGACCTTCCACACTACACCCCACATGAAAATTATAGAAATGAATTAATTGAAAATGGTTGTGCCTTATAAAGTGGTTAAATTGACGAGGCTAAAGCTCTCTTTAGTCAGTTTTACATTTTTAGTAAGTCCTCAGATTAAGCTAGTATTTTCAACAGTAAAACATGTAAGCTGGAGGAAGTTCTTGTGCTATACAGTCTCTTCCTTGGGCAGCATGCGACAAAACATACGAAATGCACACTCGGTTTCTATACAGAAAATACGTCTGTATGCATTTTAGTCATTTGCGTGCCTTACTCAGTACATGATCACCGGTATTTCCAACATGATTTCAACGATAACAAAAGTGACTTGACGTGTAGTGGCACTGGTGTATCGATGTGGAATGGACACAGCGAGCGAAAAAGCATCCTAAGAGGAATGGAACCGAAGTTCTTCCTCTAGCCCAGACTCGAACACGTGTCTAGACACCTGATTTGGCACGTGTGTCAACAGGTTCTCTATTTTTCTCGACTGCTGATTGGAACGTGCTGCTTTACGTATGATTGAAATTTATCTTTAGTATGATTTTTATAAATATTTTCTTAAATAAATTAGGTAAATATTATATATGTTATATTTGATATCTCTCTTTGTAATTATAATCAAAAATACTTTTTTATTGCCATTTGTATTTTGATATTTGTATTCTACATATGTATGTTACCGGTAATGTATGAAAAGCAGGCATTGTATAGAATGCTTGGCGTTTAGGGGCAAATTATGAAGTATCCGAATTATTTTAATATATATACCTTCCCTAGGCATTATATGTAATGTCTAGGCATTATATGAAATGACATGATATTTATGTAAAATATGAAAAGCCTACTAACTTCTGATAAGTAGTTTAGGTTAGAAAAACTGTTTTTTTGTTGTATTGGCTCGCACTTTAGACAGTTCATCGTAGAATCGTCGTTGCATGTCAACATGCCATGATTCCTTCTCGGACACTACATTTTCATACAGCACAGTATGGGCTAGAGTCTGCTGAACAAATTCACAGTAGCGTATTTCGTCACTTCCGAATAAAGCCTGAAATGCAAATGGGGAATTCTCTGTCTGAGGCGAGCTTCAAAAGTCACGTACCTTTCCACGTGACATTAGAAACATCACTGGCGGGATTATTTTATACTTCGCCGGTTTCTCTTTTGGCATTGCATAGAATGCCTAGGAAATGTGTGAAATATTAATCGTTTCATATTTTGCCCCAAACGCCAGGCATTCTATACATTGCCTAAGCATTCCATACAATAACTGCTTTGCATACTTTGCCTGTAACATATATATATATTGTGTGTGAAAAACCTGTTAATGTATCGTCACCTGGCCAGAAAGCTATGAAAAGCCTTCTTGAATGCTAGAAGTAGAATGGAGTGATTTAATCGATTAAACGTACCTAAAGCTGTGATAATTTTGAAATATATTGTTTCAGAGTAAAAAGCTGAAAGCCTGACTTTTAAAGGCTTTCGAGAGAAATCTGTGCCCTCCATGCGAGTGTTCTGAATTTCAGATTCCTGTTTTAGTTGTCACCCACTTAAGTAACTGCAATCACACATCAAATGTGAGATGAAACCCAGATATCTTAGAGATTGGGTACATCGTCTACATACTTGTGATGCAATTGTGCTTGGACAGAGCAAACTACAAGAAATAGAAATTTCTAATTTAATCCCATGTTTCAAGAATAGATCGGACACATGATAGGGAATAATAGTCCGGGCCACTAAAGTACATCTGCTATAAAGCGATTGCTGCAGTTCATGTATGGATACGGAGCGGTTTTTATTGCTCAGTATTGACAATCTGGAGAACATGAGGCACCAAACCTTAATTCTTATACCAGTTCCGACCTTCTAGCGTTTGAATGCAACCGCTTAGATCCTGCAGCTTCTTAACTAAGCATTAACTCTTATAGATCTCTTTACCATGAGGAAATTATCAAACGTTTTTCCAACATCTTTCGATGTGTATAATGTGAATAAGTAATGAAAATAAACTAGTTTTGTGAGGAACTGTATACTAAATAAGACTGCATAGTCATAGTCCCCCTATCCTAGTGTCCCTAACAGAATTTGAGTTCGTACTTTGTTCTTATTCTAGCCACACAATTCTATTTTTGATTTAGAATTTTCATTTCTCTTTTTTCAGAACGTTTTCATTCACACTTTTAAGTATGACAATAATTTTTTCCTGTAATTTGAGGTCAATGTTTTCAAGCCTTTGATGAGTGCCACTACAGTAAAAGTGTTTTTGAAAAAATATCAGGATGAAGATCTACCTTGTGTGAAATGCATTTTGCTCATAGCAGAAATTACATTTTTAGATGGCGGTGGGTGTCTTTAATGTGTCATCGCCTATCTAGAGCACCCCAATGTGTCATACTATTTAATACTGTAGCAGCTTAATACTCAATAATTCTTTAACATTCGAAAGAGGTGCTATGCCAGATATCTCTGAAGTGGTTAAGAACCAAATGTTTCTCTAACCAATTCAGCATTGCTTTTGTGTGGGTCAGCATTACTTAGTGAAAGTTGTTACACTTGGAGTAAATGGTATAAAAAATTTATCTGGAGTAACATCAAATTAATAAGAGTGGAAACATTTTATGCTGAGATTAATGTAAAGATACCTAAACTCCTTATAAAACTGGTATTGTGAGGGAAAATCACTTGAAACAATTTCGATGAGATCGAGTTTTCAGTTCTAAATCGTTAAAGGTCAAAACTCCAGAAAGTTAATTCGCGCCTGTTGAAAGTTTCGAAACAAGCAGTCAACTTTTCTGCACCAAACGCTTGAAATTGCGTATTATTTTTTATGTAATTGGTAATTTATTTGTAATAAAATTTTTATTTTCAATTTTCTGACATGAATGGGAATTTTGTTGCTATCCTTCTGGATAACTGGTGATAGATTTGATGCCTTTCGGAATTGTTTCAAGCCACCAAATTTGCTTCTGTTCTCAACCTGCAAAGGACTTCCCCCAATTAACTGCTCTATGGAGCAGACTTCTTTTGATCTTTTTCAGTTAGTGTCAGGAAAGAAGAGAATGCGTTGAAGACGTCCTAGAAAAAGCGAATATCAAGACTCGTGAGGTGACATGAATAGAGAATAACAAGTGGTTCTATATGTATACGAACTGAAAATTTGGGTGATTTGCGTAAGTATACTACTTACCCTTAAGTGCATTAGTATTGATCGTATTATCCCATCAAACGATGACATCGAAAACAGTACAACACTCGTCTAGTAAAAGTTCAAACCTTACTACAGGGATTTGTACATCCTTTTCTGATGTGTTCGTATCAAAGGTCAGCATTTCTAGTGTCAAAAGGAGGCATGTGCCCGCCATGATATCTGCTTTGTCATAGGTATCACGAATCATTGCAAAATAAACCCTTCCATTTTAAAGATTAAAATTGTGCATGCTATTTGAGGAATTGTGTATAAAATCATGTCAAAACGTGAGCTGTTTTAACCCAGTCAGGTCGTCTGAGTCGAATAATTGCAGAAACCAATGGCTAATAAACCTTTGCAGCATGGCATGCCTTAACAGTTACGTATTCATTGTATACTGATGCTGTATTTCTTGCGCTCCTATTCACGGCAGGGCCTCGGTAGCCCAGTTGGAAGAGTTGCGAGTTCGAATCCAACCAAAGACCGTCATGTAGAAAGGGGGCTGGTGCACGTTAAATGTGTCGTGGCCTCAAATGTCCTCACGTTGGCGTGGTGTGGAAGTTTGGAGAATAGGGTGCCAGTTCAGTTGTTGCCTCGTCATCTGACCATGATTCAAAATTACCTCGGATCTTTCACATTTTTATTGATTGCCAATAGCCCATTGTGTTGCTCCAGTGTGACAGTAATTAAAATACCTACCTAGTCACGAGAGTTTGCTTGTCAACTGTCATCACAATTTTGTCTCTAAAATACTCGATCTTAAAACTTATGCCCTTATTAAATCTGTCTGATGACATGAAAGTTGCTTGTGCCTGAATGAAAAATCAACTTCTTTCCAGGATACTATTCTATTTTCCAAAAGTATGTGAAGTGTGTGTCAGGCATTAAAAATGTCTCACTCATAAACAATATAATTTATATCAAGAATATTCACTTTGTGACAGTCACTGAAAAGCTTTGAGTAGGAATTTGGTTCAAGTTAAAAGTATTAGGAGTTTTTTCTGTTGTACTGGAATTTCAGTAAAGTGTTAATATTGAGATTTTTTATTATTAACTCGCATTTTAATTTTCATAAAATCTTGCATAATTTTTTAATCTAGTTTTGATTTTACAAAGTTTTGAATACATTAAAAATATATTTTAGGAAATGCATTTTGGGCGAAAACATAAGGAGTGAATTCCTTTGCTGTCAGAAAAAGAAATAATTAGGTTGGTATTGGTATTTTCAATTAACGTCACACTGGAGCAACACAACGGGCTATTGGTGACGGTCCGGGATCAATCCTTAAGCGAAAGATCTGAGGACAACACGAGTCTGACAGCAAAGGAATTCACTCCTTATGATTATAATCAATAAAAGCATTTTTACCAAACTGTTGACTTCCGAAGTATTTTTAAAATGTAACTAAAGCTGAAATTTCTTTCCAGTTTTGTGATAACTGAACAATTATGTGTTCATTAAACACGATGTCCTTTCTACATCCACATAAGTCGTAGAGTCCAATTTCTTCAATTTCTAAAGACCGTTCATATTAAGTACTGGAACATTTCATCTGTGGTGCTTCGTTCTTTTAAAATTTCAAATAAGAGTTTTTGTATTTAGAAGTTGTCTGGCTTAGGTGAAGTTGTCTTGTCAGATGTGTAATAATGTGCGTACTGTTGGCCTTCGTGTGCATGTTAAATCCGTAAGTCTATTACTCTTCATGACGGCGGAGATGAGTCCATATTGCACAAACAAGCAATCACGTTTTTATACTTTTTGTATTTGCTGTCAAATTAATTTGGTTATTATAGTTTTCTAAAATATCTCTTAATAGCAGTAAATTTTTTAAATATTTAATCACCTAAATAATATTTACAAAGTGAATTTGTAGATCTGTTGAAGTTAATTGACTATATGCTCTCTAGTAAAGGGAGTAGTATAAGAATTGTTTTTCTATTATTGAAGTCTGCACATACTAGAATTTCCATGCCACGTTTTGTAATTGTTTTTTTGATTCATTTATCCAAAAACTTCTAATTTACTCTAACAGCAAGTATAAGTTTAGGCGTAAATCTTACGAGATAAAAATCTGAACATAGATCAATATATCTGGCAAATTTCTGTAACATGGAGATCTTGTTTAAAGTATTGAGGCATAAAATCTTGTATAGGAAAGGTTAATTGAGAAAATTATTAACTAAAATTATTAAAAACTTATTATTTAAACTTTGTAAAAACGTTTTAAAAATCTTTCTCCCGTCTAATTAACCCTTTTATTGCAAAAACAAGTAAAGAATGACAAATCTGAGCTTAGTTAATTTGTTTTAGAAACTGAAGAACTATTAATTCTAAAACTTGTCTAGAGAGCAAATTAACTCCAATCGCAAGTTCTGGCTCCAATGATTGAATAAAATTGGTTATAGGCATGGAGAACGTTTAATTCTGCACTTCTCGTCTAGTCGAGAGTGCAAATAAATCCAGAAAACAAATTCTGGCTACTCTGAATCAATATCAGTTATGTACATTAAAATTTTCACTAGTTTTCAAACACAAGTTAATTATTTTCCGTGTTCATTCGAGTAATAATAAATTATAACTCTCGAGAAACAAGAGTTCAACAAATTTTCTAAGTACTTGAAAGTGAACTGAAGTTTCAAACCTCGTGGATAGGACATTCCCTATCATAGTCGATACATCAAGGACTTCAAATCGCCCAATTCATAACAACCTCAAGTCTAAAAAATGTAATAGACTTGTATGTTTTTGCGTTTTTAGGACATTTAAAATATCAGTTTGAAAGTAACTACTCATGACTACCAGTCAAATCTTGAGCGGATTCGTACCGGTATTTGCTCAAGAGCCTATCGAGGCCGTTAAGAGACGACGTTCCAGGATTCATTTCAGGTTTATGATGACTGGCAGCAGTCGCAGTTCTTAACCTTGAGGAAGTGGGAACCTGAGATCAGCTATGAAGGAAGAAAAACTGAATAGTCCAGCATTCTGTTACCTACCCCAGGAAATTCATACAGATGTGCCAAAGAAATTTTCGAAAATGTGATGGAAGTTAAAAAGATAAAGTAGTATTTTGTTTTTTGTCTCATTTGGTATTTTTGTACTTATTTTAAATTACTTTTACAATATTCGTTAAATGTTTCGTATTCCAGGAGTTAAGTTTAATCAACTATTGAAATTATGATTAAGAACAGTCAAACATCGATACGCAATTTGTTAAAGGATTTCTGCAGCAAAATATATGAAGGTCTGACGAGTCTAGCAATTAATTTTGAAAGTAGTAGCTTATACTAAATATACTGATAAGTCAGATATCATGGAAGAGATTCTACATATGCGTATGAGAAATACCAGTTTCAGTTTAGCTATTTTAGAAAGCGAGCACCTAATCAACTCCTTTTCATTTGACATACGAAACTCGGGATGCGGTATCTACCCAAGACGATAGGAATCTCCAAAAGTAGTGCAAAAAATTAATTAATTTTTATTTAGTGTTTTCGGAACAATTACTTGAAATCTTGAAGACATGAAATCAAGTTTTGAAAGTCGTAAGGGCGCTAAAATTAACTTAATAAAATATTTCTAAAAAGTGCTAGGGGCAGATATCCTTTCTTCATTAGTCACCCGGACTGGGTGACTAGATTCCCTAAACCATTCTTAAAGATTCTTTCAGTGAACTGCTGATCTGCTAGCTGGATTGTTGAATGATGCTCGCTTCAAGCGAATGGTACTTCAGGTGTCCATTCAAGCTCAAGTTGCTTCCTACTGAGTGAGAAATAAAGATAATTTTTATTCCATTCACTAATTTGATATCGATCTAATGCTCTCGGACTTTCCTGTTGGCTGATTTTTTTTATGAGTGTTTTTACATTCCTTAGTTGAATTGCTTGAGTTTTCCCCCCAAAATATCCTAGGTAGAGAATGGTAGTCAGCTGAGTGGTTTGCGACTTTCAGCTTTTTATAAGTGGATAGAGTGTTTTTATTGTAATCTAACCATTCTTTCTCCTGCATTTTGTGAAAAAGCAATTAAACGTGTCTAGTGTCAGATATAAGATAGTTGTAGTTTGTCACTGCTGGCGAAATGCTGTTGGGAATTGCACTCCTTAACATTTCTGGTATTCATCTGCCAACACAAATATATCATGAATGGGAGGTCCGTGAGAGTTAATTAGTATCATGCATTATCTACTCCTTAATGCTGTTTTTATCTTTGTCTGGATGCAACTTGCCCATTACTGGTCTTACACCATACCCAATAAACCTTGTGGCAAGCAATACCATGTCGTATCAAACTAACATATACTGAAGTTTTTGCAGTTATCATTTGTACCCGAAATTAGGATAGATCGTGGCACAGCTTGCGTAAGCGCTTCCAGTCACTCCGATGATAGAAAGAACCGTCTACACCAGTTACCTTGCTGTACACTGCATAATTGAGCGATTTCATGAAGTGAAAGGCTGCCGCTACATATAATGCAAGAAAGCTACAGGAGGTCAAATCTTTCAGATTGAAATTTTCTAGCCTGTACCCTCCATCTTCCTTTCATATTCTTCAGTCCTCGTATGCTACTGGTGAGCAGTGATATATCATCCACCTATCGTATGCATAACTATTGACCAGGTATTGTATATTCTAGCATGTTTGGGCAAACAGTGCATGTCAAAATTTGTTAATATTGTGATAGTTGACCTTTTATTCAGAAGACATTCCATCAGAAACGATTCTATAGTGATATTGTGCCCCAACAAATGAAATTTTTCATTTCCCACTATTTGACTTTCCATCTCTGAATTATAGCAATCCCTTCACTCCATATGCAAAGTCTGACACAGCTTCAACACATCAAACCACTGTCAGTTTGACACCTATTTTTCAGTACTCGCGTATGGGTCTAAAGGAGGAGCTAATTTTGAATGCGGAATCGCTTTTCCTAACACTATTTATAGTTAGGGAATTCATACTGCTGCTGCATCTGCTGAAGCAGTGGCAATTTATTGCGCCCTTCAGCAGATATCTTCTAGTAACCACCGTAAGTTGTTCATTTATACTGACAGCATGAGTGTCTTAAAACAGTTGGAGCAATATACCATCACTTGCCATCCTGTCTTGTCAGATATTTTTACCATCTTACGTTCCTTGCAAAGCAAGGGTTTTGATATTCGGTGCTGTTGAGTCCCTAGTCTCATGGACATAAAGGGTAACGAGCTTCCTGACAGTGCTGCGAAGGCAGCTTGCGTTCCATTGCAGCAAACCGTTCCTCTTAGTGATATCAAAATGTCCACAAAGGAGTTCGTCGACTCCTTGTGGCAAGAGTCTAAATAAGCACCAGGAAAATATGTAGTCTCTATCATCTACAACTTGACAACCATCAGGTGATATCTGATTATTGAGAAATTCGTTATATTGCTTCCTGCTGCGAAAATTAAAAATTAACTAAAATTTTTGAAAACTTAACTGCATTTTTTACCCACCCACAGAAGTGTGGTTTTCCAAAACGTTTAAGCCATCTTAGATACTGACATGCCTAATAGAACTGCCTGGAATATTGCCTTTTCCTTACTCTGAGCTAGATACCTGCCCTTGTGTAGCAAAACAATGCTGATGAGGACAAACCAAAACCAAACAATGTGATCAAAACAGTTTCTATAAAGAGGCTTTTATAAACACTAGCGTTGCCAGGGTTTCATTTCGAAGGGCGTTGAAATTGAAAATATACATTGCACACGCAAACCAAGTAATAAGGCACTATTTTAAGAATATGAAGTAAAAGGGTTTCATAGTATATTTAGTATATGACCTTTTAATTAAATTCTATTGTGGTACATTTTCAAAAAGTTCTGAATACATAATTTTAAACGTTTCTTATAAGTTCATAAGTTTGATAGGACCACGGTAGCCCGGTTGGAAGAATAGTGAACTCGTGAGGATGCCAGCTCAGGTGTGATCGCGTCATCTGACCGTGTTTCAAATTTACGTGGTGTTGTCCTCCGATTTTTCCCTTCGGCTGTTGATCCCGGACCGTCGCCAATAGCCCGTTGTGTTGCTCCAGTGCGACGTTAATTAAAATACCTACCTTGTCTTTTAGCTTTAAGAAAAATTACTTAATTGTCCAAACTGCTGTGAGTCTGATGTTTTCCATGCGAACCCTCTCCTACTTAAGTAAAATGTTCCATAATCCACTCCATCTACTTGATCATTTTTGAATGTGCTATGTTTAGAGCCGCGATGTGTTGACCAAAAAATTTAGGAAAAAATACCTTTGAAAGATAAAGACATCCTCTCAATTTGAAGGAATAATACCCCAAAACTGCTTTGCATTTTAAAAATTAAAACGAACTTGAATTTTTCTTAATAAAAGACGCTCTTAAGCTTTTTAAAAAAAGCAAGCAAATACCTGTTCATTACTTAGAAATAAATGCATGCACCCAACTGTTTCTAAACAGAATGAGATACTATTTATTTGCTTGTCTGTCAATCCAGGATTATGTGTTAGTTTGAAAGCTGTAATCTATAGATGAAAATGTAATTTCTTAATTCCAAAAATGACTGTCTAAAACGTTAACACAGAAAAAAAGTATGAAAATATGTCACATGATCTTAAAAGTTCCATATGAATTCGGAGATAAAAGCGGTGAAACGCAAATTTCATGAAAGTAGGGCCCTAGTTATGGTGATTGTGCAAAAGTTGGCTCGTGTAATGACGCAAGGATTTCATCACTCCTGTTAAGCGTTTGTCACGTTAAAAGTTGTTTACTAAGCATTATATAAAATGACATGCTACTTATGTAAAATATTAAAAGCCTCCTAACTTCTGATAAGTAGTTTAGGTTAGAAAGACTTTTTTGTTGTATTGGCTCACACTTTAGACAGTTCATCGCAGAATCTTCGTTGCATGTCAATATGCCATGATTCCTTCTCGGACACTGCACCTTGCTCTGATTTTCATCCATCGCAGTATGAGCTAGAGTCTGCTGAACAAATTCAAAGTAGCGTATTTCGTCACTTTTTTGAATAAAGCCTGAATTGCAAATGGGGAATTCTACATCTGAGGTGAGCTTCAAAAGTCACGTGCCTTGCCACGTGACATTAGAAACGTCATTAGCGGAGTATTTTATACTTTGCTGGTTTGTCTTGGCATTGCATAGAATGCCTAGGAAATGTGAAATATTAATAGTTTTATACTTGCCCCAAAACTCCAGGCATTCTATACATTGCCTAAGCATTCCATACAATGACTGCTTTGCATACTTTGCCTGTAACCATATATATATTGTGTGTAAGTAAGAAAGTTATTGAGTAAATTTTTTCGAAATCTGCTAATCAATGTATCGTCACCTGGCCAGAAAGCTATAAAAAGTTTTCTTGAAAGCTAGAAGTAGAATAGAGTGAATAAATCGATTGAACTTACCCAAAGCTGTGATAATTTTGAAATATACAGAAGTGGATGTATGGTTTCAGAGTAAAATGCTGAAAGCCTGACTTTTAAAGGCTTTAAATAGTATTAAGTGAGGAAATTGAGCTTACAATGTAGTTTAGAAAAAGCTTTATACTAATGAGCTTATCGAATCATTCGAGCTTATTTACTTATTCGAGAGAAATCTGTATCGCCTCCATGCGAGTGTTCTGAATTTCAGAAATTCCTGTTTTAGATGTCACCCACTTAAGTCAGTACTTGACTGCAGTCACACCTCAAGTGTGAGATGAAACCCAGATATCTCTTAGAGATTGGGTACATCGACAGAGCAAACCACAAGAAATAGAAATGGAAGTTTCTAATTTAATCCCATGTTTCAAGAATAGATCGAACACATGATAGGGAATAATAGTCCGGGCCACTAAAGTACGTATGCTATAAAGCGATTTCTGCTCGATGGCTGCAGTTCATGTATGGGGATACGTAACAGTTTTTATTGCTCAGTATTGACAATCTGGAGAACATGAGGCATTAATTTTTATACCAGTTCCGACCTTCTAGCATTTGAATGCAACCGCTTAGATCCTGCAGCTTCTTAATTCTAAGCATTAACTCTTATAGCTTCTTAGCATAATTCAGAGAAAAGATTAAAATGTGTTAATTGACCACGAAGAATTAAAACTAATCATTGGTTCCCTATCTTAAAATCTAAGTCGGAATTTGAGCTTTTTGGCTTATACTTTACGCATAAAAGTGTTTGTGCCAAAAAGCTTCTGATAATTTTTTAAGAGAAACTAAAAAAATCTCAATCACTCTTTTGGGTAGATCTGCAGAGATTTCTATCATGATATTATTCTGAACTCGAACGCACAATTTTACTATGAGGAAATTATCAAACGTTTTTCCAACATCTTTCGATGTGTATAGGTAATGAAAATAAACTACTTTTATGAGGAACTGTACACTAAATAAGACTGTAAGTCAGTCCCCCTATCCTAGTGTCCCTACCAGAATTTGAGTTCCTACTTTGTTCTTGTTCTAGCCACGCCATTTTATTTTTGATTTAGAATTTTCATTTCTCTTTTTTCAGAATGTTTTCATTCACACTTTTTTAAGTATTACAATAATTTTTTCTTGCAATTTGAGGTCAATGTTTTCAAGCCTTTGATGAGTGCCACTACAATAAAAATATTTTTGAAGATAAAATATCAGGATGGGATCTACCTTGTGTGAAATGCATTTTGCTCATAACAGAAATTTGATTTTTAAGTGACTGGCACTCATCGCCTATCTAGAATACCCCAAGGTGTCACTATTTAATACTATAGCATCTTAATACTCAATAATTCTTTAACATTCGAAACATGTGCTATGCCAGATATCTCACTGCCCCTGAAAAGGTTAAGAAAGTAATTATTTATAAGTAAAATACTGATTCAGACAAAATGATGGGATTTGGAATTTTGCTATTAGCATGTGAATGGAATATAAATGTTATTAAAAATGTTTCTCTAACCAATTCAGCATTGGTTTTGGGTGGGTCAGCATTGCTTAGTGAAAGTTGTTACACTTGGAGTAAATGGTATACAAAAAAGTTATCTGGAGTAACATCAAATTAATAAGAGTGGAAACATTTTATGCTGAGATTAATGTAAAGATACCTAAACTACTTAGAAAACTGGTATTGCGAGGGAAAATCACTTGAAACAATTTCTATGAAATCTCAGTTCTAAATCGTAAAAGGTCGACTCCAGAAAGTCAATTTGCGGGTGTTGAAAGTTTCGAAACAAGCAGTCAACTTTTCTGCATCGAATGCTTGAAATTGCGTATTTTTTATAGTAAATTAAAATTGTATTTTTAATTTTCTGACATGAATGTGGGTATTTTGTTGGTATCCTTTTGGATAAGTGGTGATAGATTGGATGCCTTTCGGAATTGTTTCAAGCGAACAAGTTTGCTTCAACCTGCAAAAGCCTTCCCAATTAACTGCTCTATGGAGCAACTTTTCGATCTTTTTCAGTTATCATCAGGAAAGACGAGGATGTTGAAGACGTCTTAGAAGAAATAAAAGAAATAGTGGGGTGGCATGAACTGACAACATCAAGTGTTTGTTATATACTTATAGAATCTGAAAATTTGGATGGTTTGTATTCTCCTTATTCTGCGAGCTGGATTAACCCAGTAAGTACATTAGTCGAATAATTGCGGCATTGCATTTCTTGCACTCCAAGTCGCGATGGAGTTTGCTTGTCGACTTTAATCACAATTGAGTCTAAAATAATTTATCTTAAAAATGAATGTATGCGGTTATTAAATATGTGTGATGACAGGAAAATTGAAATTTGCTTGTTCCTGAATGAAAAAATTACTTCTTTCCTGGATTCTATTCTCCAACAGGTGATGGTTAAGTGTGTGTCTGGAATTTCAGTAAAAAGTTTTTAAATATCGAGATTTTATTTTATTAACTTGCATTTTTATGTTCATAAAATCTTACATCGTCTTTTTTAATCTAGTTTTGATTTCACAAAGTTTTCAATATATCAAAAAATATATTTTATGAAATGCATTTTGCGAAAATATAAAAAAGTGGATTCCTTTGGTATCAGAAAAAGAAATGGCCATTAAAAGCATTTTTACCAAACTGTTACCTTCCTAAGTATTTTAAAAATGTAACTAATGTTGAAATTTCTTTCCAGTTTTCTAATAATTGACCAGTTATTTGTTTTGCACTGTCCTTTCTAAGCGTCCATATGTGTCGCAGTAGCCAATTCTTGAGTCCAATTTTTTTGAGTTTCTTTGACCGTCCATGTTGTAAGATGTTAAATAGTAGGCAATTTCATCTCTGGTGCTGCGGTCATTTAAAATTTCAAGTAACAGTTTTTATAACTAGTTGTTTGACTTCGGAAAAATTGCCGTTTGCCAGAAGGGTAAGCATTCCTGAGGAATGGGTATATGGCCCAATTAATTTTAATTAAATTCAGTTTATATTTGTGAAAATCGTAAACAAATCATGAGCATTTATTTGATAATATCTGTGATCGCCTTTCCATCTGTTTGAATTTAAGTGTCAACTTTTGGCAGTTAACTTGTTAGGATACCTAATGATCTAAAAGGTAAACATAAATCCCCTTTCTCCTTGCTTATGTGTATAAACATTTCTTTTTTATAGTAACATGTCCATTCATTTAATTCACAACCACTGAACTTCAACATGGTAACAGCGAGTGGGTTTTCATGATTAATTATTTCTTGAAGTTCTAGAAAGAGTTGAAGATGGTAGCATAAAAGATTATTTTAAGACCTTATCAACGATAAACAATATCATTCCTTTAAGCATGACTCTTGCCCCTGATTTGAATCAACTTAACGACGCTCACCCCTGTTGCTTACAAACTTTTTACGAGTTTGCAAATTTCATCAGCAATTCAAACCTTAAACCAACAAACTGAGATTTTGACTCTTACCACGAGATTTTCCAACTATAGGTTACATCAGTTCTTTCGCTCTGTAGACTAATAGCGACACTGCTTCAGCTATTTTCCAACAAATATTTCTTTACTTAAAAAGCAATTGCACAGATCATCTCCAGTACCTTTTCATCACTGGTACCTCAGTAAAACACCAGGAGAGCTGCTTACCTTCAATTTGCCCCGGAAAACTTCCACTATGCGTGCCAGGTTCTGATCTGGCCATTTCGAAAAATTATGTAGGCTGTGCAATCGTCTTCCATAACACTTTAGTTACAGCCTTCATACTTCCTGCTCCGTACATGCTGCTGAAATACTGTTCTGCCATTAAGTAGATATCTACTGGTATCCTTCAAGTTTGCACTGACAGCTCGAGAGTTTTACAAATTCGGAGCATTATACCATCAACTGCTATCTTGTGTCATCTTGCGTACCTCCCAAAGCAAGGATTCTGTTTTGTTAGGTCCAGAATCATGTCATCAAGGATAACGAGCTTGCTGCTTGCTTTGAAGGTTGCTACCGTTCCATTGAAGCAAGTTGTCCCTTTTACTGACATCAAAATGTCCACAAAATATTTTACGAACTTTGGAATCTGCAAGTCAATAACAAAATGCATTACATAAAACCCACAATTTACAAGTGACCAGTATCTGCGATGCGAAGAGCCGATATTAATCTGTTCTGCCCTTCGCATTGAACATACTCATTTACCTTATCTTTTGAGAGAGCCCATTAGGTCAATCATGCCCAACTTCCTTAACTGTTAACTGTTCATCACATTTTAATCGCTTATAATTTCAAACATCCTCTCAAAAGTTCCACGAGTACGATTCAAAATTTATAGGATTTGTTTGTGGAACGTTCCCATTCAAATCTTTTTGCATTGAAATTGGTCTTTCAAGTATCTAAATTTTATATTAATAAATTAAAACAGGAATGTCTACATTTTCTAAATTAAATTTTTAAGCATGTAAATTAAATTTCTCATCTGATTCAATTTTTGGCTTTCGCTTTATGCTGCTATTTATTTAATTTATAATCTTGCGGCATAAAATCTAAACCAATCCATTGAGTCCTCTACTTATGCGTTAAAGTATAGTCCAAATTCAAAATAATAGAGAAGTTCGAATTATATGGTAACTCATCGTAAGTTTGCTACATGCGTTTCCTTTTGTTCGCAAGTGGAAGGTATCCAATATGGTGGCCTATCCAAATAGCCCTTTGGCGACCGACTAAATTTGAGTCGCAACTTCAGCGCTGGGCCGTTACCATGTTTTTGAGTTTTACCAAAGATTGTTTAGTGTTATGATATTGATCAGATAACAAGACAAATAACACGGGTGTGAAACGATCGGTTTTTATAACAATTAAAGAGAAGAATAGCAGTGTCCATCTGGTGGCTGAGCGGGTGGGTATAAGCACCACTTGTGTGCACATTAGTAGACCGGTGCATGATAGTTCAAGGGTTTGATTCCTTGATGCGTCCCCAGTTCGGTTTTATTTCGAGATTTTTCCCTAGTGAAGCAAATGTGAATCGACCACCCCTTAAAGTCCATATGAGGCAGGTCCTCTGTGCTACATGGTTCTGGGGCCATGGTAGTTTGAGTCGCAGATCGAGACTCAATCCAACCAAAGACCTTTATGTATGTGGGGGCTGGTGCACTTTAAATCTATCATGGCCTCAAATGTCCTCACGTTGGCATGGTGTGAAACTGGAGAGTGGGGTGCCAGCTCAGGTGTTGACCTCGTCATCTGACCGTGGTTCAAAATTACGAGGTGTCTTCAGATTTTTCCTTTCGGGATTGATCCCGTACCGTCACCAATAGCTCGTGTTACTCCAGAGCAAACATAAATTAAACCAACAGCCCGTGTGCTATGAAACATGCAAATCTATGCAATTGAATATAAATATTTCCATTTAAATAAAGTTAGCAACTAAGTTTTTAATCCAAAAATAAGTTAGTATAGAAAATTAATGCAAGAAAAATATTTTTTCATGTTTAATTGGATCGAAAACTTTCCGTGCACTTATGAAAAATCGTAACTAAAGGGAATAGAATCTTGCCATCCTTTTTCGTGATGAAATAGTTTGGTTTCAGAATGTTAAAGGAAAGTCTTGAGAAGATTTAGTATTCTTGCTCATCAATAAATAGTACGAATTATTTTTCACCCCCAAACTCAAATGCTCTGGGCTTTGAAATTGCTGTTTGTAAGAACACAAATCTTGATCAGAAGATAGGAAAAGAAATACTATTTTCTAAATGATTTGTCACAAACACTTTTTCCGTAGA